>CM060685.1:41727500-42330500 GCA_030686995.1 Artemisia argyi | reverse complement strand
TAAAAAGTTCGTTTTTATGTTCGTTTTTTTATTAAATAAACGAACACGAACAATATTTTACGTTTGTTTAGTTAAATGAACGAACATGAACAAAAGTCGTGTATCATATATTTTAGTTTTATAATTTTAAAATTAGGTTGTTTAAATAAAACAACACTTATAAAACAATATATCATGCAGAATTCAATTAAGTTTATGTTTGTTTGTCTATTTTTATTTATGTTCGATCGTTTATATTTATTTAGCGTTCGTTTAGTGTTTTAATGAACGAACATGAATAACTCATTTTCTTAATAAACAAACATGAACAAGAAAATTCGTCCGTTTAAGCGCTTGTGTCCGATTAAAATTATGAACGAACATGAGCAGGGCTCCGTTCGTGTTCACCCGATTCATTTACAGCCCTACCGATTAATATGGGGCGGGTTTAGGGGAGCATCGCACCCCAACAAGGCACCCAATTAGATCCCCAATATGAATCGGGGCGGGTTTGGAGATAAACTTTGGTAATTGGGTTTGGAGATGGGGATAGTCGCCCCGCCCCAAACCCGATTAAAATCCCCGTTTAAACCCAACCCTACCCCGTAACTCGATAAACATGCCCCGGCTCACCTCAATTAGTTTGGGTTTTAGATTTCCCAGTCATGTTTGAATTTTTTTGCCATCCTTATCGATTACTCCTTATTACAAACTTGGAAAAGTTTGTACTCAAATTTTTTCCATGCTTTTTTTCGTGTTAAAATTTTTATTAAAAATTAAAGAACTAAAGTTTGTAGTAACGTGTTAACATTTTTATTAAAAATTAAAGAATTATTGAAACACTTTTTTGTTGTTAAGAGATAATTTTGTATAGTTACTCTTTAACAGCTTTGCCTTTTATGTGCTATAAGCCCTTTACATAAGCTATAAGCTAGTTTAGATAACTTAGATAAGCTAATATTAGTTAAACATAAGCTAGGAAAACTTTTTGTTTTATAAAAATATAGTTTGCATGGAATTAGGACTAGTTTTGCAAAAAAAAATTAAAATATCTAAGTTTCCACTTTCGTAAATAAAACAGATAATCCAAACAAGTAGCTGTCAGTTTCCACTTTTTAATACATCAGAACAACACAAAAGTCCAAATCCCTAAATGACACTTTTTCTTCTATAAATGCATATAAGCATTGGATATTGCTTTTACGATGGAGATGAGATTGCACATGTTTATGTGTTGAACGAGATTCAAGCTGGGGAAATGGTTAAATTTGTCAGCGGTGTAAAAGGAATAGCCTTGTCTAATACGAGTACGTACGTTTACACCCTCTTTTTATTTCACATATAGAAAACGGGTGTCGAATTCAACTCTTTATTGTTTAAATATGCTAGACGAATACCCGCATAAAGCGACGATGTATAGTAGCGGAAAATAATTATATTTTCGAACTTGTGTTTTGGTGTGATCTTGATGCAACACTTACAAGTTTAATTTGTATTCATTGCGAAAAAATATAAATAAATAAATCTATTTATAAACGAAAAATGATAAAAGTTTAAGAATTAATCAATATTTAAACTATTAATTTAGTGATTAATATTGTTATCATTTTAAATAAAAGGTATTTTAGTAATTAAACTTTACTTTTAAGTTTTTAAGTTTAAGAAAAATGTTTTCTCTTTATATATAAGAGATATTTGCATTGAAAAAAATAGAGGTTGGCCCAAATTTAAAATGAAAGTATAGTTGCCACTTGCCACATTTAAAAACCGTGTCAGCTGATCATGAAACGGATTTAAGTAGAGTAAAAAAAAATTATAAACTAGCCATTTAAATCGAATTAATTACAATAAATAAAATTTCATATTTAAATTTGTTTTATAAAGGTATTATAGGCATTCTATATTACTCAAATTTAAGAATTTTAAGTTTAAAGAAAAATTATGCATACATTATAAGTAGTAGAGATAAGAGCATAAAAACGATACCCAGAAATGAGATAAAAGTAACATTTATGACGGCCAGAAGTAAACCCTCATGAAGATACCCCACTTTAGCCGTTGCGACGCAGCTTCACGAGGAATCCACAAGCTCCATGGAGTGGGGTTAAGTTAGCGGGTGAGGGAAGAAACAAGTGGGACGGCGAAGCCAAATAGCATTAAAGACGGCGAAGTGCATTAAGGCGACGATGGTATAGCATGGCATCGCACATTCACTAAATGGTATCAAAAATACGTACGATAATTCATTTACAGTTAACATAAAAGTGTAATATATAAAAATAAAAACTTTTGCTAACAACAATCCTATGGGTTGTGGTTAAGCATTTCATAAGTAACAAATTAGCATTAAATTAACTAATATATTAAATAATTATACACATTTATTCGTTTTAAACATGAAATGTGATGTTAAACATGGTATATTTGATGTTCATTAATTATGATTTTTTAATTATGTAATGCTTAATCACAACCTATAAAATTACAATGTTTTAAAATAATGTGTTGACGTTGTTTTTAATTTAATAATAACAGTTGTTGTTGTAGTTATTTAATGTGTTAATATTTAACGTGCTATTATACAAACAAAATAATTATACAAAACATTATACAATGTAAACATTATACAAAATAATTATACAAAAAAATAATAAAAACAAAAAAAATACATGACAAAAAGTACAAAAGGCAAAAAATAAAAAAAAAAGTACCCCATATATTATGGATAGGGTTAATCTAACCAAATAGAGAGTGTCATTATAACCCACCCCTTTCATTATTAGTTTTATCGATGTTATTAATTTATCGAGTATTAATTTTTAGATGTTTTACTGTATAACATAAATTATACACATTATTCGTTTTTAACATGAAATAGATGTTAAACATGTTATATTTGGTGTTCATTAATTATTGATTTTTTAATTATGATACTTAATCACAACCTATAAAATTATTATTAGCAAAACACATAAAATAAAATACTTTTCCATGAAAGAAAAATGAAAAGTCGGAAGTTAATGTTATTGGTTTCAATATCATAACTTTATTTCACTAACTTCAAGTGGTATTAGGTATTTTGACTGGCAATCTCTTTTGAAGTGGTCAAAATCTTGTTTAATTATGTGGTCCAAGTGATTGTCGAATTCACTGTTTCACACTTTCACATCAATTGATATTGAAATAACTACGACCAACAAAGATAACTTAGCTCAGTTATCAATTACGAGTATCATGAAAACAAAACTGAAAGCCCACCAACTAACCTATTAGACTTTAAAGTCGAATAGATAAGACAATTAAATCTTAGTAAATTTGCAAAGAATAATTAAAGTGATCTCAAACTATTTGCAAAATTACATAATAGAACTTTGCTCGCAAAATTCACTGGCAAGTCTTATATTTTAGACGAAATTGCACAACAAAGATAAATGGGTCGATTTTGCTTATGCTAAACATAAATGGGTCAATGTGTAACCATATACTTATGAAAACAGCTCAACATGAAAATGTGAAACAAATAATTTGACAATAGTCCTCTCCAACCTATTGAAATGCAAACAACTCCCCTTGTTTTTTAATTTTTTAATACACAATTTCTGACTTTCAACTGGTTTTCAAAATGATCTAGAAGGTAGAAGTTGACAATGTACAAAACGAAAGACCAAACAAATGAATCGGCCCAACAAAGCAACGGAACAAAGATAGAAGAAGCCCGAAAAAAGTAATTGGCCCAAAGAGATAGAAAACCCATGGGACCAGTCCCAGACTCCCAGTTGCTAATCCGAGAGACCGAGACATTTAGCTAGGTTAGCCCCGATGAGCATGATTTCCGACATTTTAACCAACTAATTCACCTATTTGAACCTACCCTCACACAGACTCAACACCAGAGGCCCCTTCATTTTCATGAGGTTGGCGTGACCACTTCTAGATGTTTGCACCTAACAGAAATTAAACTTGAAACCTCACATATTTTAGTAGTGTTAGTCACAGCCTTCGATACAAGATCACCCTCAGGTGTCAAATGTTCTAGGTATGTAATTGAATGCATAGTTTAGACACTCTCGGAGAGTGACTCTTCTATGTATTCACAAAAATATCACATTTGGCGCTTTAGGTGAAAAATATATCTTTAACCAATACATACGACCATACCAAATCAGACACCATCATGAAGTTCGGGTCATCTCTCTCTCTCTCTAATCATACCAAATCAAACATGATCTTACTTTGTTTTTTAAGGAAGGAGCAATTTCATATTTCCCTTCATTTTAGTTGGAAATTTCATATATACCCAAACATGCATTAGAAATATTGTACATTATGCATTAAATACTTGCACTTTGAGTATATGTGAAATCAATCATGAAAGTAGGATGATATATGAAATTATCAGTTATCTACAATATTGGCATGGGAACCATTCATCACGAACTAGCGTAGTACTATAAACTAATTTATCACGTGTTAACATACACTATTTACTAATACATTTTGGGCATGCTTGTCAAAATCAACATTAGGAGTTAGAACTAGTTAACTATTTTACAAAAGTGTTTAGTAACATAATTGTATTAGTGAAGGTAAATAGTAATGGTAATGCTTATTCATGTACCATTTTATCTTTACTATAGGTAAATCTATTTTTATTTTTACTACATATAAAGATAACATGGTTGTAAAGGTAAATAATTGCACTTCGCACGTGTTAGTTCCTCCTGACTTGACAAGTAACGTCCTTCTAGCACCTAGCACAGATGAAAGAAACGTGTTAGCGTCATTTTGGATTTGACCCCAATATCAAGCTCTGGCGTGAGAGTAAATAAAGGCTTAAGCCGGAATGCAAAGTAATAAATGTGAGAATAAATGTGTGGTGAATAAGTTAGTAGAATATTTAATGAGGTTGGGGTATATATATTACCTCAACCACTGTACGTGACAACATGAGAAAATGGTGAGCCGAGCTATAAATAGCCTAGATGTTAGGCATCAATCCACGTAGAGGACAATATCTTGCAAATTCGGGTTAGGCGGCTCAAGTATGGTCCTTGATATGGACTGTTGGGTAAAAGGATCTTATGGGTCAACGAGTGCTGTTCCTCTATTGTGGTCGCCCGGTATGCATTTTTTTGAATCAGTGTCCTTCGGACATGTGGAAACATTTGTCGTCCGGCTGTGTCATTTAGACACATACACCAATAATGGTCAAACTTTGGTCTTGATTAAAAACATAGAAACTTACAAAATAAGTAATATTGTTTGATTAAAGTACCATTGCTTATAAAAGTTAACGCACGTTATTAGTTATTTAAATACTTAGGGTATGTTTGGAATGGGAAAATCATAATGAATAAATCATATTGTATTTGATTTGATTGCAAGTGTTTGGTTAAGATGTACATCTTTTAAATATGAGATTCGAAGATACATATATTACGTACTCCATACCACCCATATTAGGTGCCTATACACTTATTCATTCTTTTCACTTTTCCCGCTTCCACTTTAGTTTACCGCCAACTTATTCCACCATTTTTCTTTCCTAGATAACCAGTCATTCACTCATATATTTATCCATAAGCTGTTGCAAATTCTTCTTCAAAGGTGTGTTTTCTTCTCTTTTTCTTGCAATCAATCTTTTGGTTTTTGCTTTTCTCCGTTTGTCACAAAGATAACATGTTTGCACAATATGCATGTAGAGATCTTTGCATCTATCCAAGAATCATAACTCCATGGTACACCCTTATACATTTTTAATTTCCCCTATTCAAGAACTAGGCTTTCGGAACTTGATTATTATTTACCAACTTCAATACATGATTTTCTTGATTTGTATGAATATACTAGTTTGAATTGAAATAGTAGTCGAAAACTTGGAAGTTTTAGTGAGAAAATTCATTAGTTTGCAAAATTTGAGGAGTGCCTATGACCTATTTGAAAGAATGCTCGTAAAGTACAAATTTAGACTCATTTGCTTATAATCATTTGTCATTATTTTTAGTCCGAAATCATGTATTACGTAGCATGGTATAACTAACTGGATATTATTAATTCATGTAACTATGTACTTACACGTGAAAAGGAACATGCTTTTGCAAGTTTAAGTTAAAGTAAACAAATGAATTGCTTCATATAAATATACATGAGCACATATAAATCAAAGCTGTTTAAAAAAATGGCAATTGCAGATAAATTTGTTATTTTGGATAATCTATTGCTAGTCATTTTATCCCAAATAAAGGTTTATTGAAGTAATATTCTTGTTGCTTTAATATAAAAATATTGATTTTGTTAAAAGTTTTAATCGACGGTTTATTCATTTAGGCTCAACCTATGACTTTAATGAATCATACAACACAATCTTCACCATGTCCGAGTCTACACAAAATGTGACACTGTAAGCTTTTAACGTCGTTTTTCTTATAATTAAAAAATTCTCATTCATTTTATTGCAATAACTTAGCTTGTATTTCTTTTGTCATGTATTTTATGTTAGAACAAATGAAGCACAAGGTCGTGAAAAAAATAAATGATGTTGGGAACAAAAGTGACATAAGTATTAATTGAAGCTCTTCAGGGTATGGCTTGTGATCCATCGTGGAAAGACCGATGGTAGTTTTATAAGGAATTACTTGTACGAGATACATAGAAGGATCCTTATTAAGATGCCTACTTTTTCTATCAATTCTCTTGGTTCTTGATTAATAACAAAACACAAACACCTATTGTTACAATGATGCAAATATAATTGACAAGGGTTTATAACCCAATAACATACCCCCATAACTAATTACTCAATATCCATTCAATGCCTTGATCTTTCTTTGTCTCGAACTCCATACCACTATAATAATGGTAGAGTAAGGGGTGGCCCCAAAGTGGAATTGACTGGTGGTGATTGGTCGAAGCGGTCTTAACCCATATTCATTATAACCTCACTAATTAGCTTAAAACATCATATATCCAAATCTCCTAGTTCACCATCAAAACCTTAACTCTTCAATTAATGAATTACTTAAAAAATAAGATTGCTTACTTGTAGGAGATTATTGTTATAGACTTAGTCTTGTACCAACACTCTTAATTCATCACCGAATGATCACCAAATCTCCTTTGTTTTCCCTCCTTCTTTGCTACTTCACGTCCAACACAAAAACACCACAAGAAACTAGAACTTTATGGAAAGTCTTAGAATGTCTAAGACTTACTTCACTTATAAGCTATTTCATTTTTGGACATTTGTCAACAGTAGTCCCTCTGTCATATATCTTATAATTTAGTGACATTAAACTTTATAACATATTTAAGTTAACATTTTGACTTATAGTTTGACTAACCAATCACGTAACTTCTTCAACTTATAAAAGTTGTAGTCAAACTTATTATAGGCACTACATCATTAAAATACTTAAAAAACGGGTTTCGAGGTGTTACATTGAGGCATGTTTAGAAGGAATTGATCATAGTTTCAAATGTTTGTGAAATGATTTAATGCTAATTTTGCTACCATAGCTAATGCTATGATAGATGTTAACACTCCCCAAAAGGTTGCTTCAGAAAAACTGAAAGACATGCTTGCGAAACTAGTAAGGATTAAAATTCCAACACTGTCAGTACTAATTTCTGCTATTGTAGATATGTATAGCCTCTACTGTTTAGATCACCTTTTGTATGTTATATATATATATATATATATATATATATATATATATATATATATATATATATATATATATATATATATATATATAAAGCTTTGTTTACTAAATTCAAATGGTAAATTTGATGTTATTGTTTGTTTTGTTCACTAGATAACATCGCTTGTAATATGTCTCGTAACATACCTTATTTTCCTGTTTTATAAATAATGCTCCATACCTCTTTTGTTTATTTGACCAAATTTAATTTACTCAATTACCATTACCATTCCTTAATAGACAAAATATCGGTTTTAAATTTGACATTCAATTCCTTGCTCAAACCAAACACTTGTTTACAAGTAATGATAACTATACACATTCCACTAAACTATCCAAGTGTGTTTGCAAAGGTACGGGGCTTCGAATGGAAAAGAGTTTGAATAAATAACAAATGAAAAAATTATTCAAAGCCACAAACTTCCATATGATATGAAAAACCCACATTTATAGGTTTTGCCATACCCATTTTCACACATCAAACTTCTTTATTCATTTTCACACCTATAACCTCATACCATACAAAACGACCCCTCAATATACAAATAGTGATTCCCTCATGCAAACCAAACATACTCGACTATAATTTAATGGGATAATTGATTGTAAATGTATTAAAGTTGTCACTTTTTACTATATTGCGTAACATTATTTTATTTTTCATATTAAATTTGCAAAACTTGCTAATTATCCTATTGTGTTTACTAAATGACTTTATTAAGTAAAGTGATGACATGACACGGTTAATCACTTTTACTTAACACACAATAGGATAATTAGTAAGTTATGCATATTTAATATGAAAAAGTGATAATTTGGATACATTTACAAACAACTCGAATATGTTGAAGCTAAGACAACTCAGTTTTGGGGTCCGGTATCCAAACTGGGATTCTTTAATACAATATATTTCCCCTAAAAATCTATAACAATATTACAACTAATTAATACGGACCCTTTTATGTCAAATTAGGGTTGTGTTTAAAAGTTGTGAGTGGTGAAATGTGGTAAGAGGTGATTGACCTACAAAAACCTCTATGATGTTGTTATCCTGAAGCATGACCAAAAGTTGGTAGTCACATGCTTAAATATATACAAGCAGTTCTACTGAGTATGATTGTTAGTGTAACATCCTTAATGTTTGGTTGCAGGATTGTGTGTATTCAGATTTATCCATGAGGTTTGCTTGGATGGTAATCCTTCGCAACCATATGCTTCTTACAATTCATGTCATAAATGAATCATTGAACTCTATCAACTTTCACGTGGACAACATGTCAAGGGTAAGCTACATTTGATATGATGCAACTGCATAATAAATGTTTTACAACCGTATTTAATCCTTACAATTCTGATGCGTATATGCACCAAATGCTTACTTTTGTTTATTTATGAAGGACTGAAGGTACTTTCAACCATGGAAGTTAAAATTAGTCTGACTTCATACATTAGAACTTGACATGGATAAAAGGTTCATAGATCAACCCCCTCACCAAGGCCTTTAGAACTGATCATCACGTTTCTATTTGCTTGACGAAATTCTTTTTCCTTTGATCTTCCAACTCTTTAAATCCTTCCATCTCAATATGTTATTCATCTTAGACCATTTTACATTTTTTGTTTGTCATAAAGTGTGAGAAGAAATAATGAAGTGATTGTGAGTCTCTTTTAGCAAATATGAGGAGAAATGAGATGGGAGCGGGTCTCATATAAGTTTTTCATTTTGGCTGTTACAACTAAATATCTGGGAGCATTTACAGACATAAGATTGCCATGTAAGGAAATATTCTATAAGGTCTTGCATTATTTTAAGGGTTAAATGTATGTAAATGTATCCACATTATCACTTTTTCTTATTAAATGTGCAAAACTTGCTATTATCTTATTGTCTGTTAAGTGAAAGTGATCAATCGTTCCACGTCATCACTTTACTTAATCAAACCGTTTAGTACACATAATAAGATAATTAACAAGTTTTGTACATTTAATAAGAAAAAAACAAAAATATTACATAACATAGTAAAAATGACAACTTGAATACATTTACCATCGATTATACTTTCCCAATCTCCACTCTAAACTTACCAAACATACCCTTTATCAAAACGTGTTTAGTAAGAATCATCAATCCAAAAACTCATCTATTGACAAATGCGAGCCAAGATAACAGGTTTAGGACTTTAGGTCACCCCTTTTCCCGCCAAACTCCAATTCCTTGACCTCCACCCCCATTGACAACACATTCTTATGCTATCACTCCGGTCATGCTGTTACACACTAACAACACACTCACTCTCTAAACACCTTCTTCTCAAATCACCATTATTATTCATTACAAAACCCCCTAAATCATCATATAACACCATCATCAGAATGTCATCTTCTAAAAAACCATCTGCTTTCGATGCCCTCATGTCCAATGCACGTGCTGCCGCCGCTAATAAGAACAAACCCCCTTCATCTTCTTCTTCTTCCCCTAAAAAACGCAAAACCCTAACCCTAAATTCAAAAAACCCGGTTCCTGAAACCGGGTCAAAACCCGAATTAAACCCGGGTGTGGGTTCAGATCAATCCGAATTGCATGAATCCAAAAAACCCAAAAAAACCCTGCTCTCAAATTCGGTAATTTCTGAAAATGGGTCGGAACAAGATTCGGGTTTGACCCGGATTGAGCCCGAATTAAAAAAGGGTAATGCGATTAAGGAAAAACCCATCTCGAAAAACGCTTCAATTTCAGTTTCCCCCAAAAAACCCGAAACCCTAGCTTCTGACCCGACCCGGATTGAACCCGGGTTGAAAGATGTGAAAAAGGTACCGGTGATAACAGTGGACGAGAGTATCACTCAGTTGAAAGTGAAGCCGGTTAAATTCGACCCGAAAAAGGCGGCGTATTGGGGTGAGGGAGAAAGGGTGCCATTTTTGTTCCTGGTGAGAGTTTTTGACGCGATATCGAAAGAATCGGGGAGAATTGTGATGACTGAGATTGTGTGTAATATGTTGAGGACTGTTATTGATACGACGCCGGATGATTTGGTTTCGGTGGTTTATTTGTTGGCGAATAGGATTGCGCCGGCTCACGAAGGGTTGGAGTTGGGAATTGGTGATGCTTCGATTATTAAAGCGCTTGCGGAAGCGTGTGGTGCGAAAGAAGCGCATATTAAGAAGCAATATAAGGTTGTTATTGAAAGTAATACGTTGTAGTTGTTAGTAGTAGCTGTTTGTTTTATTTAAGCGTTTGTTTTATTAAGAAGCAATGTGATGTTTTTTATGTGTTTTTTGGTGATTAGGAGCTTGGAGACTTGGGACTTGTTGCGAAAGCTAGCAGGTCGTCGCAGCCTTTGATGAGGAAACCGCAGCCGTTGACTGTTGCTAAGGTTTTTGATATGTTTCGGGTTATTGCCAAGGTGAGATTTTTATGTGCTAAACGGTGTTATAACTCTTAACTTTAATTTGGCATTCTAGTTTATAAACGAATAGTAGGGGGTGTTTGGTTATGCTATTTGAAAGTGATTGATTATGTGATGTTTAGTAAATGGAATCATATGCTGTTTAGTTGCGTTATTGAGAATGATCGACTGTATGGTATTCAATCAATTAAATTAGGCAATTAGTTGTAGAAGATATTGTAGAGATGTGCCGTTTAAAGTTGTATTTTAAGATAACTAAACGCCCCAATTGTTTGGAAAACATGAATATATAAGGATTGATAGATTACATAAACTAAAAAGAGTATTGTTTTGAAAACGGGAGTGGCACTTTGGTAAACTGGCTCAAAACTAACATCTGGCACATAGGTTATTTTATTTACTCTTAGATATAAAGTTTTGACGCAACTGGTAAAACTGATTGTTTGACACATAAAACATTATATTATCAGAAGCCTTACGATAATCAGTTCCAAAATGCAAATCCGAGCTTCCCATTTTGTGCCGCACATTTAATAATCCGGCAGAAACGTTGCATAACTTTTGTTTGTTTGTTTATCTTTGATAGGAATCAGGCAAGGATAGTCAAGATAAGAAGAAGAATCACATCAAAGGACTTCTTGTTTCAGCAACTGATTGTGAACCTCTATATTTGATTCGTTTACTTCAGGTTATCATATGGTTTGTGCTTGAGATTGTTGCGTTATTCATCATCTATGTAACTAATACGGACTTTGTTTATGCAGACAAAATTGCGTATTGGTTTAGCAGAGCAAACTCTTTTGACTGCTCTTGGTCATGCCATCTTCTATACCGAGAAGCATCCATCACCTCCCGCAAACACAGATTCACCTATTGACGAGGTCAGTTGGCATTCACTTTATAAAAAGAAAGTTTCCTAAATCCTTACTATCAATAAGATTCAGCTTTCCAGTCCTTTAATCTGATAATATATGTAGAGCCCCAAATTTATTAGCACAATATGAAGCTAAAATTCTACTTGGTATTTTGGTTATTGGCAAGTTGATCTGTGAGCAACATGTTTGTATCTGTTAACTCACTTTTTTCACATCTGTTGGTATGTGTTTTATCTGTAGTTTTCTTGGTGCATAGTCTATTGTACATGCTAGCTTATCTTAAAGGAATTTGGAGAATGGAATTGTTTGTATGTCTATTAGAAGCATGAGTGAATCCAGTGAGTAATTATATAGTCATATAATATGAGCATTATATATACATAATTCTGAATCCACTTGCATTCTTTGCTCTGAAGATTATGTGGTTGTAAATATGCTATTTTCTGTAGAGATAACTTCAAAGAATCAAAGCTATCTGTTATATCCATACACTGGTCTAACCCATGTGGAAGGCTTGGCTAAATATTAAATTAGGTCAATAGTTTTTCTTTCCGCATCATGAAGTAACTCTGTTTAGCGCCTTGGTAATAATTTAGGGATTACTAAGGGGGTGTTTGATAGCCTCTTAATTGGCTTTTCTCTTATTCGGTCAGTGACATTTGTTGTTTGATAATATTTTTCTACCACTTAATGATTCCACTAGGTGTCTAATGGCTCAGGATCCAATGTATACAAATTGATACAGCGTCACTTCTAAGGCCTATCACTCATTTACTCCTTATTAAATTTTAACAATTTTATATATAACTGTCCCTTTCAAAGTTCGTCTTTTATTACGTTTCATTAATCAGTTTACGCAATTAGTATAAATTTTCAACATTCGTATTTTATTACCTTTCAACATTCGTATTTTCAACATTCGTATTTTATTACCTTTTGACATTCGTATTTTATTACGACGTACAAGAAAAAATATATAAATTTTCAACAATTAGTTTTACACAATATATGTATTCAGAACACTTGTCAAACAATAAGTTTTCATTCAGAAACACTTTGATTCAGAGCCTTTAAATCATTCAGAGTCTTAAATCATTCAGCGCTAAATCAAGTAGTTTTTGTCAAACAGCCCCTAATACAATCTTTCTAAGGAGGTTTGTAAGCATTACAAATTGACTTTGGCGGACTGTCAAAAATGTTCAACCGGTGACCCATTTTAAATGTCTATTAGAAGCATGAGTGAACCATTAACAAAAAAAGTAGACCGCTTTTCAGCTATATTTACTTTGAATACCTGACCCATTTTAGATGAAACACAACCAAAGTAGACCGCTTCTCAAGTTAATGGTTCTAAAGTGCCACCTTTTCTATTTTCTTGAGCTTTCTTTCATTACTATGTGAAAGCCAAAGTGAAGACAGCTTTACTCTATATCGGGGTTTGTAAACTGTTGTTTCTGAAGGAGGTGGGTTAAGGCATCCTGTAGTGGTTATGCCTGCGTTTCGCTTTATATTGTGTTGAATTTTTTTGGGTCTTTGGGAACATGAAAACGAAAATAACCTATTTTGTATGCTAGCTTATCAGTTACAGAGTACCTTTCTATAGTGTGGTTCATATGCACGGACAGGTGGCTAAACATATCAACAAAAAATCCATGTTTTTGTCTAAAAACTGTTTCTTTTTGAATCCATCATTACCATGAGGTAGTAGTTTTTGGCGAATTGCACGTGTGTTTAGTTATGTCACTCACCACTAAGGAGGCAGAGGCATTGGGTTTAGAAGGAATGTATCTTCTTTTAGCCAGACTTCCAGCTTTACTGCAGTTATAAAGACAACTCATTTGCATAAAAATCGAGTGTACCAGTTTTTGGATGTAACCTAATTGTGCCTATTATGCAATATAGATTTAAAGGGTGGGATCTTTGGTTATCATTATGGATGACTACTATCTACCATTATTGATGTGTGAAATTTTGCATCTTTATCATTTTGGCTTGTTGCTAACTTTTTTTTTTTTTAATGACATATTCAGGCTGCTAAAATTGTGAAACAAGTGTATTCTGTAATTCCTGTATATGACAAAATTGTTCCTGCTCTTCTTACTGGCGGCGTATGGGATCTGCCCAAGACATGTTGCTTTTCACCTGGTGTTCCAGTTGGACCTATGCTCGCCAAGCCAACTAAAGGAGTATCTGAGATTTTAGATAAATTCCAAAATATGGAATTCACTTGTGAATACAAGTATGATGGGGAACGGGCCCAGGTAATTATTAAGTTTATCAAGCTGTAAAAATTGAGCACATTACTGCTCACAAATGGCTAAGCAGTTTTACGTTACGCAGATACATTACTTGGAGGATGGCACAGTTCAGATATATAGTAGAAACGCCGAAAGAAATACTGAAAAATTCCCTGATGTCGTTGTTGCTGCTTCAAGGTACTTTTTTAACAATCGATGCCTCATCTACATGATGTCTTGTCACTCTTTTTCTGATTTCTAATACATTTGCATTTCATTTGCAGACTTAAAAAACCAAATGTAACATCATATGTTCTGGACTGTGAACTGGTTGCATATGACCGCAATAAACAAAAAATTCTCCCGTTCCAGGTTACCTTTTTTCTTATTATCTTAATTGGCGTAGACACATGATTTCTTTTCCATGGATGGACCCATTACAGCTTCTGCATTTCATTCATATCTGACGTGTGTGCTATTGATCTTAAATAGATTTTAAGCACACGTGCTCGCAAGAACGTTGTCATGAGCGAGATCAAGGTTGAAGTATGCATTTATGCATTTGATTTGTTGTATCTAAACGGACAGGAGCTTTTACAGGAACAACTTTGTACTCGTAGAGAGGTGAGGGTTCGAAACTATGGATAAATTGCCTTATTATGAATTATTAGAGTAAAATTTCATTATCGTTTGTTACTCAGGCATTGACTGTCATTTTGCTTTTTTTTTTTTTTTTTTTTCCTTTTCTTTTTTCTTTCTAGCGTTTGTATGAATCCTTTGAGGAGGAACCCGGATATTTCCATTTTGCAACTGCCATAACCTCAACTGATTTAGAGGAAATACAAACATTTTTAGATGCTTCTGTGAATGCCAGGTTATAACTTTTCCATTTAGCTCTAAAAATCCGTACTTGTGATTTTAATGATTGAGGTAGTTATTATGTCTGACACATTCTTGTTATTTTGTTAGCTGTGAGGGATTGATTATTAAAACATTAACTCGAGATGCTACATATGAGCCTGCAAAGCGATCAAATAACTGGCTTAAGTTGAAGAAAGACTATATGGACAGGTATTTGGTATTGGGAATCTTCAATATACTTTCCATCACAGATCACTTAAGATAGTGCTAAATGTTTTCTGCAGTATTGGTGACTCGTTAGATTTAGTACCTATTGCTGCCTTCGAGGGAAAAGGGAAACGTAAAGGCTTTTATGGCGCTTTTCTTCTTGCTTGTTATGACAGCGATAAGGATGAATATCAAGCCATCTGCAAGATCGGTAAGTGCTGTTTTCCCTTTTACAAGGTGCTGGATGCTCATGATGAAAATAATATTTGTCCTGTTGTTATTCAAATTATTTATCATTTGTGTGATAAAACGCCAAAACCGGATATAGGAGATGGTGTTTGCAGTGGTTTTAGTGTTATATTATCAACACGTAAAATCAACAATTTGAGTGTTGAATATAATTTAAGACATTTAAGAGCAAGGCTTGGATCAAGTGGTTAACACCTTTGCTTCTGAAGACAGTATCTTAACATTAAAAATTAATCAAGTTTTAAAATGCAAATCAACATCCCCTTGGTAATATACGACACAAAAAAATATTGTAACTTTGCTATTCAAACAAGATTCTCTATGATGCTTACAACTGTAGAAATATCCATTTTTAATGTAGGAACTGGATTTTCGGATGCCATGCTTGAAGAACGGTCTACCAGTCTTCGTTCTAAAGTGATCCCAACGCCAAAGGTTTTGCTGCTTCTTTTAATTTTGGATATCTAACCATTCAAACTATTATCTGTATACTAAGTTATGGTGCTCATTTGTTGGCAGTCGTACTACCGATATGGAGACATAAAAGATATAGATGTATGGTTTGAGGCAACTGAGGTAATCGATAGCTGGCTTTTGATAAATTATCATATATATTTATTTGCTGATCTTACCACAAAACATCTATGGATTCTTGATTATCATTTCAGGTTTGGGAGGTTAAAGCCGCGGATTTGACCATCAGCCCTGTTTATCGTGCTGCAATTGGTGTTGTTGATCCTAATAAGGTTTTCTTTTAAATTCAAATTTGTACTCGTATTACTTAATATTTATGACATTTGATTGATATAGTAATTTTTCTTGGATCTTTTTTGTTTATAATAAAGGGAATTTCACTACGTTTCCCACGACTACTTCGTGCTCGAGAGGACAAGCGTCCAGAAGAAGCTTCATCTTCAGACCAGGTGAGACACGATCTATTTTCATTTCATGTTCTAAACATTTGCATTAATTACTCCATAATTTTATGATGCTATATTTATGTTTGCTTTATGTCGTTACTTTCAGGTTGCTGACATGTATAATGCTCAGAAACACACCCAAGGTAATAATCAAGTCGATGACGAGGATGAATGAGAATTCATTCCAATATTATGACAGGCAAGTTTTTTGCAATTTTTTAAGTAGGCGGCAACGACTTTTTTACTTCCTGTTCTTGCAATTTGTGTAAATTATTAAAGAAAAATTCATGTATGTTTCCCGGGTCATTGTCCACCATGACACTGATGAATTTTGGTTAAATTTTAACTTTGAATTCCATATTACCCGGATATGAATGTGACCGTCATGTCTCGCTGATTTCTTAACTCCATTCAAGAAATAACCATTGAAAGAAAAACTCTTCCTGTCTTCTAATAATGTCCACTAGAAAATAAACACCTTTTAGGAATGTACAGTCAATATAGTTCTTGAGCCAAATGTCATTTTTGTTTTTTCTTTTTATCTCTACCCTATAATCAAGATCTTTGATGAATTAATATTACTATAATCAATATAAACCCTGAAGAAGTCAAGACTGTTCATTGTTTTTTTTCTGGGTGGTTTGAAAATGGAAGTTTGTCAAAAAATCTAGTTATAGAATCTATTTTCCCCTAAAAGGGGAACATAACAACTAGTTTGAAATATGGGAAAACAGCTTTTGGTAAGTAGGTAGGTGCTTTTAACCCCATTACTGATTAGACCTAAAGAAAACTACCACCATCACTCTCTAAAGTGTCAAATTTCTTTTTAGGGATTAGGCCGTAAAATAGCTACGTACTTTTACTAATGTATTATTTTGGTACGTGAACTTATTTCTGTTTCACTTAATGTTGTCTACTTTTTTGTTTTGTTTCATTTTGCACTGCTAAACTTGTTTTACCGAAACTGATAACATCGTTGCCACGTGTACACCACAAGTTGGATATCCACTAACCAAAATAAGTTAATTAAAGCATTTCTTTCAATAAAAATTAAAAACCCACTGAAGATCTTTATGATTTCTCCAGATTAATCAAACAACATAAAGATTATGTGATAGTTGTTATCCCATTTTCTTTTGTCAAATTATAACAAACCATCAAACATAACCTAAATTCCACAATTTTAACTAAATTTAAAAATTATGGCCAATAACAAACGTTATTTTCCAGGAACCCAAAATTTACACCATAGACACTAATCAATATCTTTATATTTGTCTTCAAAAAAGCTACAAATACTTATCTTAATCTCCAACTTATACACACATAGACACACAAAAAATAAAAACAGTCACACACTCCATCAAACAATCAACAACACAACTACAACGAGATCCGATGATAATTGCATCAGCCATGGGGAAGACGGTCTTTGTTGATCCGACGATGGGAGCGTGAAGATGTTGTGGTTTGAAACTGCTTTTGTAGGTTTAGGGATTTTGTGTTTGTGATTGAATGGTGATTGAACGTTTCCGGACGACGGCGAAGACGGTCTTTGTTGATCCGACGGTGGTGGTGGTGGTTAAACGTTTTCCGGCGGGTGGTGTGCTGTGTGAATCCAAGTGTTTGTGTAGTGATGGGGTAGTGTTTAAACTTATAAAGAAAAAAAGAAATACTTTTGTGGTGGGATTTTATATAAGAAAATTCTTTGTAGTGAGTAGAAGAGAGTTTATTGATGGGTTTTTATTGGATTTGTTTCAATTGTTTTGTTGTTGATTTTAGATCTTGTTTCAATCGTGTGGATTTGTTGTTGATTTTGTTAGAAGAAAAGAAAAAGAGTTTGATTTTGTAAGTATTTGTTTTTTTAATGAATTTGGTAAATGTGGATGAATATCAATGAAGATGAAGATCTGCAAAGTCAACAAAACTCTCGTGTATATGCCACGTTGGACTTTAGCCGGATTTTAAAAAGTTTAGCCGGTTGCCAGTAAAAATTGTGCAAAATGAAACAAAACAAAGAAGTAGACAACATTAAGTGAAACGGAAATAAGTTCACGTACCAAAGCGATACATTAGTGAAAGTACGTAGCTATTGTACGGCCTAATCCCTTCTTTTTATAGGTATTTTGTTTTCCTTGGGAGTCTTTTTCACACTACATATTTTAGGCATTATAAAAAGATGAATGGTACAATGGCTTGTGTTTAACACCATACTTTTTTTTTTTTTTTTTTTTTTTGTTTTTTGTAACCGTATAACGTGGCTTGAACTCATCGTCACACAGCAACATCATACTTTTTTTTTTTTTTTTTTTTTTTTTTTTTTGTAAGTTTTTGTAACCGTATAACGTGGCTTGAACTCATCGTCACACAACTTAATTCGAGTAAAGCCAATGGAGGTTGGCATGACCATTCAGGCTTGTTTGCACTAAGCAAAATCCAAACTCAAGACTCTTCATGTTTAGTGACCGTGACCACCTTTGAGCAGTTTAGTCGAACATATCTTATAAAGGTAAAATACAAGTTTGTAAGAAGCTAGAATTACATTGGGGCTAACATGACACTTGAACCATATAAACTTGCAACATCGACAAGACGACAACTTGCCCTAAAACATACATCGACTACAGAACCAACATGGGCATGTTTAACTCCATGTTTAGTATTAAACCTATGGTTTGTTAAAAACTTAAAATAATCGTTTGGAGGTTTCTGTGTACGAACCAACCAATCTTATATTCAATTGCAACAATGATGATATGTGTATAGAGATGTTATCATTTTCATGCTCTTAAAGGACAAAGATCTTTCTACATTTACTCATTTTCATTATCAAGTACATGTAACAAAACAAAAACATTGACCAAATGGAAAGAGATTGTTATGTCTTTATGTTAGATTTTGATTTGATTTGCGGGACCAACATTTCTCACCTTCCGGTTGTTGGCCAATACATCTTGTCTTTCATCATTAGCATCCAAAGCCTAATTAAATACTCTTAGATTTAGACCCCGCATGCATTATGCAATATGCATAGTTAATTGGTTACGGATGTCTACACATGAGGATTAAGTAACAAAATCTAATGCCCCATGCAATGGGTGTGAGCCTTCACCATTGGCTACCCTCGTCACGCGTCACCCTGTTGCTCTCCCTTGTCACGCGTGAGGCAACAGAATAAAAGGATGAAAGGGTGAGCCTCCTCACCACTCGGACAATGTGCAAAATGTGAGCCTCCCCATTTACAAACGGCTATATTTGATAAAAAAAAATTACACTATACCATTTTATTACTTATAAAAACCTTCAAAATTTAACATTTTTAGACGCAACTTCTCATTCTCTCATTATTTACACTATATCATTTTACTCTCGTCATCTCATTCTCTCATTATTTGCTAAATGTCTCAACAAACACTCCTAAAACTAAAACCCCAAAACGTTGAAACACCCAATTCAAATTTCTGTCTCGGTCCTATTTCACCGATAAACTTTCGAGATCCATCGTTAGTTTATGAAAACCAACAATACCAAAACCCATCATTCATACCTCCACAATAATACGAAAACTCACAATACCCACAATACAGAAACCTATAATACCCACAACACGAAAACCCACAATATTCACAATACGATTCAATTATTAGCGGTTCGTCACAACCTAATATTATCGGATCTTCATAAGAACCTCAACCTCCATCTATGTCTCCTATTCATCCGTTTACTTTTGATCACGATCTCAATATTCATCACTTGACTCGACTCCACCTCCATAGAGTGCAACAAATGAAGGAAGCGATCAAAGTGAACTGGGAGTTTGAATAATAATTTATGTTTTTTTATGTTTTTAATTTCGTACATTTAAAATTTTAATTATCAATGCAATTTTAATTTATAAATAAAAGTTTAATATAGTATTTAATTAAATTTGTTAAAAAAAATGAGTTGAAAGAGGAAGGGAGTGGTGACCATTGTGGGTGAAAAATGAGAGAAGTGATAATGTGGTGCTCTGATAGAAGGTGAGGGAGAGGTGACCATTGTGCTTAGTCTAATGTAAACAAAAACTTTATCAAAGAATTTTTCTGCTTTTGGTTACAATATTAGAGATCAAATCAAGCAAAAATAAAGTTTCACTTGCTCTAAAAAAGTGAAATTGTAAAGCTCCCTTTGATGTTATACTTTGGGCATGTTTGGCGCACGAACTTATTAAAGCTTATCATAGCACGAGCTTAATTTTTTTTAGAAAAATAAGCTATCATTAAAAATAAGTCTCATTTGGCTAACATAACTTGAAGGAGCGTGTAATAAAAATAAGTTATTAAATAAAATTCTAGTTGTAGGAGTATGTAGAAAAAAGCTCTAACGACATGCTCCAGCGAATCGAATCATTAGATTTTGTACATGACTTTGTGATTACTTTTTGTAGTCAGAACGAGCATACTTCTTGCTTGTTGTTTGTCTAAAGCAAAATATTTTCAGTAAATGTCTTGGGATAAGGATCCAGTGAGAAGAAAACTTAAAATGAGAAGGATGAGAAATAATTATAAACACACATTTGAGATTCATCGACTTGATTTAGATGCATCTCTATTCATTTATAAGTATCCCAATTAGTTTCGAAAGTGATTTTGAAGTGAAAACAATGCAAAGTAGTATTAACAACAAATTTGACCCTGCAGAGGACGAAAAATGTATATGATTCGTCTAACTTGATGAAATACATCTAACATATGTATATGCATCTAATTTTTTGCTAGAAAATATATTATGCTGCATCTAAAAGACTAGGGATGCATCTAATTCAAGTTGATGCATCTCAAATATGTAGTTATCATTATTTCTCATCCTTCTCATTTTAAGTTTTCTTCTCATATGATCCTTGGTCAAATGTCTTAAAGTAAGTCCTTCTAGAGTTGGTATAAAAGACTTCATATGTATTTGGTTGTTCGTTGAAAGAAACTTCAAGTCAATTAACAAACTTGCGGTTTTCTTTTCCGTAAATATTTTTTACTCAATTATTAGTATATGATCATAGACTAAAAGTTCATTGTGGTACTTTTTGGAATTAGAATTAAAGTAAACACACCATCTTCTTTATTCTTAACTTTCATTAGTCGCTCCAACTCGTCCACCATAATCGTTAATATATTCTAAACTAATCACAAAGTTGATATCGACATATATGTAGAGTTAGAGAAATGTTTTATTTTGACTTGAATGAGTTTATCAATTATGTGAAATTATGTTAACCCCTAAAACAAATTCAAACTATTGGCAATTTGGTTTTAGTTTCCCTCTCCAAGAAAATTAAATGAAAGAGTAAGAATTAGACATGACTTAATTCTTTTTCTCTAGAATAAAACGTGAGAATTGTCGTCACAAAATAAAATGAAATTCATTGAAATGGAATATGATTAAGTTGGACACTATGTATTACTCGTATGTAGTAAATGGTGATACATTGACCAAAGCTTTTTTCGCAGTGGTATTATGCTAGTGTGTTCATCAATTTAAGAGATTGTGAATTCAAGTCTTGTCAGAGACATTTTTGAAATATATTGGGAGATATATGTCATAAGATTGCCGATGAAAGCATCTTTGAGATAGGTGATATTTATGCGAGACGATTTCCGTTCTAAGAAAAGAATGACGATATATTGATATAAGTTAGATTATTATTTTCGTTTCCTATGTTAACTTTGATATTATATTCGAAGACTTCAAACTAAAATATTATGTTATTTAAATTGAGCTCGAGCTTCATAATTTCATGATCGTCAACATATACATTCGTGTTCGAGCTTGAGCGAAACTTGAGCCATTCAGACTTTTCTTGAGTCCCAAGAAGTAAGAATCATTGTCGATCTCTTATATAATAGGAGAACATAAAAATAAACAATCAAATCTTTGAGGAGTTTTTAATTGAACTAATGAGAGAGCTCGATTTTGCCACTTAGGCAAAATTTTGTATTGCATTAGTAAATAAAAGTCAAAATTAGCTTTAATTCGGTCAAACTTAATTAAATTTTATCCAGCAAAATAAATATGTATAAAATCATATGTGTCGATTTTGTAAAAAGAAAAAATTAAACAATGAGGGGAACAGTAATAAAATTTTAGTCGTTAAATTTTAAATAGATTATATGAACTTAAAAAGACCTATGGGTTATATATATATATATATTAAAATTTTATAAATGTAATAAATACCCTTTAAACTTTATATTCCCTACACTATATTTTATTAAAAAACACAACACATATGTTATTGTTATATACCGGTACATATTAAATTTATGCATTGAATTATAATATCAAAATAAAAGCACTAGTTACTTTGATATGTAAATGAATACACGATATTTATGCATATACGAACGACTCGTGTTATCTCTCTTAATGCGATTAACTAAAGATATCCCCCAAAAAATTATTTTTTTAACTATCCGTAATCAATACGACTCATGTTATTCATCTTTATAAGTTTAACACCCACGTACACTGATTTAAAAGTTAAATATGGCTAAAATTATTGTTGACAAAAATATAAATATCAAAATGAAGCAACAACGCCATAGGTTACTGTAAGATGAAAATAAATACACAAGAATGTACATGTAGCAACGACACATAAATTTTCATTGGTCATTACGTGCTACTAAACACACATAATGTCTAGAACATTATTAAATTTTAACAACATCAACCTGAATATCATGACCGTTAAATAAAATTAAATCATTCCTAAAAAATAAAATAAAATAAATATAAAAATAAAAAATAAAAAATCTATACAAAATATTAACCGATTTTAATACATCATAAAATTTTTATGTAAAAACTCACGCGTACACGGATATTATAACTATATAATTACAAAAGATTTAATATAGCTTTAATGGATTAATAAATTATCAAAATATTTAACTTTAAAAACAAATTTATTAATATATTATTACCCGTTATAGATAGATAGTTAAGTTATCAAAATATTATTAACGGTTATCATATCTATAATTAAAATAGGAATGGTAAGAAGAAACCACAAGTTTTCCCTCCTAATTTGAAATGTTTGACTAGAATTACTTCTTACCCTTCTCATTTTAATTATTCTTTTTACTTGATCCCTTCGCATCCTACCTACTTAAACCTTGTGCATGCACAAGTTCTAAAGCTAATTTGCAATAAAATAAAATACCATAACAAAACAATGTATTAGGGTAGATTTGTACTTTACAAATGGGAAAGAATATCCCTCCACCTCATAATACCCCCATAATAACCTACTAGTACTTAATAAACTCTTAACAAAACAATTAAACTATAATCATATCTTAATGCTACTCAAACATTTTTACTATGATATACGCGGTCTAACCGGTATTTCCGTGACCAATATTTTAAGACTTTCACCCGGCTATCCCAAGATATGCGCCTAGCGATGTTTGAACCCTTTGAACCTGGGTTTCTAAACTTTAATTAATACAAATTCTTTGATACTTGGCCTCATTACAAGACTCAGATCCTTCACAAAACCCTCTTTTCTTATCAAGCAAATAACTCACCACCGGCGCCACCACCACGGGCGGCGGCGGAATCCGGCGAACATCCACCGGCGGCGGCGGGTGGCGCCACAGTGGCATTGCTCCAGCCACCATCAAATTCTGCAACAAAGGCCCTGCCTTTATCACAGCCTCCAAAAACCTCCCATTTTCCGGCAACCCCTTCACCGGAAAACAAAAATCTTGATCCGCCGGAAAAGGGTTTTCCGGCACCGGAGATGACACTATGGATTCTTCACAGTCGGAGGAAGAAAACCCATGATTTGTAATGGGTTCTTGTTCGTCGGAAATGCTTGATACGGCGGAGTACGGTGGTGCTACGGTGGTTGCTATTTTTAGAAGGTTTTTGCATAGAGCTTGGGCTTCTGTTTTTTCGGTTATTGCTATTTTTAGAAGGTTTTTGAGATGGGTTAGTTCTTCGTTTTTGAGCTTTAGTTGTTGTTCTGCTTTGATTCTTGTTGATTCAAGCTCCATTGTTGTGATTAATAATGATTCTGTTAACTCTTCTGTACTCTGTTGCAATAAAAAGATTTCATAAATAAGCTCATTAACTAGTCAAATAAGCTTAGAAAAACACTCCTTAAATTATAATAAGCTCATATGTCATAAAAAATAATCTTGAAAAAATGAGCTTATAAATATAAATCTTTAACAAAAACACATTATAAGTTTTATTGGTAAGTAGTACAAAGAAGTTAGGTTAGCTAAAAATGTGACAAATTTGAGATGGCTAATATAGTATGAAATAAGTGATAAAATTGGAAACTTTTTTTTACCTTTGCATGGCAGAAATATGACCAATCATTGAGAAGATAATTGGTGTGGTGATCATCTTCCATTAATGCTTGAAAGTGGTGATTTTTAGTGTGATGGTTTGATTAAGAAATGAGTGAAGTGAGTGTGTGTGGGGGGTGGGTGATGTTTTGGGGTTATATGGTGTGTGTCTTGGGGCTAGTCAAGTAGTCATGGTCTTGACTACTGTATGTGAACAATGTATTTGTTCATTTTTCATTTTATTTTGTGATTTATAGAATTATGTTTGTTACACTGTTTGTTTTGACTTGGGAAGTGTGAGGTAAAGAATGATAACGCAAAAAGTCAAAATATGAACAATTTATTTCGTAAATTTACGGTCTTATGTACATATTTTACACTCAATTTTCGAGTATCACTTAAGATTCTAAGGACACTGGCAGTCATGATTTCGAAAATATTCATACCTTCGAAATTCACTAATAATATCATTCCATCTCATTTCAGCTCATTCATACTTTTTTCATACATCCCAACCCATTTTAGTGGCAATCATACCTCCCAATTTTTTTTAATTAATTAAATTAAACAATTTAATTAAAACATAAATACTCCCTCTGTCCCACATTAAATGTCCTGTTTGACTTTTCAAAGTCTTTTTTTCATATCTTTGACCTTAAATATTTTTGCTTGTGTAATATAGTATTTGATAAAATTTATACATAGTGAAAATATATTTAATACTCAATCCATTCATATATTTTTTGTCAAGTATTATATTATACAAATAAAAATATTTAACGTCAAAGTTGTGAAAAAAATACTTTGAAAAGTCAAACAGGACATTTAATGTGGGACGGAGGGAGTATTTCATTAATAACTAAAAGAAAAATTACATAATACTTTAAAAAAAAAACATAATTAAAAGAAAATTACATTATTCTTAAAAAAAAAAATAACTAATCATCGAGATATGTTAAGTTTTGAGCATCTACGTGGTCCGTAAGATCATATAGGAGTCGGTAATGCATTTGTTCGTCGATTAACTCCGGTAATACACTATCGTCATAAACTGGCGCGACTGGCGGATCCATTATATGAACCGGTGATATTGCCATCCCATCGTCTTTTAAAATCATATTGTGAAATATGATACACGTATAAACGATTTGTCGAATCTTTTCAACCGACATTGCCCGGAGAGGACGAGCGAGAATCATCCATTTATTTTTAAGACGACCAAAAGCTCGCTCGATATCTTTTCTTGCAGACTCTTGTAGCTTTTTAAATCTCTTTTCATTCAATTCAACTGGATGCTTGTATGCTTTAACAAACGTTGATCATGTAGGATAGATTCCATCGGTAAGATAATAACCACGTTTGTAAAACCGTCCATTTACATGAAATGAACTGTTTGCCGCCGTTCCGTTTCGCTCCGTAAGATACAATGGTGACTGATTCAAAACATTGATATCGTTGTTTGCACCGGGAGGACCAAAAAACGAATGCCAAATCCACAAATCATAAGAAGCGACGGCTTCAAGCATAATAGTTGGGTATTGATGATCACCTCGCTTATATTGACCTTTCAAATGTTTAGGACAATTACGCCAATGGAAATTGGTACAATCAATGCTACCAAGCATTCCAGGAATGTGATGTTGATCTTCATGGAACTCGTATAAGCGTGCAATGTCATGGGATGTAGGCCTACGTAAGAACTCTCGACCATATAATTGAATAATCGCTTGGCAAAAATGATCAAGGCATTCTCGTATAAAAAAATTAATAACAATAACTTAAAAAAATATATATATATAACGCTAACTTTATAAAAAAAATAATAACAATAACTTTAAAAAATATATATAACGCTAACTTTATAAAAAAAAAATAACAAGAACTTTAAAATATATATAACGCTAAAATATAAAAAAATTAATAACAATAAGTATAAAAAATATTTCACCTGACGTTCGGCGCGCCATGTTTAAATAGTCATCAAATCTATCTGGAGGTTCACCCGTTGCGAGTTGCCTAATGGCCGATGTGCATTTTTGTAATGCTGTGAAACTTTTTTTTCCCCTCGCATCTAAGCCCTCTTGAAACCATTCGAAATTCGCTTCAACATCAGCAACAACTCTTAAAAACAAGCTTTTATTCATACGAAACCGTTCACGAAAACGTTCGTTGTTAAACTTTGGACGTTCAACGAAATAATTTTTCATAAGGGTTCGTAAATCTTGTTCACGAAAACGAGTTACATACTCCCGACTTTCGGTAGAGCTTGCCGTGTCGTCAATTGCATCGTACGCGACTAATAAGGTTTCTAGGGTGCTACCGGATGGCACTAGTTCGGACAATTCGCCGGGGGGACTCAGTAATGATTCGGACGAAGAAGAAGACATTGTAAAAATATGTGAATTTTGTATATGTGAATTGGATTATTTGTGATAAAAATGCATGTATTTGTTCAATATATATAGGGGAATTTTTTTTTTTTTTTTTTGGGGCCCAATACACGCTCCAAAGCACCCAACGTCTATTTCATAATTGTCAACGGTAATATATTGCATAGGAACTCGCATGCTTCGGAGGCAATTTATGCCGTTCAAGTGATGCCGCTAGCCATGCCGGTGGGGTGGCGGCGGTGTTCATCGCCAGCATGCCCTTGCCGGTGGGTGATGCCGCCCCCATTGCCACCCTTCTAAAAAAAGAAAATGAAAAGAAACATATTAAAAAAAAGAGTAATGATTTACAGTTGATATTAAAAAAGAGTAATGATTTAAAAAAGAAACAAAAAGTTGGGTTCTCCGATATCATTTAAGAAGAAAAATAACAAGAAAAATATTAAAAAAGAGTAATGATTTAGTTGATTTTAAAATTAAATGTTTACTTTCAAATTTAGGCTGAAAATATTTATTTATTTATTTAACTTAGGGTTGGTATGTTTGGTAAAAATAGCAGTGAGCAGTAATAGTGAGCTGTGAGTAGTGGTTGTGAGCAGTAGTCACCGCTCACAGTTTCTTAAAGTAATATTGAGAAAATGAGTCTTCTTAAAAAAATATCAAAGCTCACTTCTCATTTGCCAAACGAACTACTACCTCCGTCCCATAATTATTGTCCGCGTTTGACTTTTGAAGTCTTTATTTTGTAACTTTGACCTTAAATATTTTTCTTTATATTATATAATACTTGATGAAAATTATACGAATAAAAATACATTTAAAACTCAATCTATTTATATATTTTGCATCAAGTAATATATATTACAAAGAAAAATATTTACAGTCAAAGTTGAAAGCTAAAGACTGAAAAAGTCATATATGGACAATAATTATGGGACGGAGGGAGTATAAAAATCAAAAAGCTCATTGCTCACTGCTCATCGTCCTAAAACGCTCCAGAAAGCTCCAAGCCAAACATAGCCGATGTGTTTATTAAAAGTAGCTGTGAGCAGTAGCCACAACTTAACGCTCATCGCTCACAAATTTTTAAAAAAATATTGAAAAAATGAGCATTCTTAAAAATTAGCAAAGCTCACCACTATTTTGTCAAACAACAACTAAAATCAAAACGTTCATTTCTCATCACTCATTGCTTCAAAAAGCTTCAAGTCGCTCCGTGCCAAACAAACCTTTAATCAACAATCTTGAGAACTCAACATTAGTGTAAAGATTTTTTTCCCCTCATTTCCTTGTCCTTTTATTCATATCATCTATTTGTGTTACGGTAAACTTATCCCTACCCACATTTTCATATTTGCAACCTTTTGTTTTTTTCTCGATTTTTTTTTTTTTTTTTTTTTTTCTGTCAGTTTATTGCATGATAACATGCAATGAGTATATTTTAGCATTAGTTTGTTCTAGAAATAAAACTGTTTTGATTTTTTTTCTTATATTTTTTGTCAGTTTATTGTAATAATAAAAGACAATTGTAAAAGTTTTTGGGGGAGGGGGGTGGGGGTTCTTGTACTTTTATTTATGTATTTTTATTATTTATTTATTTATCTTTTTAGTTTGCTTCAGAAATTACGTACACTAATAAAGGTTTAGAATTCTCTCATGTTCATTTTGAACCTGAGAAATAATGTTGTGATTATTGTGAGTGTACATTTAAATTAAACTTAAAATAGATGTTTTGCAATGTTGGTCGACTTTCATTTTACTCTAACAATAAGCTTAACATGACACATCATGTTCAAAATGAACATAAAAAGATCCTTATCCAAAAAAGAAAACAAAAGTAGAAAAAAATCTCACATCAAAGGTGCAAATAATGAAAAAAGGGTACGGATAACACCATCGTTTGTGTTATTTTATAAGGTTTTAGTTGTACAATAATAACGTACTTTCACTTTTGTACCGTTTTATTATGCGAACCTTTTTTCCATTCTACTTAATGTAACAAACTTTTTGGTTGTGTTAATTTTGACCATCAAACTTGTTTTACCGAAACCAGAGTTATGAATCCTACGTGGACATGCCATGTAGGATTTCCAATTACAATAAAGGTTTGAGTTAATTATATAAATTGTCCTTATGGTTCGTTGGGTATCACGAATTCAGTTCCAAAAAAATTTTGCTAAAATTTATAATAGGTTTTCATCCATTTTATACGTTTTCATCAGTTTTTATACGTTTTTTCTTACGATTTCTTACGTTTTATCCGTTTTATATGTTTGTATACGTTTTTTTTTATGTTTTCGTACGTTTTCATCACTTTTTATACGTTTTCATATGTTTCTACACGTTTTCATTTGCTTTTACACGTTTTTCTTACTTTCTCAAACGTTTTTATCCGTTTTATACGTTTTTTATATTCCCGTACATTTTCATCCGTTTTAGACGTTTTCATCCATTTTTACATGTTTTTATACGTTTTCTTACCTTTTCATACGCTTATATCCGTTTTATGCGTTTTTTTACCTTTTCATACGTTTTTATCCGTTTACACATTTTCTTACGTTTTATACGTTTTTATCCATTTTTATACGTTTTCGTCTGTTTTTATATGTTTTCATCCATTTTTATACTTTTTTGTCTGTTTTTCTTACGTTTTCATATGTTTTTATCTGTTTACATCTGTTTTTATACATTTAAAATGGACGAAAACGTATAAAAGCGGATGAAAACGTGTGAAAACAGATGAAAACGTATACAAATGGATAAAAACAAATGAAAATCTAAGAAAACGTATAAAAACAGATAAAAACATATAAAAACGGACAAGATATATGAAAACATTTAAAAACGTATAGAATGGATGAAAGTGTATAAAAACGGATAAAAACGTAAGGAAATGGATGAAAACGTATAAAAACAGGTGAAAACACATAAAAACGGACGAAAACGTAAGAAAACAGACGGAAACGTATAAAACGGATGTAAACATATAAAAACGGACGAAAACGTATAAAAATTTTAACAAAAATTTTTAGAGACTAAATTCTTGATACCTGGCAAACCACAGAGTCCATTTATGTAATTAACTCTATTTATTTTGGGCTAAAAATATTCTACGTAGATTTTTATCTGGTAGCAAGTTAATGGTGGTGCAAATTAATACAAAACCAAAAAGTTTGTTACATTAAGTAGAACATAAAAAAGTTCACGTATCAAAACGGTGCAAATATGAAAATACGTTGCTATTGTACTGCTAAAACTCTATTTTATTTTATTATATTCGACGAAGTTAATTAACAGAAATAAACATGGACACCTTTAAATCATTATGGTATATTAAACACGTACTTAATCTATTGAAATGATCTATCTTTGTCCACCCATGATGTAGTCTAGCAAAAGCGCCATATCGAAAAAGCTTGGTTTCAATAGTCAAACTAACTAATCCACTAAGCTAAGGCAAGTCATATAATCGTGTTGTAAGGTCATATGTGCCTATAATTTCAATATATGCATTTTGTGTTGAAAATATTAGCATTAAATAGTACTTGTGATATGCGAACAATGTAATAGTTGACCAAATTTTACAAGTACTTGAACGAATAGTTCTAGTTGTAGTTAAAACATGTAAAACTACATAAAAAGACACATGCGGAATCAGACATAATGTATCGGGAGGTTTGAGTTTGTGTGATTATAAGTTTAAACCTCGTGAATTAGTTAGTTAAAATGTTGAAAATTATAGTTCTAATATAAGTTGATATTTCAGTTTCTTTCCGTAACGATTTTCCAAAGCTAGTAGTATTTTATTTATTTATTTATTTTTTTAATAACTTTGTGTCACAACTCACCATTTCAGGTCATTTCCCGAACTTTGGAAAAACACTATTCATCAAACACTATTCATCAAAACACTATTCATCAGTTTACTATTCATCGTTTTCGAGGTCAATTTGATATTCTGAGAAACTTTTGGGAAATTTACTATTCATGGAACACTATTCATTGCGGGAAAAGATTTCATCATTCACGTGCATTACACATTTCATCGTAAATTTAGTTTACGGGTATTCAAATTCGCGTAACCGGATTGGGTTAGGTGCGAATTCATTTCATTAGTGTTGAGAACACTGCATACGGACTGGAGATAGTCTGCATATCATCATAACAGCATTTTCATGTTATACCACTCTCAGGATTTTCAAATTTCTATATTCAGTACATTTAACGTTTTTACGTATAAGTATTTATAGTAAACGTTAACACCCGGTTTATACACGACGAATATATCTAAATATTCCCACAACGGTCCCGACATATTTTTATATCCATTTTAACATCATAAAAGTTATAACATTCAGTTACCCAGTATTTTGGAAATTTATTTTATTTATAACGTACGCGTATGAATATAACGACGGTTTTCGTTAAAACTAAACATTAATCACCCGATCACTCAGTAAATGTACCCAACATATTTTTAATATGTTTTTATCATTATTATAACTTTATTTCATCCCGGTTAACTTTGTGAACGTTTATTGCTATTAAACCCGGTACCCCGATTTTTACGAATAACGCGTAATAACACTTAACGCTACACTATATTTTCTAAGTGATCAAAACCGTTTTGGCTACTTCCTTTTCACACCCAAAACCGGCCCCAAGACCACACCCTTTAACCATGTGCATTGATTTATCATTTTATACTAATAAACCTATATTAACATAACTTTACTAAATCACATAATCATAATACATACTTTTTAAGCTAAGATCAAAAGTTCATCTCTCCCATTTCCATCTTCATCTACACGACCCAAAAACATCTCCATGATCAAGTGATCATTTTTCATGAAGTAAAACACAAAAGTTGTTCATTTTACAAGTCTAATCAAGATACAAGCAACAAAAACACAAGAACATCAAGCATAATCATCCAATAATCATCTCATTTGGTCAAGTAAGTTTTCATCTTTATTTTTTCATGAATCATCCTATTTTTACATGTATTACATAAGAATCATGCTAAAAACCATGTATAAGTAGCTATACTACACTTTATTTTGGCTAAAAAGTAACATACAAACCCTAACTTTCTTGTTATGAATCCCCTAGCTCTAATAACTTGGTTAGGAGTCCATGGCACCCTAAGAAGGTGTATGGTAAGATTAGATTAGTCATGTGGTGATTACAAGAGGTTTGGTGATGGTAGAAATTAGTTATAAACCTTGAAAACTTGATTTGGAACCTATTTTAGACATGCTGTTCCGTTTTGTAAAAATCTGGAAAATCAGTAAACACCAAGGAAACTTTGGCAAAATTTTTAGAAAATACTTTCAAAAACGAATCCGTAGGCGAAAGAACGGATTAAAAAGAGTCTATAACGAAGGAGTTATGATTTTTGCAAGATTGTAGACGAAATGTATTTTCTGGAAATTTAGTTGCTGTTGGACGTTTTTCATGGTACAAAAAGAGACTTTAAACGTAACCCGGAGGAGCCGAGCTTTCCAAAATATATTACTACATACTAAGACGAAACCGTGGATATAAAGAACAAGTAAAACGGACAAGTAACGACAAAGATATACTCGTTTGAATATCGGCTAAAACCCTTTTATAATTGACAGCTTTTATATATTTTGGCGCAAAAACTACGAAGTGCATTTTCAAGCTAAACATAATATCAAGTACCGAGCTTTTAAACTAACGTAGTATTAGTTATTATGAGTATGTTTTCATCATTTCAAGGTTTACAACCCGAGTATTTCAACGCTTACATGAGAACTTACGTTATATATATATAAGTATATATGTTATAACAAGCCATTTATATTTTCTAATAGCAATATTTTCCAAAGTTTTGGATTATATATTTTTGACAATACAAGTGTTTTCCTAAAGAGTAGAGTGGTATAGTAAACATGTGCATGGACATTCATAACATCATTTCATGATCTAAAGTAGATCGTACATCATTCATATTAGGTTGCGGCTAGTATGCGCGCCTTGTTTTCAGCTCAGTACATGTTCATGGTACCATCATATTGGGTTACGACAGCAAATTGTTCATTGGTGTTCATTTCATTTCATCACGGTTTCATCAGTTGAGGTGAGTTTTCATAGCCCCGTTTTCAATTCAACATTTTTGATTGTTTTCAAATCCCACGGGGGGAATACATTGCATCAATTATTTCAGTACGAGCCCAAGTATTCAAACATGTACATAGCTTAAGTTACCTTGCCATGTGACAAGTCCCCTGTAACATCATGAACCGTTAATTTACCGTTAAGCGAGAGTGAGTGGATAGATCTATCGAGGGTGACGCCTCCATCCGTGGTAGTGGATACCAACAGTAAGCGGATGCATGTCATGTCTTTTACATTTGAATGTTTCGGCAGAACATTCGGGAGGGGCATAGAATTTCATCAGTCATAGCTTCGGTGTCATGAGCTTAAGGCTATTGTACAATTTTCACGAGATTTTTATCTTGCATTTTTACTTGTGGTGGCCGTACATCAGTACATTTTACAAACCTATGGAATTCACCAACATTCGTGTTGACGTTTTAGCAATGTATTTCAGGTTATTAAGGTAGCTCATGTGACATGCATTTGGACCTTCATGGAGTCGCGGAGTCGACGCGTCTCATCATTATTTCATGCACTTATGTAAACATTTGATCTAGTATGGCTTGTTTTTCATGAACATGTAACACATTTTGGGGACCTCATTTTGTAAACTCTGAATTATTTCAATGATCAAATGCAGTATTTTCCAAACGACACTTTAGGTCGTTCAATGTAACTGTAACTGTGGTGCTATGACAGACACCCCCAGGTATTCCATTCCGCTGCAAGTCAGGTAAATTGGGGGTGTGACAGATTGGCATCAGAGCTAAGGTTATAGCGAACTAGGATGTATCTTGGACCCTAGACTATAACCACATCATCATAGCATCTCATCATTTCATCATAAGTGCATAATCATGATACATGTTGTTTCATACATCCCCTGTGCAAGTTATTTATACTCATATCCGTATATGTATATCATTTTATTGACCTGGTTCACAAGTGACATGTCTTCAGATACTCACCCTGACATCCTTTTATCGTATTCCGACATTGAAGATGCCTTGTCATTTTACACTACCATTATACCACCAGTTGCATTTACACCACCATTAGTACTATTGATTGCCATAGGAACAGGGTTTTCCTATCATTCAGCCCGTACATAGAATGCCTTTTGGTAGTGTATTCAGAATTAATCTTAATGGACTTATTAGGATGCTTATTGCAAGGAAGATAGTGTGTTTTCTTTCCATCACTAGTAGGGCACATACTACTCAGGTACTATCACCACCATCAGTTACTTATTACACTATTGGCCTTCCCACAGTGTGTACTTTAGTTTTACCTTTTGGATGTCGCGAGGTAGCGCGAAAGAGGGTAGTATTCCATTCACTAGTACCATCATTGTCATTTCCTTTTCCATTCCCACTTGCCATGAACTAGATGACATCTAGTAGACTATTACCATTCGACAAGATTCACCCACGTATCCAATACACCATTCAAGCTATTTTACTATCATATGGGGAAACTGTTTTACAGAAAAATTTTCTGAAGTAAGCTATTTTATTACCATCCTATACATTGATTTTTCTGTCATTACACCAAGTATTTACTATTATTACGCGAAGCAATTTTCATGTTACTTGAAAGGAAACATCAGGATACCATTCTAATAACAATGCGTTGAACACCATCTAAAACTTTTGAGGAAAGTTATGATATTTTGACAAAATCCAACATCGCATCATTAGTCCTCAATTATACATAGCCTGATCACCTATGTAAAATTCAGGAAGGATTATGCCATGAAGGAAATAATTACCTTTTCAAAGGATTGTAATAACAATCTTCATCCAAAAGTTTTGTAAACAAAGGAACTCATTCATAAACATCCCTTTTGCCGAACTATCCCTGGATACTTACCCTACCTGTCACTCACTTAGCCATTAAGTTGGATTCTTCCCATTGATTTTCCTAGAAGAGACTTTCCATATCAATTACATGCAGGATTCCTTTATACAATAAAAGCAATGAAAGGATTACAGAACTACTAACCAGAACTAGAAGTATATAGAGAGAGAATTCATAACTCAACAACAATCCTCAGATACTGCGAGACTATCCTAAACACCATCTCTGACTTAGTTGTCCAATGTCATTTTTCAAGGGTACTAGCTATACTGAGCTACAGGATTGAAATCAATAAATGTCCGCAGGACAACACAATAGAAATACACCAAGCTTCTAATTGAGACTGTAGAGCATTTCATTTAAACATGGCCTCATCCATACATAAACTTTCCTGCAGTAAGTTTTCACAAAGGACAATTGTTTGAATCAAGTATATCGATGTAATTTCCTCTAAGGCCTTATGTCACTAGAAATTTCAGATAACCTCACCTTCATACCAAGCAAGGGATCAAGCCAGAACATATCTCCTCATCTACATGGGAAAACAGAATAGACATTCATCGACACGACATCAAGTGATACCTTCGTCTTGCCAATTACAACGATGAACTATTTCAGGACTTAAGTTAGTCTAAATGCCTATGCTTGTAGTTATGCCAGATAACCATCAATAGACATTATCCAACTTCAGGAACTAAGTGTTAGACATCTATGCATTTAAGCGAACATTTCCTATTCTACCATTTTATCCTTTTCAGTGTTTTCACTTTTAAATAAAGTTGATGCGTTTACATAAATCACATACCCTGTGGAAAAATGATTTCTGAAATTCCTATTTTGAACAAGTGCGATCCTTTTTGGTCAATCTTTAGCAACACTATTGTACAATGAGAAATATACATAAACATCAAACTTTGGTAAGCAGTCTTAATCACAACATGTTTGAAAACATTTTTCTACTTCATAACTACTGAAATTTTGAATCATCAGGAAAAATATTACTTAGTAAATCATTTGCTCCATTTTTCTAAGTTCGTTTATTCAGAAAAAGATTTCAACCAAAGCTCACAATCACGAGACAAATATCCAGAACCAACTTCTCTACAACATCGCTTATGCATTTAGGATTTGTGACTTGACAATAAAGAATATTTGGAATATGTGATGAAGGAATTAGGAGGAACATCACAAATTGATCACGAACTTCAGTAGTGAAGACCAAACCCACTAGAAAAAGAAGGACATATGTCTTATCATCCGTTGGAACAAAACACAAGGAATCAAATTGTTACCTATATTCTATCCCTTCAGATAACGCCAAGTTCGAAGGACCGAACGTTATGGAATTAGTCACAAAGGTTTATTGTACCCATTTCAGTTATTCCTGTTAAGGAAACCGTTTCAACTTGGACCTCAGGTAATCATTTCAGGATTTCCTTCAGAAACCCATTTAGACGTGAACATCACCTATCACCCTCAGAACGATGGTCAAAGCGAGAGAACAATTTAAACATAGGAAGGTATGCTCAGAGCATGAGTGATTGACCCTGTAAATGGTTGGACTAATCACTCAACATAAATCAAATTCATCTACAACAATAGTTATCACACCAACAGCGAGAAACTGGCAGAAGTTAGGTTGGTACATAACACCCATCATTTGGATTGGATATCCTGAACATCAAACCATCCAGATTCAAGGGGGAGAACAAACTAAGTTAAAAGCATTGCCTTGGATTGGCATGATACAAATTGGATAACAAGAAAGGTTGAACCTTTAGCATATTGGACTATTTAAGATTCATTTTAGAATCGACCAACTAGCATACAAACTTGAGTTCTGGCAGAATTCAGCAGTATATATATTACCAGTACCACATTTGAAACCTTAAAGAAGCGCAGACCATCGATTGATGGGCCAAACTCAGAAAAAGCTCAACTCACTAGTTCAGTAGGCATTCATGAGATAACCAGAAATTTTCTACCAGTCAAGAATCAGTTACAAGTTCAATAAGTCGTAAACCATTAAAACTTCAAGTTCTGCAGAGTTATGCAGAAAGTTCTGCCTAGGAAAGGCATGTTATCATTCAGAAAACTTGGAAAGTTACACCAATATACACTGGACCATTTATATTTCAGACAGGGTAGGCCTAGTGGCCGTCAAACTTGAACATTGTCAGAGAACAACAGGATTACACGAACATATTTCACATTTTCAGATCCCCAGAAATGACTTACAGATGAGTCACTCATGATTCCATTGGAAGGGATCCATCCCAAATGACAATCTCAGACCTTGTAAGAGAACCAACAGAAACCATGGACCGTGTGGTCAAACAGTTGAAACAGAGTCGAATTCCTATCGTTAGAGTTCGCTGGAATTCTCGAATATCATCACCTTTTCACCAATACATTCTCAGAGACCAACATAAGCTGAACTTCGGGACGAAGTTCCTTTTAGAGGGGAAGAATGTCACAACTCACCATTTCAGGTCATTTCAGGTCATTTCCCGAACTTTGGAAAAACACTATTCATCAAATACTATTCATCAAAACACTATTCATCAGTTTACTATTCATCGTTTTCGAGGTCAATTTGATATTCTGAGAAACTTTTGGGAAATTTACTATTCATGGAACACTATTCATTGCGGGAAAAGATTTCATCATTCACGTGCATTACACATTTCATCGTAAATTTAGTTTACGGGTATTCAAATTCGCGTAACCGGATTGGGTTAGGTGCGAATTCATTTCATTAGTGTTGAGAACACTGCATATGGACTGGAGATAGTCTGCATATCATCATAACAGCATTTTCATGTTATACCACTCTCAGGATTTTCAAATTTCTATATTCAGTACATTTAACGTTTTTACGTATAAGTATTTATAGTAAACGTTAACACCCGGTTTATACACGACGAATATATCTAAATATTCCCACAACGGTCCCGACATATTTTTATATCCATTTTAACATCATAAAAGTTATAACATTCAGTTACCCAGTATTTTGGAAATTTATTTTATTTATAACGTACGCGTATGAATATAACGACGGTTTTTGTTAAAACTAAACATTAATCACCCGATCACTCAGTAAATGTACCCAACATATTTTTAATATGTTTTTATCATTATTATAACTTTATTTCATCCCGGTTAACTTTGTGAACGTTTATTGCTATTAAACCCGGTACCCCGATTTTTACGAATAACGCGTAATAACACTTAACGCTACACTATATTTTCTAAGTGATCAAAACCGTTTTGGCTACTTCCTTTTCACACCCAAAACCGGCCCCAAGACCACACCCTTTAACCATGTGCATTGATTTATCATTTTATACTAATAAACCTATATTAACATAACTTTACTAAATCACATAATCATAATACATACTTTTTAAGCTAAGATCAAAAGTTCATCTCTCCCATTTCCATCTTCATCTACACGACCCAAAAACATCTCCATGATCAAGTGATCATTTTTCATGAAGTAAAACACAAAAGTTGTTCATTTTACAAGTCTAATCAAGATACAAGCAACAAAAACACAAGAACATCAAGCATAATCATCCAATAATCATCTCATTTGGTCAAGTAAGTTTTCATCTTTATTTTTTCATGAATCATCCTATTTTTACATGTATTACATAAGAATCATGCTAAAAACCATGTATAAGTAGCTATACTACACTTTATTTTGGCTAAAAAGTAACATACAAACCCTAACTTTCTTGTTATGAATCCCCTAGCTCTAATAACTTGGTTAGGAGTCCATGGCACCCTAAGAAGGTGTATGGTAAGATTAGATTAGTCATGTGGTGATTACAAGAGGTTTGGTGATGGTAGAAATTAGTTATAAACCTTGAAAACTTGATTTGGAACCTATTTTAGACATGCTGTTCCGTTTTGTAAAAATCTGGAAAATCAGTAAACACCAAGGAAACTTTGGCAAAATTTTTAGAAAATACTTTCAAAAACGAATCCGTAGGCGAAAGAACGGATTAAAAAGAGTCTATAACGAAGGAGTTATGATTTTTGCAAGATTGTAGACGAAATGTATTTTCTGGAAATTTAGTTGCTGTTGGACGTTTTTCATGGTACAAAAAGAGACTTTAAACGTAACCCGGAGGAGCCGAGCTTTCCAAAATATATTACTACATACTAAGACGAAACCGTGGATATAAAGAACAAGTAAAACGGACAAGTAACGACAAAGATATACTCGTTTGAATATCGGCTAAAACCCTTTTATAATTGACAGCTTTTATATATTTTGGCGCAAAAACTACGAAGTGCATTTTCAAGCTAAACATAATATCAAGTACCGAGCTTTTAAACTAACGTAGTATTAGTTATTATGAGTATGTTTTCATCATTTCAAGGTTTACAACCCGAGTATTTCAACGCTTACATGAGAACTTACGTTATATATATATAAGTATATATGTTATAACAAGCCATTTATATTTTCTAATAGCAATATTTTCCAAAGTTTTGGATTATATATTTTTGACAATACAAGTGTTTTCCTAAAGAGTAGAGTGGTATAGTAAACATGTGCATGGACATTCATAACATCATTTCATGATCTAAAGTAGATCGTACATCATTCATATTAGGTTGCGGCTAGTATGCGCGCCTTGTTTTCAGCTCAGTACATGTTCATGGTACCATCATATTGGGTTACGACAGCAAATTGTTCATTGGTGTTCATTTCATTTCATCACGGTTTCATCAGTTGAGGTGAGTTTTCATAGCCCCGTTTTCAATTCAACATTTTTGATTGTTTTCAAATCCCACGGGGGGAATACATTGCATCAATTATTTCAGTACGAGCCCAAGTATTCAAACATGTACATAGCTTAAGTTACCTTGCCATGTGACAAGTCCCCTGTAACATCATGAACCGTTAATTTACCGTTAAGCGAGAGTGAGTGGATAGATCTATCGAGGGTGACGCCTCCATCCGTGGTAGTGGATACCAACAGTAAGCGGATGCATGTCATGTCTTTTACATTTGAATGTTTCGGCAGAACATTCGGGAGGGGCATAGAATTTCATCAGTCATAGCTTCGGTGTCATGAGCTTAAGGCTATTGTACAATTTTCACGAGATTTTTATCTTGCATTTTTACTTGTGGTGGCCGTACATCAGTACATTTTACAAACCTATGGAATTCACCAACATTCGTGTTGACGTTTTAGCAATGTATTTCAGGTTATTAAGGTAGCTCATGTGACATGCATTTGGACCTTCATGGAGTCGCGGAGTCGACGCGTCTCATCATTATTTCATGCACTTATGTAAACATTTGATCTAGTATGGCTTGTTTTTCATGAACATGTAACACATTTTGGGGACCTCATTTTGTAAACTCTGAATTATTTCAATGATCAAATGCAGTATTTTCCAAACGACACTTTAGGTCGTTCAATGTAACTGTAACTGTGGTGCTATGACAGACACCCCCAGGTATTCCATTCCGCTGCAAGTCAGGTAAATTGGGGGTGTGACACTTTGCAAGTCTTTTTTTTCTCAAATTGAAGCCACGATTTTATCATCCAATTAAAATTACACAGAAATATCTTATGTTAAAGGGTGCTTGGTGGGGGTTAAGAGCATCTGGTAAGGTGCTTTGATGTTAAGAGTTAACGCCATGTCACCTCAGCGACACGTCAGCTTTTTCATTTTAACATTAACTCTTGACTTTTCACACCGGTAACATAACTCACCTATAACTCACCTTAACTCACATCCACTCCAAATATTTTCAATTTCAACCCTAATTTTTAACACTTCATTTATTTAAAACATAACATAAATTCTTAAACATATTACAATACGAAATTAAAACATAAATATTACATTACGAAACATATAAAAAATTTTAAAACATAAATATTACAAACATTTAATCATCGTTGTCGGAATCTTCTTCTTCATTCTTATATTGAAAACGTCTTACCCAAACATGTTCCATAAGATCTTGTCGGAGTTGATTATGCATATCAACGTCGTGTAGTTCTCTATGTATGCAACGCTGTGAATCACATCTGTCGATCCACCTATCTCGGCTAAACCGTGGTGTCGGATCCACCCACATTTCCGAATACTCACGTAGTGCAAACTTTTGATCTTTTAAGATCATGTTATACAAAATTATGCAAGTATACATTATTCTTCGTAACTTGACAACTTCCAGTGCACGTGCCGGTTGTCGTAGTATACCCCAACGTCCTTGAAGCACCCCAAAAGCACGTTCGACATCCTTTCGTGCAATTTCTTGCTTCCTTTTAAAATAAGCATGTTTCTCGTCAGTGGTTGCCGAGTAAGACTTGACGAAAGTTGACCACCGTGGGTAAATTCTGTCAGCTAAGTAATAACCCCGTTCATACCGATGTCCATTTATCATATACGGTTCTCTTGGGGCTTCGTTAGTAAGAATGTCTTCGAATAACTGAGAGTTATCTAAAACATTGACATCGTTATTCGCCCCCGTCATTCCAAAAAATGCATGCCAAATCCATAAATCTTGCGAAGCAACAACTTCAAGCATTAAGGTAAGGCATTTTTTAAAACCGCCACCATATTGCCCTTGCCACGCAACCGGACAAATTTTCCACTCCCAATGCATGCAATCAATGCTACCAAGCATGCCCGAAAAACCATGTTCACGCTCATGTTTCTCATAAATAGCCTGAACGTCGGACCATGTCGGTTTCCTTAGAAACTCCGGCATAAACAAGTCAATAACGCACTTGTTAAAATTATCAAGACAGTCACGTCCAGTACGGTCACCCATTTGCAAATACTCATCAAACGCATCAGGTGCGTTGCCGTATGCCAATTGGCGTATGACAGCTGTACACCTCATGAGTGTACTAATACTTTGTTGACCTGTACAATCGGGTCCTTTGTTCATGAATTTGAAATGATCTGGAAGTGGATCGGAATAGTAAGATTGAATACCTTCTACTATTTCTACAAATAGTTTCCGGCTCATACGAAACCTTCTTCGAAATTGCCGGTTCGTATACTTACACCCTTGATAAAAGTAGTCGCGACGCAAACGTTCCTCGGCAACCTCAAACTCACGATGGACACATGAACGCGTGATGCGTTGTCGAGCTAATTCTGCTGCTGCTACTTCTTGTTGTACCAAATGTTGATGACATTCGAACGCGGATATCATAAGCTCCGTGTCGAGTTCATCATTAATATCGGAGAAACTCATTTGTTCTTCATTATTTTGATTCGGATCCATTGTGAAAATGATTTTTTTTTTTTTTTTAATTATTATTATTTATTTATTTTTTAACAGTAAGGAAGTATATATGTTGAATTTGAGTTGTGTAAGTGTGGAAATAAAATGTGTATGAGGTGGGTATTTATAGTAGTAAAAACAGGTTTGAAAAAGTTTGTTTTTTTTTTTTTTTTTTTTTTTTTTTTTTTTTTTTTAGTTATATAGCCGTTTACAAACGGTTAGAAATATATGGGGCAAAATGATTTTTTTTTTTTTTTTTTTAATTCGATTCAAAAAAATAACCGTTACTTTTTTTTTTTTTTTTTTTTCAAACAATACACTTTAACGCACATTAAGAGCTTGCTCGAGCACGTTAACGCACCCCTTGCCTTTGGGGGCCGGTAAGGTAACGCACCACGTTAAGGGTGGTGCGTTAAGAGTTAACGCAGGTGCTGCGTTACCTTACCGAGTGGTCTAAGGGGAGTTGGGAATGAGTAAGATATTCAAAAGGGATCACCTCACTCATTATTGTGTGCTTGGTTAGTGAGTGCAAATAGATTGCTTACCCATAGTGGGTACTCAACCATTATAGAATAAATTGGAGAGGGGGTTAAGGGATTGATTACCCACCTCACTTAGGGTCCGTTTGGTATAGGGGTGTGAGAATGAGGGTATGAGTTTGATACCATTTGCATTTATTTGGTTGAGGGTTTTGCCAAACCATTCCTATGGGACCTACATATAGAAACTCATAGATCCATACCACTTGGACTTGGTGGATTTTGCAAAACCATTTCTGTGGGGGCCCTATTTCACCACTAATTACACTCACCTCACTCTTTTATTTATATCTATCAAATAATATTCAAACCTAAATATATAAACCAAACAACATTTTTTGAACTATCAAACTCATTCCTATACCACCATGTTATCATACCAATATCATTGTAATTCTTATAAGTAAACCAAACGGACCCTTATTATTTTGCATTCCATTTCCTTTTCCTTTTCCTTTCCTCACTTTGAACCAAGCGGGCCCTAAGTGTAATGGTGACCTCACAGGACCGAGGACACCACTACCATTTCAGTTTTTTCTCTATACAATAATTTTATAACCAACTTAAGTGTAATAAGAAGACCGAAAACATCACTCAAATATACCTCAATTATACAAATTAAATCACTCACACAACTCACTTTTAGATCCGCACAAGTTGTCTTCAACGACTCGGTCTCAAATACGACTGATTTGTGCTTTTTTGGGTTGAGGACGCATCCCGGGGGTTATGAGTGGGATGTGTTCTCCTTAGTGGTCGACCGAGACAGACCTACCTGTTACACTCTGTCTAAAGGATGAAAGTTCAACTATCTTAATAGCTTTGAAAGATAACCATGTCAAACCGAAATGCATGTGTTTGCTTTTTAAAATAAAAAGGGAGGGAAAGGAGGTGAAAAAGGCCAAAAGTGAGAGCAAAATTGTCAATTCAAGAGAGTAGGGGTTGAAGTAGTTTAGTAGTCTTATCTCTGTCTTTTCTTGGATTTTATTTATATTCTATGCAAAAAAATAATACAAGAAGCGCAATAATTGAAATGAAAATAAAAATGAGTCTACTAGATAGAAATTAACAATATTTCAGTTTGACATATGGCTCAAAATTTTAATATATTTTCATGTTTACTTTTCGAACGAAAAGTGTATGTGAACATTGTGAAAGGAAGACATTGACGAGTAGACATGTAAAAACGTCCCTCTAATCATACTATTTTTTGTAACAACGTTGACATGACAATAAATATGACATGCGACAACACACATGTTAGATTAAGCGTTAATTCTCAAATGAGGAATTTTTTTGGTTCCGAATTCACACCAATGATTTTTTTAGCTAGTGTTCTTAATTTAGTCAAGTGCTAATGTGCGATCGTGCGATCCCACCAGTTTCTTGGCACGTGTCCACTTTTTTATTAATAAAAGTACAATTGATTTGATACTTTGTCTGAACTTTGACTTTGAATTTTTGTTTAAATGACAAAAATACCCCTAATAAATACAAATAAATACCTCTTTATCTCTTTCATTTTTTCATCTTCTTCTCTCATTTACCACCACTCACCACCGCCTCCAAATCCATCATCACCACCACCTGATACTTCCACCACCACCACTAAACCACCTGCGTCTACCAACACAAGCACCAGATCCAACTCGCCAGCGACCACCTTCCACCACCACCAACGGATCCGTCAACCACCACCACTACAAGATATGTCGACCAACACCACTACCAGATCCGTAGACCATCACCACTTCCAGATTCGTCGACCACATCATTACCAGATCTGTAGATCTATAGATTTAACAAAAGGCTGTAAAGGTTGGTTATGTTGTAAGAAAGTTTCAAGAACATAAGAATGGCAATCCGTTTAGTTGTGATGATGACGATGAAGATCTTGAACCGTTAAGATCGCTCCAAATGCTGGAATTTGAAAAAGCTTGTGTCCCTTTTGTGGTTTCTTGAATATAGGATGACAGATCTGGAAATGGTTTAATGGTTTAATGTATTGGGTCTCACAGATCTGGAAATAAAAGCGAAGTCGCACATTCGCTCATTTAAATCGCACATTTGAACCTGGAAATAAAACGAATTCGCACATTCGCACATTTAATAGGTACAAAATCGCACATTTATTTGACTTATAGAACTAAGGGTAAATAAGTAATTTTTGTCTGGACACATGGGGGACAAGAGATAGTGGGTGGGGTAAAGGACAAGTGATAGTGGGGGACAAGTCCTATTTGTCTGGGACACTTGGCAAGAAACTGGTGGGATCGCACGATCGCACATTAGCACTTGACTAAATTGGGAACACTAGCTAAAAAAGTCATTGGTGGGAATTTCAATCCACAAAAAGTCCTCATTTGAGAATTAACGCTTAGATTAAAGACTGGGTGTAGTAAAGAGACATCAAGAACACATTTATCATCATCTCAGCGTTATCTAAACTTTCTGTCTCTATAACAAGCTTCATCGCTAACTTAGTGTAATAAGACATACAACTTCACTACAAAAACATTCTCCACTTAAACACAAATATACTACACCAAAATATACACATACACACACAAACACACATTACCCGACTCGGTCTTGGTGTCAACAAAAACTTGCATATTTGCCATCTAAGACGTGTGTTTCATTTTCTCTGTAATAAGAACAACGCGTCTTGCATACCACCTAGGCACCTAGGCAACAAAAACTTGGTCATCCGACATCTATTACGGCTGGTCTAAGACTGAAAGTAGTGGTGGTGAGTCACTCACCGACACATCAGCTTTCTCTTTCCTCTCACTTTCACTCACTCCCACTCACCATACATCCGTTATTGTCACCCTCTCTCACATTTATAAAAATATACCTCATTAAATACCCCACACACACTCACAAACCAAATATTAAATTAGAAAACATCCACTTTTTCACTTCTCTCTATGTGGTGAGTAACTCATCATACGGATGCAATATTACCGTGAGTTTGGACATGCGTTTTGGTTGGAAGGTGAGTGAGTCACTCATCATGGAGCAAACTCACTAACACTCCAGTTAGTCTAAGTTCTCACTTAACCATGTTAATATTTCTTTTATAGATTGAGATCCTCTAATGTTAAGTTAAACATGACTAGTCATGTTGTCTATCATAAATATTAGTAGGTCTCTTATTTTAAATTCAAAATAGATTATCTTATAGGGCTTACTTTATCTTATATGAGATAACATGACTAATAATGTTGAACCGACGATTAAAGTATCTATATCCTTCTTTTATTTACACTCAAAGGTTTAACTTTTTGTGACATGCATAAAGTATGTGGATTAGATACATATCGATTTAAAAAGAAAAGAAAAAGGTGTGAGCCGAACTTTCGGACCAGTCTTTTTGGAAAGGCATGAATTGACAAGTCTCTGTTGCGAAATAAGATTGGTGTCCGTTTGACCGTTCTAGAATTGCTCAACCAAAACTCATTCAATACTCCAAAACAATTTTAATCCATATATATATGTCTTCATGTGAGTGCTAAGGCGAATATATTCACACAACAATGTCTTAAAGGTCAAATTTAAAATTATTTGGTTAATGAAACATCTATAAAAGTTAAAAGGCTATAGTTTAAAAAATACCGATACTTTTGTCACCTTGCAAAATTGTAATGGCTTTTCTTTACTTATATAGTATATATTTTGTGAATTTGTCCTAAAAAAAAAAAAAAAAAAAACAGCCACCTATATAATTTGGTCATAAACTCATGAACAATTTCTACTTATTTGGGCCGATATACATTTCTTTATTTGGGCTAAAACAGCCGAATTTAGACTAAGATTCTTGGCTTCTTGCATTTCATACACTTACTTCTATGGAACCAAAACCAATAAACAAAATCTAAAATTTTGAAATCGAGTTTAAAAAAAGAAAAGGAATACTGTAATGACAAAATTACATTTAAGTTATGCATAATCTTCTATGGAATATGTATATTGGCATCCATATATATGGTGCTTGACACTATTAATAGTTGTTATCAAAAATATTAACATGGTACAGTGTTATACATCAAGTGTAACCTAATCAAGAAACTTCGGCCTTGGCCTCGATGTTTTGCTCTTTGAATTTGCTATAGATGTCGCCATTGTAGAATTCTCTTGTTCTAGCCACCAATACAAGTGTAGCCAAGGCTCCAAAGCCACAAACACCGGCCAACACCATAAACGATTGCCTATAGCATTGTCTACCTATACAAACCAACTCTTTCACTGATGATCGATCCAAACCACTACTTTTCAATACCTTGATTGCTTCCCTATCATACATTGGCCCCGTAATCTTCACATTCAAAATATAGGATCCAAGTGGGCTTCCTAATTGTGCACAATTGAACAATGTGGTGAAGTGTTTGAGCCCGAATAGCTCAGAAACAATAGCGAATAGTAATGGGAGTTGTGCACCAAATGAGAACCCAATGATTATAGACGCAACATAAACAGACCCAAAGAAAGGAAAAGCGATTAAGATGTGCCCAATGCACGAAAGGAAAAGTACTAGTGTCATCATAAGCGGCCTAGGGAATTTATACTTAAGTAAAAGATGTTCGGACACAAACCCTGAGAAAATCCTTCCAAAATAGTTCCAAATACTTAAGAGGGACACAAATGTGCTTATAGATTTTCGAGGGTAACCTAAAGACTCCCCAATTTGACCAAGGTTATCAACCGCGGTAAAGCTTGTTCCAAGCCCACAAAATGTTGCAATGTAAAGAATCATCATATCAGTGCACAACAAAGCTTGTAGAATCGAATAGTCTTCACCTCTTTTAGGCTTATTCGTAATGTTATCAAAACAAGAGGGTTCTTCATCATGTTCCAAGGTCTCAACTTTAACCTCACAAACCGTAATTACTTCTTGATTGGTTTTCTTCATGATTTTAAGTTCTTGTTTGATAGAAATAAATAGAGGAACAAAGAGTAGAAAACACACTACGGATAAGCTTCCAGCATAACCTGCCCGCGTAAAAGTCACCATCTTTTGAGCTATGATCATGGCCATAATAAACAACCCTAATACAATGGACACAAACAAGAAATTATAGAAAACCTTAATCTCATTTGATTGTGCGACTTTCACTCCTTTAATCTCTCGAATCGTGTAAACAAAAACAACTGATACAACCGCGGGAAGCCATGCAATAAGAAGAATAAGATCTTTCGAATCACTATCAACTCCATAAACAGCCAAATAAACTTGAGCAAATATAGCACCACTTAATCCAGTGAAACTTTTTAACAAACCTAAAACCACCCCTCTATTTTCAGGGAAATTTCTTATTGTTGTCACAAGAACACCCGTGTTTTCAAAATTTTGAGCATTGGCTGCAATGCACATGTACATACACATTTGCCATACACGTGGCTTAGGAATACGGTGAGTGACGGAAAGCCACATCATGAAGTAGCCAGTGAAGTTTACGACTGCACCGATGAGGAGGAGGCACCAGGTTGGTGTGACTTCCGCGATGAGGCCGGAGATGACACCAATGTTTGCACCCAAGTCTTTGAAAAAGCCTATGAGGTTAAGGGTGGTTTGGTCGTACCTATTAAGCATAGGAACAATACAAGTTTACATAACTATATTACTATTTTCTTATAGGGGAAAAAACTATTGATCTATCATAAATCTTATTAGGCATTTCGTCATCAACATCTTTTGGCCAAATTTGTAAAAACAAAGCCAAATTTGACATTAGATATAAATGAAGCTTTACGATGATTTACAAAAATAAAAAGTACGTACCCGAGTGTGTTTTTGATGTCTTTGGAGTAGATACCAAATAAGTAAGTTGCACCAGCCGCGGCCATAACTAGAAAGGAGGCAAAGAGTGAGAACCATCGTCCTTGGAGAACTTGGACTGCTGTCGAGTAAGTCCGAGTTACTCTACTGTTGCCATTACTTCGGTCAGCGATGGTGGTGGATTCGGACACTATTGGCGTGTCATTCATTTTCCTTGCTTGTGTTAATCTTAACCAAAAACTATGTACTTGTCACATAGTAATATGATTTGCTAGGATGGCAACAAAATAGTTGCAACTTTTATATGTTGCAGGCGTTGTAGTATTTAAAATATGTGAACAAATAAAGACAATATTTTGATGTGGACAAAATAATTTGTTAATTACTATTAAAAGTCCTTATTTGGAATTTTGGATACTTCCAATGGGAAAATACGATGAAAAAAGACTAATTTTTGCGATTTAGTTTGACATAATTTTTTGCTTCTTGCAAATTACATGACCTCATTTTTCCAGCCCATAACTCTCACCCATGGGCTTAAACTTTTAAGAACCCAACATTCTGATGCATTCCAGTATTCCATCCCGTTTAAGCAAAGACAAGTTGGATCACTTCGGATACATAGAGCATTCCGAAAAGGATATACTCGTCTCGTCTCAAAATATGTGCTCACTAAAAACTACACACATTCTTAAGAGATCTAGTGACTACTCTTTTCATTAATCATATATCATCTCTATCCAATAAAGTCTCTTCTCGTTAGTTGAAATATAAACTGAATACTTATTTTATGACATCTTAAAATAGCAATGTGAATACTTATTTTGAAACGGAATAAGTATGATATTTAAAGGTGCGTTAGATAACATAAGGTAGTACAATGCAATGCTACCAGTCACATAGTCGACAACCTATAGATAAGGAATTCACTTGGTTTTGAAAGCTTTGTTTAGGACGTAACAGTAGTGGGGCTTCAAGATTTAGGCTAGATTTAATAAGAACACTCTACAACCAACTTCATCACGTTATTTTAGCGTCATATTAGCTGTTTTTCTACAATCAACTTCACTACCAACTTAGTTTAATAAGACAACCAGCTTCACCATTAGGGTTTTTTTTTTTTTTTTTCTTTTTTTTTTTTTTTTTTTTTTTTTTTTTTTTTTAACACTAAAATTAAAATTTCTTTAATAATTCAAATAAAAATTAGGAGAGGTTGCCCTTCTTTAGCACGCTAAACATTCGTTAACAACTTGTAACGTTTCTTCATGTGTTCGTACGAGTTCAACATCACGATGTTGCTCTTCTAGATAAAATCGGAAGAGATTGCCTTTCTTTTGTCTTTTATAATCATATCACGGAATTTGATGCATGTGTACATAATATTTGTTATTTTCTTCAGATTAGCCATGAGAGATTTTTTTTTATTATAGTCAATTTTTTCTTTAGCACGCCAAACACTCGTTCCACATCTTTTCTTGTTACTTCATGCGCTCGCTTACATCTTATTCGCTTCGTATCATTTGCATCGGGCTATGAAATAGACTAAACATGAAAACGCCATTCCAAATATATTCCGTTACTAAGATAATATCCTCATTTATAAGAAATGTTGTTAGCCACAAACAGAACCTTCGGCGATTTCCCGTCTTTTAGATCGTTGAAAATAAGCGATTGACGTATAACGTTGACGTCGTTGTTCGTCCCAGAAACAACAAAGAACGCATGACAAATCCATTTTCCAATAAAATGAATGGATGTGGCTCGTGATCACCCCTACAATATTGAGCACGGTATGAATTTGGGCAATTAGCCCACGACCAACCCCGTACAATTAATGTTTCCCAACATCACATGAAACCCACGTTTCTCATCAAGATAAGCATAGATTTTTTTTTGACATCAGTATACGTAGGTCTTTGCAAATACTCGTCTCCATAAAAGTCCATAACAACATTATAGAAATTTTGGAGAGAACCATGGGAAGTTTTCTCATCCATTTGCATATATTCGTCTAGAGCATCGTAAACGACGTCGTATGCCAATTACCGATTATAGAGGTACATTTCATCAATGGGAAAATGCCAACTCTTCCTAACAATCACTACCTTGTTGAAAATACGGCGAATCATCAGTTATTTCCCGAACAATGTGTGTGAATACTGATTGGCTCATTTAAAACTGTTTACGGAATAATTTATCGCCATACATTGAGTTTTCAGAGAAGTAAGTGTCCACTAGACGATAATAGGCATCACAACGATCTTTAGGTATTGTGTTTCTTGGTATCATGGTTTTTGGGTGATGACGTCAAATAATCCTGATATTTAAGTGTCAATTTCCCCCCTAATATGCTCATTAATTATACTTATTATATGGATATATACTTTGATTTCGTTATATTTTTTATCCAGGTCACAAATGAGCATAGGAGCTAAAGAGACTTGGAAATTGGAAAGAACTCGCAAAAGATAAACATTTTATAGTATGCTGGAAGGAGCTACGGCGCAACATTCACTCTCTATTACGCCGTAGCTGGGAATTCAAACATAAAGACCAAAGTCAACGCGGATCAAGAGCTACGGCGTAACAATACATGAGACTACGACGTAGAAGAAACCCTGTGATATATTCATAATTGAAACATGTATGGTTATTGTGATTGTGGATTGAATTAAGAAGAAAGAAAGAAGATGGAGAAGAAAGTTTAGATAGAGAAAGAGAGAAGAGAGTTGGGAACTTAGAGAGAGAAAGAAAAATGTGGAATATTAGATTGCTTGAAGTTCTAACCCTCTCCCTTGGGTGGGAGAGGGTATTTATACAAACTACTTGGTGCCTCATGAAACAGGCTGTAGAGCGAGCACAGTGGGTGAAGACCCGACTCACTCCACGGATACTATTTACATATTAACTAACTAGTAATCTACTAACTAATACATAAACTAACTACGAGCTAACTTAATGCTATTACAATAATTAGGTGACCGAGACTTTTATAGGAATATTTGTATTCCTAACAATCTCCCCCTAAGCGAGGTCACCTTGGAGATTAAGCTCTTTGATCTTTAAGCATTGTTCAGTGTTTGTAGCTCGTAGGTTCTGATTCTTCACTTTTCTGCACACTTTGTACTTCAAGCAAGCGAACTTGTGATTTGGATTCCTTTGTTATATGTGATCTTTGAGCTTCTTTGAGATCATCAGCCATAGTAAATCTCCAAGCTCATCCATAGTAGTATCGCCTTCATGTGATGTAGTGACTTTAGGACCATCATACTCACACCCTTCTGGATCAGGAGACATTACATTAGAGTTGTGGATCAGGAGACTTTATCATCAGAGTTGCGGAAACATTGTTGGTAGTCTCTCAACATTTGTTGTAGCAAGTCTCTCATCGTCATTGATAGTGTGGAGAATGTGTGAGCATGAGGTATGGATTGACCCGATTCAGCTGGAAATAGGATCCATCAACGCCATCTTTATATGTGTCCCTGAAATAAAACAGTTAGCAATAAAGATAGAGAACAAATATGGCTTTGTCATTCGTTCTGCGAGGACAGACTACCCTCCAGTTTTTAAAAAACCGACCTGTGATCAGGCAGAGTCTCTTTTAAAGTAGACTCTCCTTGACAGGAATTTCCAGCCTATGGTAATGAATTTTCCAAAGAATCCACTTTGGAATCTTCATACTAAGCATGTTCTCATACCAGAACGTCTCAAAGCAGACAGCACGATAGAGTAAATCGGTGAATTGATATTCACGGATTGATGAAAAATTGATTTATAGAAATCACTCGCGTGTCATATAATAAACAATTTTTGAGACACAACGAGTGTTTTATACTCAGAATCACATTTCCATCAAAAATACTTTTGTTTGAAAGATAATACACAATCAATGTGCTCGAAAAATTAGTTTGTGAGCACATTGAAAGGTTTTAGCGAAAGTATCCGTCAATCCATATCCTGGAACAAGTTTGATTCAGTGTTGAATCGCACCATTGTAGCTTTCCAGTTGTCACTTGATCATTGATCCAAGATGGATCTCACATGTCACCTACCAAGAGCTTGAAAGATGTTCGCTCTAGAAGGATTTCCATCTTCATTGTGAATATTTTTATATCACTCGGATGTTCTAGCAATACCACAAGGATAATGCGTAGGACTCTAAATATTTTATCTTATTTTCCACATTGTGTGAAACAATAAGCATATTTGGAAGTGTGTCCTAGCGAGATTTATGGATGATCTCTTGGCTCTAGACTCAATAGTGTGTTTTGATCCGCTTCTGGAGACTGGGGAGGCGTCTCCTGTTTCAAGTATCAACATAGCTCACAATGAGCGGTCGATACATTGCACAGGGTTCCCCGTGAGAATGAAACAAGCTCTTTAAAGAGAACTTGAGTGGTTAGGAAGTTTAGTGCAGTACGTCACTGGGTCCATGACGTTTTGTCTTCAATACCAGTGTTACCTTAGTAACCACTAGTAGCATATGAAAGTTGAACCCGGTTTCTGCCCTAAGATTGAATATTTTGAGGGTTATTTCTTTTAACCATTTTCACATTTCATTTCTTTTTCATTCTTCAACCCCTTCAGTGCTTAACGAGACTTCATCACTAGAACCTTGTTGGGTTTGTTCCAGTCCTAGCTCTATCTCAGTCCGCACTCTTCCCTTTCTCACTTTACTCATTTTTTCAATCATTCCTAAGGACTTCTAATCTATCTATGGATTGTCCCTGGGAAGATCCTTCCGGTTCTGGTGGATCATGGGAACTCATACCTAACCTTAACCAACTTTATAACTCCATGCATAAAGATAAATGGTCAGTCTTTGGTATTACTTCCATAAACGCCTTTGCTCCCCCTCAATATGTGCATCGATATTCGAAAGTGTTTAGCACATATGTGGGAGCCTATTTATTGAGTCTAAAAGATCACTTTTGATTATTAGATTTCATATTTAAATCACATTCTCTCCCCCGATAAAAAATTTCAAATCTTCCGAGATTTTTGATCTCAATTGATTTAAATAAGTTAGAAAGCTTTTGGGAGAGAAATGCGGTCAATTTTAATATTTTCTGATAAAAGGAACCTTTTATTGCTCCCCCTCAATCTGTGAGGGAGGTTGTTATGTGTCAGATTTGATGAGTTTACAAAAGATTTGAAGTTTTAACGAAAACTCTTTGAAAATGTACTCATTCTGACACATAACCATCACAAATCGTTTTGTTGCAAGGTTTTTGTACAAAGTGTGGGGAGTTTTTGATGATACATAAAATCTTGAGAAATCACTCTCCCCCTCAATCAATGACGGATGTTAAAACTGAAGTATTTTCATAAAATATGAAAGTCATTGATTGAGTGAAAAACTTTATCAAATTTTGAATTCAATTTGATTTTCAATCAAAATCTCATGGTACCACCAAGTTTTGCTCAAGTACTTCCCGGAAAAATCATAGAAGGAAAAGTACTTGGCGATAAAAAGAAGATTTCTCTTCTTTATCAAGAAATAATGCACTGAAGCGTACATTAGATCGAGGGTGCATGAATATAAAGTAATTCACGCTCGGATGAACGACACCCTTTGCTAGGAACAACCGTCTTTTTGGCGACGAGTTTTCCTCATTTTGAAAAACGGGTTGCTATCTGAAGTAATAGCAAGCCATGATTTTGAAGTCCGGGTTGTAGCCTGAAATGACTACAAGCCATAATTTTGAAGTCCGGGTTGTAGCCTGAAATGACTGCAAGCCATAATATTGAAGAACATTTTGAGATACGACATGTTTTAGAAAGAAAAAAAAAAAAACTTTATTTGAAACCGAAAAACTCTTGTTCAAGCATATGTATGCTTCCGTGTCATTATTGAATGACATTTCTAGAAACGTACATAATATTTATTATACAAGAGACATGTCGTGAGAAAAATATTTTTGGATTTTAGTAAATTTTCAGATTTTTATGGATTTTATAAGTTTTATATTTTTCTATTTTTCTTTTTGATTTTATAATCTATATACAAGGATACAAATTAGTTTAAGAGGATGTTGACATGAGTACCGAAATGAGAGTATCGTTCAGCTCGTTGTAGAAGTCTGTAGTCAACATTGTTGGGAATTATTCTATCAGTTACCACGGCTAGTGAAGAAGTTACAACTGCAAGAAGATTGTACTTGCAGTGGAAATTCATTACCACTGCAAGAACAAATATTACCACTGCTCACTTGTTAGCTGTTAGAGAAACGCGCTTAGATAAACATAGAAAAGATATTGTGTATATCTTATTCTATTAGCATTATACTTATCTTGTACAAGAGGACTCCTTGTTCTATAAAAGGAGATCCTAGAATATAGTTTTGATATACGTTTTCTTAGAGCTTCAAGGTGTAACCCTAGTGATATCTTAGATCACTCGTATTATTATTATTAATAATATTGGAGCTAGTAGTTTTGTTATATTCATTGTTCACACATTAATCTGTTTCACTTACAATTAATCTTCTAAGTATCATTAAGTAGATTCCGCATACTTAGTGATATCACTCAAAGTATCATTATCAACACAAGTTCAAGGTGTTCACGATCCAACAAGTGGTATCAGAGCAAGGCTTTGATATTTTGATTTAGAAGATCCTATGGCAGATTCAAAAGATACAATGGAGACAGAAACAAGCCAATCTAATATTGCTGCAAAGCTTCCCAAGCTTAAAATTAATGACTTTGAGATGTGGAGGCTTATGATTGAACAATTCTTTATGGTTCAAGACTACACATTATGGGAGATCATAACGTGTGGAAATTCATTCAAACCTGGTACAACTGTTGAGACAGTTGGTGACAAGCCAGTAACAAAAGTAAATACTGGTCCAGTTACAAATGATGAAAGAAACCAACTTAAGAATGATTTGAAGGCTAGAGGTTTGCTATTGATGGCTCTACCTAGAGATCAAGTCCAGGCTTTTACCAAATACAAGGATGCAAAGACCCTCTTTGATGAGATATGTGAAGTATTTGGTGGTAATCACTATACCAAGAAAACTCAAAAGACTTTACTGAAGCAGACTTATGAGAATTTTGGCTCATCAAGCAATGAATCTCTTGATAGCATATTCACAAGGCTACAAAAGATTGTAACTCAGCTGACTGCTTTTGGAATTGAGGTAGAAAAGGAAGACCTCAATCTTAAATTTCTAAGAAGTTTACCTGCTGAGTTTGATACAAATGTTGCTGTATGGGAGGACAAGTCAGATCTTGAGACTATGAAGCTTAATGATGTGTACAATAACTTCAAAGTTATTGAACAAAGACTTAAGAAAGCTGGCAAGTTAAAGACAAGTTCTGCAGGAGTTGCACTCATATCATCATCAGGTAATGACAGTTCTGATGATGAAAGTGACAGTGATGATGACAGTGGTAACATGATTGTTTCCACTGGTAATGGAAATGTTTCCACTAGGAGCTCTAAAAGGCAGATTGCAGGACTAAGTGATGCTACTTTCTATGCCTTTATATCCAGCCATGTGGGTGGTTCAATCCTCAATCATGAGGACTTGGATCAAATTGATGAAGATGATATGGAGGAGATGGACATCAAATGGCAGGTAGCATTGCTCAGCTTAAGATCAAAGAAGTTCTGGAAGAAGACAGGGAGAAAGATTCATATAAGTGGAGATGAGACTGTAGGTTTTGATAAAAAGAAGGTGGAGTGCTATAACTGTCACAAGAAGGGGCACTTTGCAAGAGAATGCAGAAAACCAAGGAAATCTGACAATAAGTCAACTTGGTACAAGAAGGAAAAGACCAAAGAACCTACAACAGAAGAGCCAAAGGTGCTATTGGCTATTGATGGAGTAAGCTTTGATTGGAGCTTTATGGGTCAGAATGGAGAAGATGATTCAGAATGTGCAATGCTTGCTACTGAGCATGCACTCATGGCTTTCTCAGATTCTGAGGTACATACTGATAATGCTTGTTCTAAAAACTGTAAGGCCTTAAAAGAGTATAATAGTTTACAAAAACAATATGATGAGCTGATGCTAGAGTTACACCATACTAATCATAACTTAGCAAATCATAAGAGAGGTCTAGGTGTTTTAGAAAAACAGATAGAGCATTATAGGGCAAATGAGTCTAAATTTAGGGATGACATTGCTGTGTTAAAAAGTGATTTAGACTTTAAGATTGCTGTAAATGAGGCTCTTAGGGAAGAGATTGAAAAAGTTAAAAAGGCTAGTGAGAATATTGAGATTACTAAGAAAACACTAGACCATCAATCCAAGAGCATTGACAAAATTTGGGAAGCCCAAGTTGTGAGCAAAGCTAAATCTGGTCTTGGATACAAATCTGTTCCACCACCTCTAAGAGGTGTTCCAGCACCACCTGGCATTGATCTAGCTCACACAGGCTTAGAAGAGTTTCAGGATCTACCCATGACCTATGGACCAAAATTTGTTAAACCAGTTGAAACTGAAAAGGTTCAGGTTGAGGTTGAAACTTTTGATAGTGCTAGTGACTCATCTCTTAAAGATGAATGTTTAAATGTTGAGTCTAAAACTAGTGTTACTGAAGATGTTAAAGTTGAGGAAAGAAAAAGTATTCCTGAAGAAGTCAAAGAGAAGCCTAGAACACAGTCTAATTTCACTAGGTCTACTACTAGGTATGCTGAAATGTACAGGGATAGGCCTAAATCTCCTAGAGGTAACATGAGAAGTTGGAATCATGTTAAAACTAGACAGTTTGGTAGTGACTTTGTGTTCAACAATAAGGCTTGTCATATATGTGGTAGCTTTGATCATTTAGCTAAAGACTGTACCTACCACATGGGAAGAAGGGAAGTATTTACAAGGGTGAATGGATCAAATGTTAATAAATTAACTCACCCAAATCCCCTAAGCAAGATGGTTCCCAGATCTGTTATGCTTACCACTGGCATCAAATCAATTTCCACTGCTAGACCAGCAGTTACCACTGCCAGAAGTAATAACAGAGTTTATCCTAAGTCCCCTGTCACTTCTTTTGTTAAATCTTATCAAACAGGGAAAAAGACTTATTTTGAAAAGAATGATCGCAAGAATCACATGTGGAGACCCAATTTTTCTAAACCAGCAGTTTCCACTGCTAGGCATGCAGTTACCACTGCAAGACCAATTGTTTCCAATGATGTTCAAAAGAAAAGGGTAAAATTGGGAAAAGCTGTTAAGGCCTCAGCTCGTTGGGAATGGAAACCAAAAGGAACAACAAACAATCCCAATGGTGTATCAATGACCTTTGATAGATACAATTATATTGATACACGAGGCAGATCCAAGTCATTTGTGGCTTGGGTCCCCAAAAGGTACTAATTCCTTTATATTGTGTGCAGGGACATTCAAAGACAAAAGAAGATCAAGGTTATTCAGATAGTGGATGTTCCAGGCATATGACTGGCAACAAGGCTTATCTTTCTAATTTCAAATCACTTGATGGGCAAGCTGTCAGTTTTGGAGGAGGAATTGGTGGAAAAGTTTCAGGCAAAGGTACTATCAAGGCTGGAAACTTGGACTTTGAGAATGTATACTATGTACCAGAACTCAAGTACAACCTCTTCAGTGTGTCACAAATGTGTGACAAGAAACACAGAGTTCTATTCTCAGAAGATGAATGCTTTATCTTATCTAAGGATTATAAGCTACCTGATGAAAAAGACATTTTGCTTAAAATCCCTAGAAAAGGTAATCTGTATAGCATTGACATGAAGAAGATAGTGGCTAAAGATGATGTTACTTGTTTACTTGCAAAAGCCACTTTGGAGGAATCTATGCTTTGGCACAGAAGACTTGGTCATGTTAATTTCAAGACCATCAATAAGATTGTAAAAGATGGTCTAGTCATAGGTTTACCTGAGAAGAGATTTGAAAATGATCAAACATGTGTTGCTTGTCTTAAAGGTAAACAACACAGGGCTTCTTGTAAGACCAAGGCAGTTAATACTATTGATCATCCACTCTACATGCTGCATATGGACTTGTTTGGTCCTACTTCTGTTAGCAGCATCAATTTGAAGAAGTATTGTCTTGTTGTGACTGATGATTTTAGCAGATTTACATGGGTTTTCTTCTTGAATACCAAGGATGAAACCACAGACATTCTCAAGACTTTCATCACTGAAGTTGAAAATCAAGCTGAAAAGAAGATAAAGATCATCAGATGTGATAATGGGACAGAGTTCAAGAATAGAGTAATGGATGACTTCTGCAAAGACAAAGGTATTAAAAGAGAATTTAGTGTTGCAAGAACCCCTCAGCAAAATGGTGTTGCTGAAAGAAGAAATAGAACACTAATTGAGGCTGCTAGAACCATGATAGCTGATTCAAAGCTTCCAGTGACATTTTGGGCTGAAGCAGTTAACACTGCTTGCTATATACAAAACAGGGTATTAGTGGTCAAATCAAAGAACAAGACACCTTATGAGCTTTTCAGAGGAAGACCCCCTCTTTTGGATTTCTTGAAGCCATTTGGATGTCATGTCACAATTCTTAATACCATTGATCATTTGGGAAAGTTTGAAGAAAAGGCAGATGAAGGTTTCTTTGTTGGCTATTCCATGATTAGTAAGGCTTTTAGAGTCTACAATTTAAGAACAAGAAAGATAGAAGAGAATCTGCATGTTCAGTTTCTTGAAAATAAAGCTAATATAGCAGGTTCAGGACCTGAATGGCTATTTGATCTTGAAACTTTGTCAAATACCATGAATTATGTTCCTATTGCTTCAGATTCAAGTGATGTTGATCTTGAAGATTCAGAAGAGTTCATTGATGATGATGAATCTTGTCAAGATGATGAGGATGACAAAGATCAATTTGTTATGCAAATTTGGGACTTTGATGCTAATGCAGACTTACAACCTTCACAACCTTCAAAGAATACTAGTCAGGAAGATGAATTTGTGAATTTTGATGTTCTGCATGATGATATTCCTGAAGACAGTGGTAATCCTACTACCACTGCAACACATGATGTTTCCACTGAAGGTCCAGCTGTAGAAAATATAGCTCAGGAGACACAAATTGATGATGTTGAAATCACAAATATGCCATCATCATATGATATTCCTAACACATCACAGTCTACAATTCATAAAGCTCATCCAATTAAGAATGTTATTGGTGAAATTAATTCAGGTGTGAAAACAAGAAGGCAAACAAGGATGACAGATGTTCATGGGTTCATAAGTGAAGTCTATGAGTCCAAGAATCATATTACCAAGAATGAATGTTTATTCTTCTGCTTTCTATCACAAATGGAGCCTAAAAATGTTTCTATGGCTTTAGGAGAATCAAGCTGGGTTGAAGCTATGCAGGAAGAGCTATTGCAGTTTAAGCTTCAAAAGGTTTGGGTTCTTTGTGACTTACCTAATGGTATGAAAGTGATTGGTACTAAATGGGTGTTCAGAAATAAGAAAGATGAAAGAGGCATTGTCATCAGAAACAAAGCTAGATTAGTTGCTCAAGGATACACTCAAGAGGAGGGCATTGATTATGAAGAAGTTTTTGCTCCTGTTGCAAGGCTTGAGGCTATTAGACTATTTCTAGCTTATGCATCATTTATGGGCTTTACTGTCTATCAAATGGATGTTAAGAGTGCCTTTCTTTATGGTACTATTGATGAGGAGGTATATGTTGCTCAACCTCCAGGCTTTGAAGATCCACATCACCCCAACAAAGTTTATAAAGTAGTCAAGGCTCTTTATGGTCTACATCAGGCTCCAAGGAAGTGGTATGAAACCTTAGCTACTTATTTGATGAATAATGGATTTCATAGGGGCAAGATAGATCAAACTTTGTTTATCAAGAAAGATAAGGGTGATATACTACTTGTTCAAGTATATGTTGATGATATTATCTTTGGATCAACTAAACCAGAGATGTGTAAAGAGTTTGAGAAGCTGATGAAAGATGAATTTCAAATGAGTTCTATGGGGGAACTCACATTCTTTTTGGGGCTGCAAGTTCAACAGAGTAAAGAAGGAATTTTTATTAGTCAAGACAAGTATGTGGCTGAGATTATTAAGAAGTTCAAATTCACTGATGCAAAATCTTCCAATACCCCTGCTGACAAGACCACTCACTTATTATTGAAGAATGCTAGTGGTGTAAATGTTGATGTACATACTTACAGGTCAATGATTGGCTCTTTGATGTATCTTACTTCATCAAGGCCAGACATTATGTTTGCTGTGTGTGCCTGTGCAAGATTTCAAGTGACTCCAAAGACATCTCATATGACAGCAGTGGAAAAGATTTTTAGATACTTGAAGACTTATCCTAATCTAGGATTGTGGTATCCAAGGGAATCTCCTCTGGAGTTGATTACCTACTCAGATAGCGACTATGCTGGTGCAAGCTTGGATAGAAGGTCAACCACAGGAGGATGTCAATTCCTTGGATGTAGATTGGTGTCATGGCAGTGCAAGAAACAGACAATGGTTGCTACTTCAACTACTGAAGCAGAATATGTTGCAGCTGCTAGTTGTTGTGCTCAGATCCTTTGGCTTCAGAATCAACTCTTGGATTATGGGTACAATTTCATGAACACCATCATCTATATAGACAATAGTAGTACAATTTGCATTATTAAGAATCCTGTGCAACACACTAAAACTAAACATATTGAAATTAGACATCATTTTATTAGAGATTGTTTTGAGAAAAAGCTCATTAATGTTGTCAAGATTCATACTGATGACAATTATGCTGATTTATTAACAAAAGGGCTTGATGTGGGTAGGTTTCAGTACTTGGTAACAGGTATTGGAATGCTTAATCCATAAACTCTTGATGTCTAATACTTTTTAGTGTAGCAGGATAGCTTTTAATGTACTATTATTGTTTGTATATGTTTGTATGGTTTTTCACTAACACTTATGAAGGAGAAACAAGCTCAGTGGAAACTATGCATCACACAGTGGAAAGATTTGCTCTCACAGTGGTAATAAGGAAACAGAGAAGATCATTTATTTATCACTTCATACGGTTGCAGAGTACATTCTTTCACTAAGAAAAGTTCAAAACACATGTAAACAACTCACAACCTAATAACCTAAGATCTTCAGACACTACATAGGCTTCTTTCCTTTGCCCTTATAAGCATGCTTGCTCTTAGCTGGCTTGTTCCTCTTCTCGTCAAAGGATAGCTGTTTTCTTGGACAAGCAAGCCCAAGCACTTGTGGTGGAGGTTTCAGATCTTCTGCAGGCTTTGATGACTCTGGCCACTTCATGTTGTTTATGGCAGTCTTCAGGGCAGTTGTAAGTGCCTTTGGTAGTTCCTCAGTAAGGTTGAAGGTTGGATCCTCTTCTTCTGAATCGATATCAACAGATGGAGCTGATGCAGTACTTGATGGAAAAGCACTAGGTGGAAAGTATCCACTCCATCCAGAAGAATGCTCCTCAGAATCTGAAACATAGCTGATTTCTTCATTAGAAGAGCTGTCAGAGGAGATGTACACGATTGGGAAACTCATATTTAAGTTTAGGGTTTGTGATGATTTGGTTGATGCTGATTAATGTGTTTTGAGACCTCTATTTATAAGCAAAGTCAAGGCCAATGGATAATTAATGAAGAATATTTACTTCTATCTGTTTTGGTAGTTCGAAGAAGTAATTATGGAAGATATCGGGTTGACTTTGGAGCAATTAATGTATAAATAGTAACTTGGTTAAAAGTTACATGGGTTTCTTAATATTGGTTAAGTTTGGATGTTTAATGTGAATGGAGTTATAAGATGTGTAACTTAAGACACATAACAAATGGTTATTGATTCACCATGTCTAATCCACATAAGAATCAACTAGTCCTGAGCAAACGGCTACAGGTAAAGACACATCAAATCCGTTCATGGTTGATAGTTTACCAAAAACTAGGTTATCAACTCACCATATATCTTTGTGATCAAGAGTTGGCTAGTCCATAGCAAACGGCTCATGGTAAAGACTTATCAAATCCGTTGATAGCTGATAGTTTGCTAAAAACTATAATTCGAGCATAAAATTTTACATGTTTTACTTCTCATTGCTCTTTGAAAAAAACTCTTTTGATTTTTACCACTGCAGGTTCATAGTTACCACTGACAGTGTAAACTTTTTCTTTGGCAACACTTCATGTGTCTGATTCTCACGAATTAGATATAGGTTGTGCAGTTTCAATGCCTTATGATGCACCTCTCTCAGAAGGTAATACATCTGGATGTGCTGAAGGTAGTATGTTACCAAAAGGAATTGATGGAACTGTGTACCCCATTCTCTTAACAGGTGGATACTTATTGATGGAAGGACTTCTGAATTTTGTCTGATTATGATGCTTATTGATGGGGATTCTCCCAAACAGGGGAGGATACAAAATTTTGATTATAATGATCAGATTCAGGGGAGGTTTGTCTTCAGCATGGTTTGCTCTCAGCATGTCAAAGTTAAGAGTGTATGCAGATAATGAGAAAGTTAGAGCTTTGATTCAGAAGATTAAAGATCAATATGCAAGAGTTGATAAAGAATTAAGTAGAACAAGATAAGTGTTTGGAAGAATTCCCATATCCTCAGGTTTATTGTATACTTGAAGAAACTTATTGATTTACAAAGCAATCATAAGTTTAGGGGAGGATTGTTGGGAATTATTCTATCAGTTACCACGGCTAGTGAAGAAGTTACAACTGCAAGAAGATTGTACTTGCAGTGGAAATTCATTACCACTGCAAGAACAAATATTACCACTGCTCACTTGTTAGCTGTTAGAGAAACGCGCTTAGATAAACATAGAAAAGATATTGTGTATATCTTATTCTATTAGCATTATACTTATCTTGTACAAGAGGACTCCTTGTTCTATAAAAGGAGATCCTAGAATATAGTTTTGATATACGTTTTCTTAGAGCTTCAAGGTGTAACCCTAGTGATATCTTAGATCACTCGTATTATTATTATTAATAATATTGGAGCTAGTAGTTTTGTTATATTCATTGTTCACACATTAATCTGTTTCACTTACAATTAATCTTCTAAGTATCATTAAGTAGATTCCGCATACTTAGTGATATCACTCAAAGTATCATTATCAACACAAGTTCAAGGTGTTCACGATCCAACAAACATCTCTTAAACTTTCACCACCAAAGCTTTCGAGGCTCACGAATTATCGTCTGAACTTGTGGTAGCCATGATGTAATCTTAAACGGGAGCTTACAACTCTTGTGACTTAAACCGAGAGATCGATTCTCTCTCGGGATTTTACTAAAGTCAACAAAAGAAACCGAAAGATGTGATATGCGAGTTATACTTAGAGTGAGATCTTGGATAAGTCACAATTAGCACTAAGTGTCAAGTTGCAACAAGTCAAGTTACAGTAGATCCGATCGTAATAAGTCAAGTTGTATATATTAACTCACAACGTCAAATTACAATCAGATCAATCGAAAAGACTTAAGTCACAAAAATTCACCAAACACAGAATGATAACAAATCACTAGAATCTCACAACTGAGTCAATCGCTAGACACCACCAAATCGTCGAATTTTAGCCTCCTCAATGTGAAGCTTTGGTAGCTTCCCCCCAAACCGACAATCATCTTCATGAGACCACTTCCCCAAGTAGTTGAAGTGATGCAAAAAGTCTCATTGTATGATGCTCAAAGACCCAAAGGAAATGATAGCACCGAAGTAACAAGGTGAACCATGGATCATCTCTGCGGTTATCAATCCCGAAATGTATAATGAAGCCCGATCACATGACCATGTTGTGCATCCCCAATGTACACATTACTTTGAGGTTTGGAGCAGTTGTCTATTAGGGGGAATAATACATCAACATCTTCATTTCACTAAATGCTTTCCAGTTATCTTACACATACCAACTCAATCCATATTGTACGCATGTATCCAACACAAGAAGAAACGATGACACCAAAGTAACAGGTTGAAGCACTGATCATCTCTGCGGATATCACCTCCGGAATATATGATTAAGCCCGATCACGTGAACCTATTGCGCATCCTTGATGTACACAAATATCTCCCCTGATGGTTGCGATCTCATCGGAATCAGCATAACATTGTGTACATGAAGCATTAACCAGAAGCATTTTACCATAACTCTTATCAGCTCATATGAAGATGTCAATAAGCAATATCATCTCACGTTCCACATATCCTTCTCATATTTCATCCCATTGAAAGCTGAAGTAATTCACACCACAAGTATCAAGAGACCACTTCCCCCACGTAGTTGGAATAATACGCCAAACGCTACGAGTTAATACACTGAGTTTCTCTACGGTTATGACATATGTCTTCCCGGGATAACTTCAATTAAGAAGAAGTATTATGTTCATCACGTGTACTCGTTATACATTCAGATGTATGTCTCCTTCCCTCTTGCTAGTTTTGATACATCAGAATCAGCAACAACGTATAGGCACATCTACTTGAAATCATGAGAGGAGAACAAAATTGGCACAAATAAATCTTGTGAGAATCAACTGCTACAGAAACTCTCTGACTATCATTATTAACCTTTGTGTAGACTGTTTGAAGTAACCACTGATGAAGCAAATCCAATAAACCAAACTTGAAACTGAAGAAGAATTCCCCGTTCTTGTGACTTAAACTTGCACTAATGTGTGACAAAGAGAGGTGTAGAGAGTTCGTACAACATCGAATCCCTAAATACTCTATACTCTTCAACCAACCAACCATCAAGTATAAGACGTACATCACCTTTTGACTACCGACAACTTCGTGTAAGTTGTGACACTCCTTGATGTGATAGTTATTTTGTAGTAATAGAAATGAATAATTACCAAAATAACTAGATAACCAAGTCTTCGTCATTGTAAAGGTAAAAGCTCAAGCAAGGATCTCGATGAGTCTTCATCCAACCAACCCCGACTTCAAGATAAAATAAGATCACTCCTTTGTGAAAGTCAACTTCAATCTCAAATAAGGGATACCAAATGAACTCCGTGATTACTTGACATTCCATGTCCAAATTCTTAGCCGTTTTGACATTTTAGCCGACATTTTCTATAATGTCCTTCGGGTTGATTTACAGAGTGCACATTGGTAGGAACAACAATCCTTGATTATAGAACAGAACGACAGATCATTATTCATGTGCATCTTCACAATCATGATAGTCATCATCAACACCTTGAGGAGTAACTGGAGATTGGGTTACTTGATTAGTCTGAGTAATACTTCTAAATGGTGCATCTTGATCAATGGAGATTGAGGAAGGTGAACCAGTTGAATCAGCAGGAACCAGAGCAAGAGCTTCAGGAACTAGATGATCAACATTCGTTGAAGCTTGGAAGTATACATCAAACATAAATCCCAGTTATCCTTAGTAAGTAGATCATTAGGTGTTGGAGGAGAGTCGTATGACCATTCTTCAAGCATCAATCACCATGTGGTATATTCACACTTCTCCCCCTCAAAAGTTGCAAGCGGTGTTTGCACTTTTTGATTGAGCAAGTGAATAAGAATACAATCAATCATGTATTTTATTCACACTTCTCCCCCTCAAAAATTGCATACGAGGTTGCCATTTTTGATTGAGCATGTGAATAAGAATACACTCAATCATGTAGTTTATTCACTCTTCTCCCCCTCAAAAATTGCACACGAAGTTTGCCATTTTTGAATGAACAAGTGAATATGAATTCAAGCAAAAATGAGTAGATCCACTTGATGACTGAATGAACATGGAAGAAGCATGAACCGTATTGTTGAGAATGGTCAAAACTAAGAAGATTTCTCTTCTTCTGAAGATAAAGCGCACTGAATCGTACACCTTTCTTTTCTTTGATGAGCGGGGCCTGAAGTGTTGTCAGCAGACGCCATAATGATAACATTGAAGACCGAGGCTTGAACTGATTTGTTCAAACGTCATAATGATGAAGAGCGAGGCCTGAACTGATGTATTCAGACGTCATAGTGAGCATACATCAACATTGACCTTCTATACCTCCTGAATTAGGAGATATGCTTGCTTTAGGCCTCCAGACTTTGAGTCTTCTCGTGTGGTGGATGATTGATGTACCTGCAACTGAGTAAGGACTGCCTGCACTAACATTACAAACTTGATTGCATATATATGGGTTAGTGACAAAAGTATCCAAACCCTTGGGGTTTCACAGTCAACCAAGGTATTGCCATTGGTAAATATCTTTCCGGTAGGTATCCACTTAAGTCCAGCATCCTTAAAAATTCTACCAGTTGGAATCCACTTATGGCCAGGTCTAGGATTGTTAAGCTTCTTATGCACAGTGGAAGACTTACTATAGATCCTAGACTTAACAGGTTGAACCTTAGCATTGTTCCTCAATATCCTAGGAGGGATCATACAAGGTCGTGAACCTAAGATTCCATCCTTATGAAGTAGTGCCCTTTTCCTAGCCTTTTCTAGATCATAGTTCTTGTGCAAGTCAGTTATATCATAAGTGTTTTGAACCTTAATGCAAGGTTTCGACACTGTTTTTGAACTAATCCTAGAAGAGCTGGGTGTAGGAGTAACTACTTGTTGAGGTTTAACCGAACTAGAAGCAGTAATCTTAGGCAGATAATGTGTAGTGACTGGTTTTGTCAAAACTTGTTCCGCATCAACTTAGGAGGCAAACCGTGTTTTTGAAAGTTTTGGTCGTTCAGATCTAAACGCAGTTGGTTGCCTAACAACGGATTGGTTTCTATTAGATTGAAAACCTGGTTTCCCCAAGATTGATGGTTTTGCAAACTTAGTGTTCACACTATCCCCTGTTGCTTTTCTTAACTCGTTCTTTAATGCGGTTATTGTGAACCCCTTTACAAGAAGTTGAGCTTTAAATTCATCATTTTTTGCAATCAAAGAGGTTCTTTGATCTATCAACTCAATTCTCATTTCTTTGATTGAGTCACCTAAAACCTTTTGATGCTTTTTCAAAGACTCATTTTCCTTAAGTAATTCAGCCACATATATTGACATTTCATTAATTCTTGTCTTGGGTGCATCAATGTCCTTGTTTGTTTCGACTAAACTACATTTCACATTCATAGCAGAGATATGTTTCTTCAAGTTGGTGATTGTCAAGTTTTTGGCTTCTAGCTGGGCTTTTAAATCATTAATCATAAAGAATTCTTGGAAATCAGGAAGTTCCGGATTTATACTTGGTTGGTTTGTTTGAAAACTTTCTTTCTGTTGTTGCATTGCGATTTCAAGTGAAATGCAATGTTTTTCAAGTTGTAAAAATCTGTTTGAAAGTGCATTAAAAACTTCTTTATCAACCATGTCATTTGATTTAAACATCTCAGCCATAAACAAAGAACTTGACTCATCATCACATTCAGCATCCTGATCACTTTCTCCCCCCTTATGACTCATATTTGTTGGATTAGAAATGGTATTGATGTCACTCTTTTCTAACAAATTTGTGTCATAAGTGGGCTTAATTTGATCAGTATGCTGCCGTTCATTAGAAAGCACATTATGTTGATTATGTTGATCAGTGAGGGGTACCTCAGCACTTGACACCTGTTCTTTTATGGGTCTGAAATAAGCATCCATATCATGTGTAACAAGAGTCTCTGAAGTGTTGGTAGTCTCAAGCTTATCTGTCTTTGATCCTTTGCATTCAGTGACAGCTGACCCAACATCCGATGCTTTACCCGAATCAACAATACCCTCGCATGATTGCACCCGAGATGCCTTCACCTCGTCGTCATATGCAGGTATATGCTGTGCCTTTTTGTTAATGAATCTTTTCACTTTATCCATAAGCTGGACAAGTGTATCTCTGAACGTGTCAACCTCAATTCCCGTGTGATCAGCAAAGCACTTTTTCGTCATCTCACTATAATGGTCATACTCCAGAGTGAATTTCGAATCAAAGAACACTTGGAGTTGTTTGTTGATCACACAAAGGGCAGCCATGGATCCCATCTTGGAAAATTCTCCTTGGTCAAGTTGTTGTTGTAGTTGATCTAAGTAAAGAATCATTGTGCATGTGAAAGTCTAAACATCTTGACCAAAGGGTGTGGTAAATGCACGTTCGAATCCCATCTTGAATCCAGTTCCCTCTAAAAGTACCGAGAGATGCGAATGAAGTTGTCGAAAACATTCTATGCAGCTTTCATTTGCATTGTGGAGCACTTGTTGTGGCTGAAGCAACTTTCTCCCTTGCGAATTAGAGCACAAAGATTCCATATTAGCAATATTAGAATCAAACACCTTTATTTGTTGTACAAGGTTGGAAGATTTTGACATGTTGTGATCGTTCACGGGATTTCACAATTCTATGATTTAAACCGAGAAATAGATTCTTTCGCGGGATTTTACAAAATCAAGAATAAACCGTGAGACTTCGAAGAATTGATTTGGTTTGGTAGAAGTGAGTATGAGTGGTGAAATAGACAAGTCACAGTGAGTTTCAGACAACGTTTGTGTTTCGAAATCCGAATAAGCCCGTAATTATATCCAATAAACCCGAAGGTATCACAACCGGAAATAATTTACAAACTCGGAATCTTGAAACTCAATCAAAAATCGTGGTCCAAAATTATGTCAATAACTATTGCAACTTAAACAAACAAAAAACTTCACCTAGCCAAACTCTCTTTAACTATAATCGGACAAATGAATAAATCCGGTGCAACACTTCACAAAATTCGTCCCTTTGTTTTAACTGCCCAAAAACTAATCGAAGCCCAAGAAAGAAAAACGAGGCCCAGTCCGAGTAGATTTACACATCCCTAATATTACGGTATATATCACACATTAACCCTCACATAGATACCCTAATTCTAATCACAAACGCAGTCACCAGATATTCACGATCTCACCAAACAAGCGCCTCTAACTTATCACTTCAATCAACTGAAAGCAGGCATCATTATGCCTCACAAAATTAAACCTTTTATATTATCAGTTGAAATCGAAAGTCACAAACATTCCATGGGTTGTTTCAGCCGAAGGTAAGATAGTTTGATTAAGACTACAATTCTTGTGAAAGTCGGATATTCACTGAAGATTGGACTTCAAGATGGATCGATGAAGGTTACTCTTTTGTGATAAAGTCTATGGACGAGTCTTGGAACGCACAATTAGATAAGCTGAGATCAATGACTGTTTTTCTTTAAATTGTATTCGTTTCTTGTTTTTATTTTCTTAAAAACCGAATGAAAAGGGGATGTACAAAATTGTATTGATCTCTTTATGTAGACCGAAAGGAGAAAAAAAATGGAACAGAATGGTCTTGTTTTTCTTTTAATTGTTGGCTTGTTAATGAACGAGTCTGATATAACTAAACGAGATGGACTGGGATCCTGTAATTCTTTTTCTTGTTATTCATGTTTTGATGGATTTTTCGTAGCTTATGAGTTTACATATGTTGTTGATGATACTGATATTCCCACAACCATATTGCATCAAACACAAAAAAATACCAACTCGCTAGTTTTGAAGAATCACAACCCGCTACTTTTAATCAGTGTCAACCCAGAGGGTCAACCCGCTACAAATAGACCGAGTCAACTCGTTAATGAAACTTGGTCAACCCGCTAATGTCAGAAAGTTACAACTCGCTACACCAATGAGACAAGGGTGTTACTTTCTAACTGTTTTGTTTTTATATCCACTTCCAGTTAAAAACCAAATTGCATCATGCTAAAACCCACAACTTGGCGTGTCGAGAACTTGTTTCGTGTAGTGTGTGACTTTGGCCAAATTTAACTCATAATGGTTAGCTTCTCACCACTTGGCGTGCACTCTTTTTGTTATTTATTTGGTTTGTAAGTGTGTGTGAGGTACTTTATAAGTTATATTTTTATAAAGTGGCATTTAATTGAAATGTGAGAGAGAGAGAGAGAGAGAGAGAGAGAGAGAGAGATGTAAACAAGGAGAGAAAGCTGAGAAGCCGTTAAAATGAAACGAGTGAAATATTTTCGATAACGAATAAAGGTAGTCTTAGATTAATGATGGTAAAGGCTATTTCAGAGAGAGAGAGAGAGAGAGAGAGAGAGAGAGAGAGAGAGAGAGAGAGAGAGAGAGAGAGAGACGCCGTTAAAATGAACAAGTGATATATTTTCTGATAACGAACAAAGGTAGTCTTAGATTAGTGATGGTAAAGGCTTTTTCACCCAAACGTACCAAACACTTTTCTTGGTTAAAAGTGACCAAGAGCTCGTAATATGTTCTAAAATTCTTATTCATTTTCTTACCTTTGATATTTTTCTTCAAATAATCAAATGTGTCCTAATAATATCTTTTCCAGCAACCCCAATAAAAAGAAATTGTCTTTATACGACCAATTAATAATTGAATATCAAAACATGTTAGTTCAAAGCACACTTTAAAAACCGACCAATTCCATTTTAGTAATGCGTAAAGACCAAGTGACCAACCACACTTATTTTTTTACTCCGTATATTCATTTGAATTTATTCAAGCTTTGCAAGCATGTTCTAATATCGAATATATATATATTTTTTTTCCTTAAATAATTACTCCAACTTTTTATCCTATGCATTAACTGAAACTCAAATAGTCTTGACTCCTTTACAAAACAAATTCACATTAACTTGAACATAAAGAACCATAATTCGGTATGTGCTTTTAAAATTTTGGTATCACAATAAATCTATCTTAAAGTTATTTCCCAACTTTTTAATTTAGAAATTCAATACAAAACCAGCTGTTATTTAATGTACTCCTCTACCCTTTTCAGACTCCACTTTCTTGGTTTGAACAGTTTTCACACAATAATTCTTATTCCTGTTTTACCCTTTATTCATTTCAACCATCACTACAAATTTAACTAATGTTTTAAGACGGTGGGTGATCAAAAGCTGGTTTTGAAAGAAACACTTAGCCGAACCGTCAATTAAACCAGTTGAACCGTGAACTAAAAGCTCGACCAATGAGCAAGTTAATTAAAATGCTGTTTTTAAAACATTAAATTTAACTATTTACTCTCTTCATCTCAAATTAATTTTCACATTTTTTTTTAGTTGTTCAAACTAATTGACCATTAATAAAAATAGATAAAAAAATTTGAGCAAGATTAATATATTTTACAGTTACTTGAATTCGTTATTACAAGCACTAATTAGTGTAGGGTCAAGTATCGGGTCAAAACTAACCCGAACCGAAATAAAAACCGATTTTATGGAAGAAATGAACCGAACCAAAGTGATCAGCTCGATTCGGTTTGGTTTATACAATTGAGATGTCTTGGCTCCAAACGACCCGAGCCAAAACCGAAAATTATAAATATATAAAACCGTATATGATCGGTTTGATTTTGATCGAACCGGTTTGGCTCGGTTTTTGATATGTCTTGCTCAGCCTATTAGTCGGTGAAGAGCAACACTATCATTATAGAAAATATAGAAAAAGTAAAAAAGTTGTATTTTTAAATATGCCTGCGTTTTTTATTGAATGACAAATTAGTATTCCAAAAGCAAACGAGTAACATTTTAACTCATCTGCCTCAAAGGGCATTTCCGTCATTTAATTTACCTCCACTTAAACCATTTTAAATCCCATTCTCTGCACCAGCAACAAAACCAACATCCATTCATTCATTTCATTTCATTTTTTTACCAAATATTCTTTACATCTCGAAAACCAACACAATAACCAATTCTTTATTCAAAAATTTAACTATTCATTCATTAAACCCTCAAAAGTTTCATCTTCTTCAACCCCATTTCACAAAAACAAAATAAAAATGAGAGATAAAAAAGGGTATTTACGAAATGGGTTTATGTTTAAGATTGTTAAATGGGTTTTGTTATTTGTAAACTGAATAATTGATGTTTGTACTACCAAAATAAGGTAAAACTGAAGTCTGTACTTACTTGATATCAAGTGTGACATATTTGTAAACTGAATAATTGATGTTTGTACATCTGTGTAGGGGTATAAGGGTGTATTAACATGCTGATATCGCAGTGATCACATTGTGATCACACAGACGCAGTTGGGACTTGGGATTGAATTTAAATACAACAAAAAATACACATAAAAGAAACGCCTAAAATTCTGGCCATTTCCAGTTTCATTGAGGTAACCTTTATTACATACCATGTTGTACAATAACCAAAAGCTAATTTTGTGCATCCATAAGGGGGTGGCAACCCTTCGGCATTTCATGTTCGGCAACCATTACCGATCGGCAAAACACATTACCTTCCATTCGGCAAGCATAATTCGGCAGTAACTTCGGTATATCTCACCGATTCGGCAGAAATCATTTCCAAGAAATATTTGAACGTTACAAAGAAGGTTTAGGCAAATGTAATTAATGCTTGACTAGGCAAAAACTTAGGCAAGATTGCCACTAAAAATTGATGTTGAGGTATGGTTAGGCAAAAAATGAGTTGGCATAATATTATTGGTTGTTTTTGCAAAAGGTTGAGGCAACTTGAGGCAAGGTTGCCAAGCTGTTTTAAAGTTGATTAATGGAAAGTGCGTATTTAATGAAACAATGGGTCTTTTGTTGTCGTAATTTTGCGACGACCAGGACGAAAAAACTCTTGATACTACCAGTGGAAAACCTGTTTCCGAAATCGTTAAACACAGGTCAACCAAATAATATTTCCCCTTTATAGTTGTTCAACCAAATAATAGTATTTTTTTGTTATTTGTAAGTATGTGAAATTGTGAAAATGCATTGCCATGGTTAGTAAATATGTTGATGTTAGTAAAAATGTACAAATACATTGACATTGACGTTGAAGATATTCTACTGTTGTCAGCATACATATGAAAATATGTTTTACTTTCGGTTGGTAAATATGTGAAAGTACGGTGCATCTTTAATAGCTCTTCAAGAAGTTCAGTTATCAAAATCACAAACATCCTATAATTATCTGGTGTAAAGCACTGTCCTTGGTTACTTATGTGTACTGTTTTGGTTTCAGGCTAATACCAGATTCTCAGGGCAATCAAAAGGACAGAAGCACAGGGCGGTGAGGCTCAACATATTGAAAGTGAATCCATAGCTCAAGGAGGCACTATGGCCTATGCTCTTTTGGTTTTGGCCGCTCGCTAGCTGAAAATGATGGTACACGGTTCATTTACACGCTCTTTTCAATCATAAACTTCAAAATTTCTGATTTTATATCATGCTTTTTCTGCACAGTTCTACAGCCAAAGTCTTGCAAATTAAATACGCACTTCAGAAGACGTTGTGAAGATCCAGTGCGGAGCAAGTAAGCAGATTGTATTGCTTCACTCAACTTTCAAGTTAAGTTTGACATCGGTAGTGTAAGTGTAGACCTTTTTTTGGATTAGAGTATTGTGTTTTCTTTATGTTACTTCAACTGAGAGTTTTTGACTTCTTTAAAATGCAGGTTCGACAAGCTGAACACAAATGGTGTTTACCGAGTGGAGCATGGATTAAACTGGTACGCTGGGATTTTGAGGGACGAAAGAGGCTGTTGGATCAGAGGATTCATCGACTTGATACGAATTATTGATCTTACAGATGGTCCCACATAAGAAAGTGAATTATGTTCCACAGGTTGATTGGGAGGATTCCAGGATCGAATGATCATAACAACAACATGTAATCAATCATATAAGAATCGAAATAACAATAGAGAAACAAGAAAGATTGGGATGAACCCAATAAACTGATATTGATTAATATGAATGGGTTGATGAATTACAGAGAATTCCTATCTATTTATACATAATGAATCGGTGTAAATCATGCCTGTTGGAGAGGACATGTCGATTCTATAAAAGTAAGCGTTGCAAGGTTTTCTAAACCGTTGTAACCCTAGGATAAATAACCGTTGTTAGTTGGGTTTGATGATGGCCTGAATTGCAGCCCATGATAGATATTAAGCAGGCCTTTTCTTGTTTTTGACCCATCTTGGTTCCTTTGTCTGTGTCGAATTGCTGTAGCCAAAAATATGCAGAGCCTTGATTTTGAAAAACAAAGATTAATGGATTAAAACTTCCAACAAATTCCTCCCTAATCTATTAATCTTTGTTTCTTCAATCTCCTTGTTCCTTGATGCCTTCCTTCAATCTTGATGTCTTCTATTGTTTAATACAATTTCTGGTTATTACCACCATCATTGTTGTGATCTTCCTTAAATCCAGGTTGATCATATCTTCATGGCTTTTGTTGGTTTGATGCAAAAAAGAAAAACCAACAAGCCTCTTCAAATGGCCTCCATTATTTCCATGGCTGCTCTCTTTTCTTCTGCGATTTTAAAAAACATCTCTGATCTTGAATGATGATTTGTAAAGACATGTTTTGATGTTGTTAGATCCCTTGAAGCTCTGATACCACTGTTCTGTAACAATTCGCATTTTCAGGATAATTACTATTCCCGGAAAATTCACTATTCACTTTTACTATTCATTTTACTATTCACATTTACTATTCATTTTTCCCGAAACTTTCCCGAAAGTTGATTGTTATTACTTGGGCTAAAGTGATAAATCATTTCCATGACAAATTAAAAGTTTAACTTTCATAAGCTCATTTTCGTGAAAGTTATTAAGGAATTACACGGAATTACACGTTTTAGGGTAAAACGTCATTCAGAAATTCTACGCACAACGAAATTCGGTCGCGTTAATTTTCCCCGTATCAGAAAAATGTTTGACACACTCATGATTTATTTGAGAATAAATCATGACTGAGAAAAACATGACCAAAATAAACTTCGGCCGTGAAAAACTGGAATTTTCAGTTTTAAGCGTTTTTACTCAGCCGTAACCTTAGCCTATACCTGCACCGCGTTTCTAAGACGATTTGAGTTTTCAACTTATTTGGAAAAGTCAACATAAATTTCCCTCCTCCATTGACCAAAAATCATTCCTTGATTTTATAAGTCATTCCTTGATTTTTAGGCTTACGGTTTGATGTCTAAAAGACATTTAATACCAACCGACACTAGACTGAGCCCAGTCTAGACATTATAAGTCATTTTAAGTCATTATCATTCTATTAGAAAAGTTACATTTAACTTTTCTCAATTTTTCGCAATATTCGTACGTTTTGCGTATTACGCGTTTTAGACCCGTGTTTCCAGTTTTAGCAGGGTTTGAGCACCCAAATGGAACCAACCACTCATTTCATATTTTATTATGGAGTATTATGACATGTTTAACCATTCTTCCAAGTTTCGTATTTTTACGATACCCGGTTTTAAGTTTCGTGGCTTAACAGCTTACGGTTAGCATTTTACGGAGTCAAAACTTAGCTTAAACTCTTAGATATCATCCAAAAGTCACCAACTTGGCCACCACACAGCCCCAACCAACTTAGGGGGGGATTAGTCACCATGTGATTCAATCTTGACCATTCATCTTAACTTGGGCACAAAGTTTCACCTAAACTTAACCATGGTTGATATCTAACCCATGTATGGTTAGCTAACTTTCTCATACTATAAATAGCCACTCAAGAACACCTTCTTCTTCATCTTTTCATCCATAAAAACGAGCCAACACAAATCATAGCTCCATGATCCTTTGATCTTTAAGCTACAAGTTACATATCAAAGTTCAAGGCTTAGTTATTCTCTACATGAATCTTAAGTTTGTTTGGTGATTCCATGGTTGATTTAGGAGCTACACAAGGTTACTAGGGCTGAAGTTAAATGATTTTCACAAGGGTTAGATCAAGGCTAGCAAGGGTTACAAGAGTTGTGGTAAAGGGTTTACAAGCTTAGGTTTAGTGTCCTAGTTCCATACTTGACTTCCTTTCTTGTAGAAAGCCAAAAGTTGTAAGCAAACCCTAACATGCTTCTTGTTGAATATCATATTCATGTTATTTACATATTATTTGTGCTATATTATGTCTTGTATTCATGTCCATGATGTATAAAAGTGAGCAAAACAAGTTATTGTTATTGATTGTTACAACAAGTTACTAAAACAAGTAAACTAGTGACTTTCTTGGAAAACCACGACCAAAATGGTAAAATTATGATATTGGATCATTACATATTACAGTAGAGGACTTAACAAGGAAACCATAGCAATTTGAACCACCTAAAACGAGTATACGAGTCAAAAGTTACGCCCATTTGAAGTTACCAAAACTTTTCGGCAAACTGCCAAATACCATTCTGATCAAATTTGGGTTTTGAAAGTCCCACTTCTGGTCCGATTCATCAAAAAGTTAAAACAAGAAAGTTGTCCGGAACGACGTTTCCGTTCAGGAACAAAGAAGCTCGAGCCCTGAAAACGCTTTCCGAGTGATAAATTTCTTCAAATTCAAAACAGCCCATTTTTAGACAAAGTCATTACATCTAGGTTATGGTTTATGAAGACCAAAGGGGTCTTATGACCTAGAATCAAGACCACAACCATGGCTAGAGCCAAGGTTGAGTCTCATGACCTTGGAACAAGGACCAAAGGTCATGGCTAGGCCATGACGAAATGACCATAACAACTTACATAGGCGTAAACATGAAACAATGAATTAGGCGATAACTTGAACAAGCAATTTGGATCTACTTCACTTAAAAGGAAACCATGAGATTTTACCAAGAGAAAATGGTCATTCAAGACTTATGAAACTACCCCTAATAACAATCTTCATGTACAAATAAACTTTCCTAAGTTTATTCAAGTATCGGACATGTAACCTTTCGGATCAAACTTATATCTATATATTTCATCAACTACTACAATAGTAGGGAGCCTCATGTGAGGAGTTCATTATGTAAGCCGTCGAGATGAGTTGTGGATTTACGAGTTAAAGTGTCCTGGCTCCTCGAACGCTTACTAACATGACTTCTGAATTATGTCGGCCCGAACGGTAGTAAACGATATACAAAACATACATGTTTCATGAATCATTTCTTTCAAAGACTTACATTATACATCATACCACATCATGGACTAAATGCAAGATATATATATATATATATATATATATATATATATATATATATATATATATATATATATATATATATATATATATATATATATATATATATATATATATATATATATATATATATAGGCACTACTTCATATTCTTTACTCCAATCCTAAGTCGCGACATTCTATTATAGGTTGCTCATAGAACCTTCACGATTCAACCGTTACATTCATTACTTGCTATCTTACTTAAGGTGAGTTCATAGCCCCACTTTACATTACTTCATTGTTTTACAAACCCTTGGGGGGAATACATGCTATTTTTAACCGAGCACAATGTTTTTAAATTGTATGCTTGCCTGATTGTTTTATTATCACTAAGTACCATCCTTGCCAAACCGAGATCCCATATTATGAACCATTTAATCACTAGAAATAGTGAGCGCGAATATTAATAATAGGCCTATTGGGATTGACGAATCCCATTTGTATTGACTAAGTTCAAACAAATGCATTAATATTTGAGACATTAGGTATGACGGCAAAGTACCTACCGGGATAAATCTACCGATCGATATTGGTACACGTTAACGTTATGGTGTCATAAGCTTAGTGTATAATACATGTTCCGGGCGTATAATAACGTAGCCTACCTGTTTTGTTTTCCAAACATTGGTGTGAGCCTATAACTCACACTACCAACATATTGTGTTCAATCGATTTAACAAACTCTATGAATATCACTCAACCTTTGTGTTGACCTCTCAAGCATGTATTTCAGGTTCATGACGATCAAGGATGGCACGGAAGGACACGGATACTCAAGAGGGCTATAAATTTTATTATCATTCAAAACTCATTTATTATACATTGTAAACATGGAACCAATTGGGACCTCATTTTGAAATCTCTGATATTTATATAATTTGAATGATAAACCTTTTCAAAACGACTCAATTGGAGTTCGTTTTCTATCATTGTGACTATTGTGCCGTCGAGTAACACCCAGTTCGAATTCCGCTGCATCCATGAATTGGGGGTGTTATATAACACCCCCAATTCATGGTTGCAGCGGAATTCAAACTGGGTGTTACTCGACGACACAATAGTCACAATAATAGAAAACGAACTCCAATTGAGTCGTTTTAAAAGATGTATCATTCAAAATATATAAATATCAGAGATTACAAAATGAGGTCCCAATTGGTTCCATGTTTACAATTTACATTAAATGAGTTTTTGAATGATAATAAAATTTATAGCCCTCTTGAGTATCCGTGTCCTTCCGTGCCATCCTTGATCATCATGAACCTGAAATACATGCTTGAGAGGTCAACACAAAGGTTGAGTGATATTCATAGAGTTTGTTTAATGTTTGAACACAATATGTTGGTAGTGTGAGCTATAGACTCACACCAATGTTTGGAAAGCAAAAATAGGTAGGCTATGTTGTTATACGCCCATAAAATGTATTATACACTAAGCTTATGACACCATAACGTTAACGTGTACCAATATCGATCGGCAGATTTATCCCGGTAGGTACTTTGCTAACATACCTAAATCTCAAATATTAATGCATTTGTTTGAACTTAGTCAATACAAATGGGATTCGTCAATCCCAATAGGCCTATTCACAATATTTGCGCTCACTATTGCTAGTGATTAAATGGTTCATAATAAGGGATCTCGGTTTAGCAAGGTTGGTACTTAGTGATAATAAAACAATCAGGCAAGCATACAATTTAAAAACATTGTGCTCGGTTAAAAATAGCATGTATTCCCCCCAAGGGTTTGTAAAACATTGAAGTAATGTAAAGTGGGGCTATGAACTCACCTTAAGTAAGATAGCAAGTAATGAAGGTAATGGTCGGATCGTGTAGGTTTCTACGAGCAACCTATAATAGAATGTTGCGACTTAGGATTTGAGTACAGAATATGAAGTAGTGCCTATATATATATCTTGCATTATAGTCCATGATGTGGTATGATGTATGTTGTAAGTCCTTGAAAGAAAAGATTCATGAAACATGTATGTTTTGTATATCGTTTACTACCGTTCGGGCCGACATAATTCAGAAATCATGTTAGTAAGCGTTCGAGGAGCCAGGACACTTTAACTCGTAAATCCACAACTCAACTCGACGGCTTACATAATGAACTCCTCACATGAGGCTCCCTACTATTGTAGTAGTTGATGAAATATATAGATATAAGTTTTGATCCGAAAGGTTACATGTCCAATATTTGAATAAACTTAGGAAAGTTTATTAGTACATGAAGATTGTTATTAGGGTATGTTTCATAAGTTTTGTATGACCATTTTCTCTTGGTAATATCTCATGGTTCCCTTTTAAGTGAAGTAGATCCAAATTGCTTGTTCAAGTTCTCGTCAACTCTTTGTTTCATGTTTACGCCTATGAAAGTTGGTATGGTCATTTCGTCATGGTCTAGCCATGACCTTTGGTCCTTGTTTCAAGGTCATGAGACACAACCTTGGCTCTAGCCATGGTTGTGGTCTTGATTATAGGTCATAAGACCCCTTGTTCCTTTCAAAGTATAACCATAATCTTGTGACTTTCGCCTAAAAATGGGCTGTTTAGAATTTGAAGAATTTTATCACTCAGAAAGTGTTTTTAGGTCTCGAGCTTCTTTGTTCCTGAACGAAAACGTCGTTTCGGACAACTTTCGTGTTTTAACTTTTTGATGAATCGGACCAGAAGTGGGACTTTCAAAACCCAAATTTGATCAGGAAGCTATTTGGCAGTTTTGCCGGAAATTTTGGTAATTTCAAATGGGCGTAACTTTTGACTCGTATACTCGTTTTGGGTGGTTCAAATTGCTATGGTTTCCTTGTTAAGTCCTCTACTGTAATATGTAATGATCAAATATCATATTTTTACCATTTTGATCAGGTCTTACCAAGAAAGTCACTAGTTTACTTGTTTTAGTAACTTGTTGTAACAATCAATAACAATAACTTGTTTTGCTCACTTTTATACATCATGGACATAACTACAAGACATAATATAGCAAGAATAACATGTAAATAACATGAACATGATTATTTAACAAGAATCAAGTTAGGGTTTGGCTCACAACTTTTGGCTTTCAAAGATGAAAGGAAGTTAACATGTAAGGATAGGACTTTGATAGACTTGCTTCAACCCTTTTTCACTTCATGCAATCTTTCTACCCTTGGTATTCTTGAAAGATGGATGATGAAGGTTTAGGTGAAATGAGTGGATTTAAACTCAAGAGAAATCACCAAGTATATGAGGTTATGGAAGTGTTTGATGAATGATAACCTATCTAGGGTTTCTACCTTGAAGAATCACTTGAATCTTGCATGAAACTTGGAAGGAAAAGAGCAAAGGGTATGGTGTTGGTGTGTGTGGAAGTGGACGGCAACAAGGGGGAAAGGGAGGGCTTTATATGCCTTTGAGGAGGTTACTTTCCTTGACTTGTCAAACCTTGTTCACCAAGTTGAACACATGTAAGGATCTAAGAGCACAATGCATGAGATCTTGCCACAAGTGTGAAACCCCCCTCCTAGAGGCGGTTCACAAGGCTTAGGGAGCAAGAGTTGGAGTTTGGATGATATTATCCAAGTTACTAGATGAGTTTTGACTCCGGGAAATGCCAATCGTAAATGATTAAGCCTCAAAACGTAAAACCGGGTGTCGTAAAATTATGGAATTTGAAAGTATTGTTAAATATGTCCATATAGTCCATAATAAAATATAAAATGAGTGGTAGGTTCTATCGGGTGCCAAAACCCTGCTAAAAGCTGGAAACACGGGTCTAAAACGCGTAATACGTAAAATGTACGAATTTTGCGTAAAACTGAGAAAAGTAAAATGTTACTTTTCTAATATGATATAAATGATTTAAAATGACTTATAATGTCTAGACTGGGCTCAGTCTAGTGTCGGTTGGTGTTAAATGTCTTTTGGACATCAAACCGTAAGCCTAAAAATCACGAAATGACTTATAACATCAAGGGATGATTTTTGGTCAATGGAGGAGGGAAAGAATATGTTGACTTTTTCTAATAAGTTGAAAAACTCAAATTGTCTTAGAAACGCGTTTTGTGGTCTAACGGTTAATCGCCCAAATGGTTAAGCGTGCTCATGCGAGAGTAGTACAGGCTTGGGTGACCTGCTGGGAAGTTTTTGGTCATGTTTTTCTCAGTCACGATTAATTCTCAAATAAATCATGAGTGTGTCAAACATTTTTCTGATGTGGGGTCACCTGACGGGGTGGAATTTCGTTGTGCATAGAATTTCTGATTGACGTTTTACCCTAAAACGTGTAATTCCTTAATAACTTTCACGAAAATGAGCTTATGAATGTCAAACTTTTAATTTGTCATGGAAATGATTTATCACTCGAGAATATCAAATAAAAATCAACTTTCGGGAAAGTTTTGGGAAAAATGAATAGTAAAAGTGAATAGTGAAATTTTTCGGGAATGGTGATTATCCTGAAAAATGTGAATTGTTACATGTTACATGTTCCACAGGTTGATTGGGAGGATTCCAGGATCGAATGATCATAACAACAACATGTAATCAATCATATGAGAATCGAAATAACAATAGAGAAACAAGAAAGGTTGGGATGAACCCAATAAACTGATATTGAATAATATGAATGGGTTGATGAATTACAGAGAATTCCTATCTATTTATACATAATGAATCGGTGTAAATCATGCCTGTTGGAGAGGACATGTCGATTCTATAAAAGTAAGCGTTGCAAGGTTTTCTAAACCGTTGTAACCCTAGGATAAATAACCGTTGTTAGTTGGGTTTGATGATGGCTTGAATTGCAGCCCATGATAGATATTAAGCAGGCCTTTTCTTGTTTTTGACCCATCTTGGTTCCTTTGTCTGTGTCGAATTGCTGTAGCCAAAAATATGCAGAGCCTTGATTTTGAAAAACAAAGATTAATGGATTAAAACTTCCAACAAATTAGATACTGAAAATATGTATAGTGACGAAAAGTATAAAAAAGCTAATGTATGGTGTGCAATGTTTGCAGGCGAAGATGCGCGTTATGAATGCAACTGTTTACTTGATAATTAAGGATAACCCGTTGAAAGAAAGTATGTGTATTAGATGATAATATGTTGCTTCCTTATTTGGTTTTTAGTTAATGTAATAGGCCGCCAACTAAGCAGAAAGCATTTGAGTCCTGGAACTGTGTATGTTCCAACTGTCATGCTAGCTTTTTGTTTGGCGAACGGCTGACTACCTCCACCCGACGTAAGCACCAATAGGAAATATCAAAATCTTAAAAGAAAGAATACAAGACTGAAGATCTGTCCAAAACAGTTCGAAAAGAATTCAGACAACATCCATGAAACAGGCGAACCAACAATGCAAGAGACAGAAACCACTGTCACAGAAGATGAACCAACGGTGACACCACTTCCACATGAACCATCTGCCGATCCAGTAGACAAAACGGGTGCCCAACCCAGCAAGAAGACCAAGTATGACTAGAGTAACACAACCAGTCTTATAATATGGTCTGTAAAAAACCTATAAGTAGATGTGTACAGTAAGTGAACGTAGGATATCGTTACATGTATCTAGGATAGATGTGCAAGCATGTGAACACAGGATGATCTAGCATAGATGTGCAAGCATGTGAACACAGGATGTCACAACGGTGTAGTGACTTCTAAAATTACAAGTGTAAAGCCGGTAGAAAAAACCCTTGCAACGTTTTGTAACAAGCATCCTGGTCATCTATCCAATTTTGTCTCTTTTGTGCTGCGTGCAAGCAGGGGCGGAGGCATGTGTAAGCCAGGGGTAGCGGTCGCTACCCCTGAACTTTTACCCGGTAGTGTAATTTTAGCGATTTTTGGCCATTTTTTGCCGATTCCACTACCCCTGAAACAAATTTTCGCTACCCCTAAACAAATTTTCGTATTTCGCTACCCCTAAACTTGGCTTCTGGCTCCGCCACTGCGTGCAAGCCCAAGAAACGCATAAGCAGATGTATCACACAAGTATAGAGGCCCCGCCGCAACGCGGCGGTTCCCTCAACTTGTTTTAGTTCAAAGCACACTTTAAAAACCGACCAATTCCATTTAGTAATGCGTAAAGACCAACCACACCTATTTTATTATTATTATTATTATTATTATTATTATATATATATTTTTATTCATTTGGAGTTATTCAAGCTTTGCAAGCATATTCGAATATCGAATTTTTGCTATTTTTTCCTTAAATAATTACTCCAACTTTTTTATACTATACATTAACCGAGATTCAAATAGTCTTTGACTCTCCTTTACAAAACATAAAGAACCATAATTCAATGGGATTGTCTAACTTAAAAAGGCATGAACAATTATAAATAAGCTCAAGGGCCCACACATATAGTACATTTTTTAAATTAAAAAATATTTTTTTAATTTTTTTTTGTGGGTTCATACCCTCATTCACCAATGCTCTAAGGGCATTTGTTAGATAATCCCTAATTCAATATGTGCTTTAAATTTTTTGGTATCACAATAAATCAATCTTAAAGTTATTTCCCAACTTTTAATTTTATAAATTCAATACAAAACCAGCTGTTATTTAATGTACTCAGCTTCACCTTTTCAGACTCCACTTTCTTGGTTTGAACAATTTTCACACAATAATTCTTATTCCTGTTTTACCCTCTATTCATTTCAACCATCACTACAAATTTAACTAATGTTTTAAGATTTGGATAGACTCGATCGATTGAACCATGAATCGGTGGGTGATCAAAGCCGGTTTTGAGAGAAACACTTAGGCCTCGTTTGTTTTTTCAAAAAAAGCTCTTATTGCCTCTTTTCACTTCTTTCCTCTGCGGAAGCGCAGAGGAACATGTTTGTTTTTTTTCAGACAAAAGAGCTTCTTTCCTCTTCTTTCATCTTCCAAAATGCAGACATCTCCTTCCTCTTATTACCTCTTCTTTCACTTCTTACCTCTTTATTCACAAACCATACATCTCTTTCTCAATATTCATTTTTTTACGTTTTCGTTTGTTTTTTTACGTTTTCATCCGCTTTTTTACATTTTCGTCCGTTTTTTTACGTTTTCGTCAATTTTTTTACATTTTCGCCCCTTTTTAACCTTTTCGACCATTTTTTACGTTTTCGTCTATTCTTTTAGGTTTTCGCCCTTTTTTTTACCTTTTCGTCTTTTTTCGTTTTCGTCTGATTTTTTACGTTTTCATCCGTTTTTTTTTATGTTTTCGCCCTTTTTTTTACGTTTTTGCCTGTTTTTTACGTTTTCGTCTGTTTTTTTACGTTTTCGTCCGTTTTTTACGTTTTCTTATTTTTGTTAAATGTTTTCTTTTGTTTTTTAAAGGTTTTCGTTTGTTTTTTTACGTTTTCTTCTGTTTTTTCACGTTTTCGTCATTTTTTTACGTTTTTGTCTATTTTTTTATGTTTTCGTCAGTTTTTTTACGTTTTCGACATGCTTTTACGTTTTCATCTCTTTTTGTTTGTTTTTTTTACGTTTTCAACCATTTTTTCTTTTTTACTTTTTTGTTTGTTTTTTTACGTTTTCATCTGTTTTTTAACATAAAAAAAAAAAAATCGGGCAAAACATAAAAAAAATGGACAAAAATGTAAAAAAAACCGACGAAAACGTAAAAACCGGTGGAAAACGTCCCAAAACGGTAACAAGCGAAAGAAAACGTAAAAAAACTTGTGAAAAAGAAAAAGGAAAAGATAAAAAGTACTTCAATAGCACAAAAAATAGTTTTGAAAAAAAAAATTAAAGAAGTACTTAAATAGCACAAAAAACAAACGGTCTTCTTCTTGCAGATGAAGAGCTTATATGTACCTCTTCTTCTGCAGACATGGTTTGCAGATGAAGAGGTAAAAGCTCTGAAAAAACAAACGACACCTTAGTCGACCGTCAATTAAATCAGTTGAATCGTGAACCAAAAACTTAACCGATGAGCATGTTAATTAGAAAACTGTTTCTAAAACATTAAATTTAGCTATTTACTCCCTCCATCCTAAATCAATTTTCACATAATCTTTTTGGGTTGTTCAAAGTAATTGACCATTAATAAAAGTAGATAAAAAAGTTTGGTCGATATTTATATATTTTACCATTTTCAATTTGTTATTACAAGCATTAATTAATGTAGGGTCAATAAAACTGACCCGAACCGAAATGAAAACCGATTTTGTGAAAGACATGAACCGAACCAAAGTGAATCGTCTCAGTTTGGTTTTGTATTAGTCTGTTCGGTTCTGTTTATACGATTTAGGTATTTTGGTTCGAAACGAACCGAACCTAGACCGAAAATCATAAATATATAAAACCGAAATCAAAACCGTATGTGATCATTTTGATCGAACCGGTTTGGCTCGGTTTTTGATATGTCTTGCTCAGCCTATTAGTCGGTGAAGAGCAACACTATCATTATAGAAAATATAGAAAAAGTAAAAAAGTTGTATTTTTAAATATGCCTGCGTTTTTTATTGAATGACAAATTAGTATTCCAAAAGCAAACGAGTAACATTTTAACTCATCTGCCTCAAAGGGCATTTCCGTCATTTAACTTACCTCCACTTAAACAATTTTAAATCCCATCCTCTCTCTATACACCACTGCAACAAAACCAACATCCATTCATTCATTACATTTTTTTACCAAATATTCTTTACATCTCGAAACCAACACAACAAATACTACTTTCAAAAATTTAACTATCCATTCATTAAACCCTCAACAAACCACCATCACTACATCTTCTTCAACCACATTTTACCAAAAAAATAAAATAAAAATGAGAGATAAAAAAGGGCATTTACGAAATGGGTTCTTGTTTAGGATTGTTAAATGGGTTTTGTTATTTGTTGGTGTAACGTTTTTGGTCTTGGTTGGGTTTATTAGTAACCATCAACCCGACACGAATTCGCTGCGAACGACGATTGGTTCGTATTCGCAAACGAATGCCGTGTCGCGTGCTGTTCTGGAACGCGACACGGTCGAAGTTATTCGACAAAAGAAAGGTTAGTCGAGATATTCAAGTTAATAAAATGTTTTGTCTGCATTTTATAGTCTTATCCGCATTCCGAAATGCAGATGTGCATCTGCATTTCGAAATGCGGATACTCTTAACAGAACTGTTTTATCTGCTTTTATAATAATGCAGATAAAATAGTCTTATCCGCAAAATGCGAATAGTCTAAACTGAACTGTTTTATCTGCTTTTATAATAACGCAGATAAAACAGTTTTAGTTCATAAGGTGAAATCCCTTAAAAGATTTAAAATTTTTGTATGGAAATGTTATAACCAGTTTTAAATAGTTACCTTTTTAGTTGTAGTAAAATGCAATAAGTAGTTATATAGGAGTAATAGCAATGCTAATTTGGTTAATGCAATATGATTTACAGGTTTATTGAATGATATGAAAGTTTATGTATACGAATTACCATCGAAATACAATGTGGATTGGCTATCGAATAATCGATGTAGCAACCATTTATTTGCATCTGAAGTGGCTATACACAAGGCTTTGTTAAATAGCGAATTGCGGACATTAGACCCTTCACAGGCTGATTTCTTCTTTGTTCCGGTTTATGTTTCGTGTAATTTTAGCACGGTTAATGGTTTTCCAGCCATTGGGCATGCTCGTGGGCTTATTTCGTCTGCGGTTGAGGTTCTTTCGTCCGAGTTGCCCTTTTGGAATAGGAGTAATGGTTTGGATCATGTGTTTGTGGCCTCTCATGATTATGGAGCCTGCTTTCATTCCATGGTATGGTATTAAATACATAGTATGAGTTAGAGTAGATTACAGATTTCGCTTATATCGTTTAGTTAGAATATTGAAAATCGTTTAGGGTCGATAGTATTTGCATAGATAGTCTCTAGTTGCGCTGTTTGTTACCCTTTTAAGGTGAAAAATGATGGTAGGAAAACACTTTCCGGACGAAAAATGAAACTAAACAGTGCAATTATGAACCATATATGCCTATAGTATTGACCGGATATGATTTATCTAAAAGTAAAAGTAGAAGTAGAAGTTTGCGTATGCTGATGTTTTTTTGTGTTTGAAATGTAGGAGGATCAAGCTGTGGCTAATGGTATACCAGACTTTATGAAGAACTTGATCATATTACAAACATTTGGTGTCAAATACGCGCACCCTTGTCAAGACGTTGAGCACATTGTTATACCGCCTTATGTTTCACCCAGAAAGGTCAAGTCAGAGCTGTTAAAGGCGCCGGTCAATGCCCGTCGAGACATTTTCGTGTTCTTAAGAGGCAAAATGGAAGTCCACCCGAAGAATGTTAGCGGACGGTTTTACAGCAAGTATGTCATTTAATTCCTTTTGACTTTGACTAAATTTGACTTTTTCTAATTAGCATTTGAATAAAAAGTCATAAAGGGTTTGCTAGTTAATCTCTTGATATGTTTTTATTTTTTTTCCTAAACAACTGTTAATTACTTATTTAGAAAAAAATCTTACGTTTTTTAGTGTAAAACTATTGAGAAGCTATGGACTAATTTGTACGTTTTATTATTATAGGCGTGTGAGAACGGAGATATGGCGCAAGTATGCTAACAACAAACGCTTTTACCTAAAGCGTCATCGTTTTGCTGGTTACCACTCGGAAATTGCACGATCGACATTTTGCTTATGCCCGCTAGGCTGGGCCCCATGGAGTCCTCGGCTAGTCGAAGCAGTCGCTTTAGGTTGCATTCCCGTCATCATAGCCAACGGGATACATCTTCCATTCGAATCCACCATCCCTTGGCCCGACATTTCCCTCACCGTCCTCGAGAAAGACGTCACACACCTCGACACGATACTCGACCACGTGGCATCCACAAATCTCTCATCCATTCAAAAAAACTTGTGGGACCCAAAAATCCGACGTGCACTACTTTATAACGCTGACATGGAAGAGGGTGATGCCACATGGCAAACACTTGCCACATTGTCAAAAATGGTTGGTAGGTCTTACAAAAGAATAAAGCCTTTTAGCCAATGAGAATTTGACACGCGAAAACTAATCTAATCTTTTTCGAAACCTGTATGGTTGAAAGTTTTTACAAAGTCACCAATGTTACTACCCGTTAAAATGTTAAATGTTAAGGGTGTGACTGTTTGCATGATACGTGAGTTATTCTGTTCGATAAAGTTTTCGGGTATATAAGAAATGCCAACGTGGAAAAGATGTTTGGCATACAGCTGGACTAGGATGTGACAAAACATCAATGTTATACGTGTTGGCCGCGTTTGTGGGCCCTTACTTGGTGAATAGTGACATGTTGCTTAGCTGGCAATTTTGGGCTTTGTGATGACGTGGCAGGATGTGATTGGTTGAGTTGGGTGGGTGGGGTATGGAATTGGGTTTTGGTTAGCTGGAATTGTCCTCGTGGTGTTATTGTGGGGACCTGGATGAATATGGTATGAACTTTTTTTGGGTTGGTTTTAATTGGACTGAAAGTGTTAGAAATAAATTCTGTTTTTTCTGTTGGAATTTTGTTGAGAATGATTGATAGATACCAAATTCGTTTATTCTGTTTCATTTTATGGTTTATTTAGATGTTAGGGTGGGGGGAGTGCATCACTCACTCCTCTCTCCTTCACTCACTCACAACCAATCCTCTTGCGCCACATCATTTCCCACTTTTTCCTTCACTCACCTTTCACTCACATAATTTTTGGAGGCGGCACCTTCACTCACCCTTCACTCAACTTTTTTTTTTTTTTTTTTTTTTTTTGAAATTCTATTAAAATTTATTTAAAAACTAAAATTTCATTAAAATAAATAAACATTACATAATAATATTAAAAAACATAAAATAACATTACATAATACTAAAAAACTAAACTTTATCCGCTTCATCGTCCACCTCGAGGTATGGTAATTATTGAGCGTGAATATGCTCCATAAGATCAAATCGGAGACGAAAATGTGTGTTCTCATTTCGTATCTCGTCTAAGGCTTCGTCGTCAAACACCGGTTCGATTGGAGGATCCCGAATATGAACGGGGGATATTGCGTTACCAGATTCATGTAGAATCATGTTGTGCAATATCACACATGTATAAACCATTTTACTAATTCTGGCTACTGTGTACGGTCGTAAGGGTCGTCTCAGTACACCCCATCTTTGCTTGAGAACACCAAATGCCCGTTCAACATCCTTTCGAGCCGACTCTTGTAGTTTTTTGAACTTTCTCTCTTGCGGGTCGGTAGGAAATTTGAACGCTTTAACAAAAGTAGACCATGAAGGATATATGCCATCACAAAGATAGTAGCCACGCTTGTATGTATGGCCATTCACAACAAATGGGCACTTAGGCGCCGTACCATTACGCTCGGTGAGGAATAGCGGAGATTGCATCACAACATTAATATCATTGTTTGAACCCGGCGGTCCAAAGAACGCGTGCCATATCCACTAATCTTGAGACGCCACTGCCTCCATCATAATCGTGGGGTATCGATAATCACCCCTTTTATATTGACCCCTCAATTCGATTGGACAATTCCTCCAATCGAAATGTGTGCAATCTAGGCTACCGATCATACCCGGAATGTGATGTCGAGCTTCGTGTGCTTCATACAAACATGCAATATCATGGCTTGTTGGCCTACGTAGGTAATCTCGACTGTATATCTGAATAATAGCATCACAAAAAAATTGAAGGCTTTCACGTGACGTTCTTTTAGCCATTTGTAAATATTCGTCAAACTCATCCGGTGGATTACCGGTTGCGAGTTGCTTAACGGCAGACGCACATTTTTGTATGGCTGTGAAACTTTTTTTTTTGTCTAGCATCATAACCTTCCTGAAAAGACTCGAATCTAGCCTCAATAGCATGTGTGATTTTCAAAAATAAACTTTTAAGCATACGATATGTATCTTCAAACACTTGCTCGTTGTATCTTGGTTCTTCACAAAAATAATCACGATGCAATCTTTCTGCAGCGCTGACCCGATCACGTTTCACCGACGTACGTGTCGACCTTGCCGTATCTTCCTCCTCATCTGCGTCAATCGCGTTAGCAAAAAACTCGAGACTACTATCGTTAGACCACTCAAACGGCTCGTCTAACAATAGCGTTGACCCAATTCTTCTAGGCTCCATATATATATATATATATATATATATATATATATATATATATATATATATATATATATATATATATATATATATATATATATTTGTATCGCTGAGATTTTTTTTTTTTTTTTTTTTTTTTTTTTTTTTTTTTTATGGATGTGTTTTTTTTTTTTTGGTTTGCTTTGTTCTTCCTCTCGTTCTTCTTCTATTTAAAGCAAAAAAAAGAGCCGTTTAAGCCCGCTCTTCCTCCCAACGTCTCTTTTCTCCTCTCCCCGCATGCGTGAAGATTCCCCGATTTTTACCTCCCCGTGCGGGGTTCCCGTGCGGGGGTTCTCCTTCCCCGCGTTCTTCCCGCATGCACTCCCTCTCCTCTTAGTGTCATTGACATGTTTCGAATGCGAATTTGTCTACTATTTTACTGTTAAAAGATATTTAGAATGTATGAACGTAAATCAAATAATGTTGTTGATTTTTGTTAAATTGTCTAATCAAAATTTATATATAAAATCATACTCTCCCCGTCTTAAATTTATTGTCTATATTTTCTTTTTGGGATGTCTCAAAATAATTGTCCACCTTCTATTTTTAGTAATAAAAAGGGAATTTGATGAGGGAATATTCTCTTTGTGTGGGTAAAAATTGTAGTGGTCAAACTTTTATTAAACTTTGTGTTTTTTATTCCCTGATTGAGTAAAAGGTAAAAAGCTAATATTTTTTTTTTTCGTAAAACACACACACCCATGGAGATTTACTCAGACTATATCTAAACAAAACTAAAGGAATGTGTGTTGATATTTACTTTAAACCCTTTCGACTCATGTTACGGAAGGAAGGGTTGGGGCATCTTCGTTAAATTTTATTAAGAGAAATGGTTGACATAACTAAACTTGTACCTAAACTTAATCAACTAAAAGAAAGTTTTACGCCTCGTAACGGAACTCATGTCAGGCATGGCATCTTATTTAACGGGACAAGTCCTGAAAACCAACGCTCTAAATAAAGAAACAAAACACATAAACACTTGAAACTTGGAACATCCTCAATATCAAATAAAAAATAACAAAACAAAGTTAAACAAATGCAATAACATTGACTAAGAACAATGTTTTTCATGTATCTCATTCTCATCATACTACATGCTCGAACTATCTGGTATTCTATCTTTGTTATGGTGTGATTTTGGCTTGAGATGTAATAGCGATCATGTTTGCTTGATTCCTTTGGAGAATTCATAATTCAACAACGTTTTTTAATTTTAGATGAAGGTTCAAATGTGAGTGCACCTTGCAACTCGCAACTCCTTAAAAGGGTGTTGTAGGGCATTTTTTTTATACCTATAATGACGCCATACTCCACCAGCCCGCGAGTTATATGCACCGCGCCATGGTGATAACGAACATTTTGTGTGTGTGATTTTTTTTGTTTTTTTAGTGTAAAGTGAGATTTTTTTTAGTGTTGTGTTATAGGAATATTAATGGGAATGTGTTTTTGTGTTTTGTTTTATAGAAATATTATATGGTAAATAGTTGACGTGCCGTGCGGATAACCTGCAACATAACACAAATTGCACCTAGCTTTCTAACGCTTATAAATATCGTACTTTTCAACTCAAGTTTCTCGTCATGTAGTACGTTGTCTTGGGAACTTTTTATCACAATTTTGGTTTCGTTTTTCATCAGACATGTTTTTTCGTATATGGACGTTATTTCTCACATGAAAGTTTATCACTTTCGATAAACGTTTTGTATCCAGATTTCAATAATTGTTTTATCTAGACAAAAATACACCGTTGGTCCCTAAACTTTCCACAAAAGATCACCATGTACCTTAAGTTTTAAAAATCGTCGAGGTGCGTCCAAACCTCAAGGTTTTGAGGCCGATTGCGTTCTTTGACATGTAATTCTAAGGTCAACGTCCATTTTTAGTTATATCATCAATGGTATAATAGACCAAACACATTTTCAACCATATCTAAGTTAAATCTAACCCAAAATCTTTTAACATCATCATTTTGTGCCTTAGTTGTTGTTTCCTTGAAGTTACTAAGCATGGATCTTGATGGAAATTGACTATATTAGTGTGTTCTTTCCTCAAATGGTGTATTGTTAACATCTCGTTAAGTAAGAAGTTACTAAATTATACCCCAAGCGTATCCTGCTAGATTGATATATCAATCTAGTAGGAACTTATGATGCAATGGGAAAATGGGAAGAGGCGATTGATATATTTCAATATGTGGTCGGCATGAGAGAGGAGAAGCTTAGGACAGCGAGTTCTGATGTTGATGACGAGAAACGAAGACTGGCTCAGTTATTTAAAGATTGAAGCAGGGATAGGAGCAAGAAATCGTTGTCACTCGAGTTCCTACTTGATGGTTAATTAACAGACTCGCACTTATCTCTCTCTTTATTTAAAAAGCAATCCGTACATTGGTCAAAATGTATGAACTCCCTTGTGAAGATGCTTCATTTTTGTGTCTTTCGGGTTGTTTAGGCCTTGTAATGATATAAATAGCACACCTGAAGTGTAGCAGAAATGGTTGTCAATCTTTGTACTTAAATTTTCTCATAAAATAAAAGGGTTTCTTAGTGCTATTTATTCATTTGAATGACAATGTTCTTAATGGTGCTTTTTGTTTCTTGTTCTTTATGTATAATACACCTGTAGATCTTATTGCTACCGAAAGCAATGACTAATTTATTTATTGCAATCTATGTTGTTTTTTTCTAGTTCTGTAAAAATGTTATCAAAAAATTTCCTTAGCCCTCGTTCAGGTTTCAGGTCCACTTGACCATAAGCCCCAAGAGAGACTTATCGTAAAATCATATTTGGCTCGCAAAGGTATTCAAATAGTTGATAACCTCCGTCTGTTTTGCTGTTTTTTAACAATTGAAGCTAATTACAGTTAACTAAAACTTGTATGCATCTCACACATTTTTTGACCATAATATGTATTTAGCAATTTTTCCTTTTTCTTGTGTACGACTAAGGTTCTGTTTTTACCTATGTCTACGATTTGATTTCCAGGATTTGAATCATAAAAGTGCGCGCTTAATATCCAATATCTTGGAGCATTTGGCATAACTAAAACACTTTTTTTTCACAACAAGGATAACATCTTGAGGCAATCCTACTAGTATTGTGCAACTTTGCTTTGGATGTTTCTTGTGTGAGGTCATTCATTCCCCTTGACAAGTCTAGTTTACATTCCCTTTTACAGTTCTCCCTAGTGAAAAAGGCAATGGATTCTCCCTAGTGGGCTAAAGATATGTTGAAAATGATTGATTTGATAGTAATTTAAGGGGGATAAATGTTGAGGCACATGTTGCTGAAAAACAGGGCATATCGACATCAAAGACTTTGGTTTTACTGATGCAATGCAGTAGAAGCCTAAGAGTAAATTAATCATAACACTTGATTAAGATCAAGTTTTTAACTAGCTGACGCAGTGATGCTAAGTTTTTTTAACTGCAATAATTAGTGGATTGACGTACTCATATTGTCTAATTACTTAACTCAAAAGAACCTTTGCCTCTATAAAAAATGTTGTTATCAGTAGATGGATCAATAAAGTTACCATTTTATTCAGCTGTTTTTTGTGTTGCTGTTCAACTTAGTGAATTCTGAGTTGTAATGTTATGCCTATTTTTTCTGGCATCACCTATGACTATACAGGGAGTGTTTGTTTCGGCTTATTTAGACTATGGCTTATTTGGTTTTGGGCGTATGTTTCTAAGCTCATTTTTTGTGGCTTATTTGAAACTTTTTGGTTTATAAAAGTTTATAATGACATAAACATATATAAGCCTAAAAGTTACAAAATAAGCCACAAAGAATGGGCTTATGAAACATAAACTCAAAACCAAATAAGCTAACTGTGTAAGCCAAAACAAACACCCCATAATATTCTTAATTTTAAGCTGTTTCAGCATGTTTGTGTAGATGGTGAACAAACTGAGAATCATAACTGTACACATTACATCAAGTATAAACCCAGAGCATTTCATCAAGATAAAAATTAAACTACTAAATAAACCTAGAACATAGCATTTCTTTCATTGATTTAAAACAGTCGATTTAAATCAATTTCAACATCCACCTTCCACAAAAACAACTAAACACCTAAACACATTAGATTCACGACGATTTTCAAAACTTATGGTGCATGGCGATGTTAACAATACACTATTTGAGGAAAGAACACACTAATATAGTCAATTTCCATCAAGATCTATGCTTAGTAACTTCAGAGAAACAACAACTAAGGCACAAAATGATGATGTTAAAGGAGTTTGGGTTAGATTTAACTTAGATATGGTTGAAAATGTGTTTGGTCTATTATACCTTTGATAATATAATTAAAATTGGGCATTGACCTTAGAATTCCCAGTCAAAGGACGCAATCAGCCTCAAAACCTTGAGGTTTGGATGCACCACGACGATTTTCAAAACTTAAGGTGCATGGCGATGTTTTGTGAAAAGTTTAGGGAGCAACGGTGTATTTTTGTCTTTTATCTATTTAGATTTTTTTTTGAACGATAACTTTCATTAACACTGGCAAGTCCTCAAAACGAGGACCGCCAAACAACTAACACAAATACAAGGGGTACTCAACCCAATCCTTCCAAACGATACATTTAAATTTCGACCTATGCTTTAACCACAAGAAAGAAAAAGACTTAACTTCGGCTACCACCTATTTAACTTGTGTCTTAGTTTGTTGAAAAACCATAGCATTCCTTGTCTTCCACAAAACCCAAATGGTGACCATCACAATACCCCTTATGATCTTTTTCCTCCATTTACCCCCATGTACTGTTTTATATAATAGCAGCAAATCTTCACAGTCATAAGCAAAAGAAGGATCAATCTTACACCACTTACAAATAAAGCTCCACACTCCATAAGCGTGGCCGCATCCCACGAATAAATGGTTCAGATCTTCAACATTGGCTGCACATAACGGGCATGAAGTGTCCACAATTTGTACTCCTCTTCTGGCCAACGCTATCCGGGATGGAAGCTGGTCGAACTCGGTCCTCCAAGAAACCATGTTCACCTTTACAGGAACCCAACTTTCCCACTTCATCTTTTGGTCTCTACTTTGATCTCTTCCCAGCCGTAACATAGCTTTGAAGTTTGCAACCGAAAACGCCCCAGAATTTCCATCATCCCAAACCCATTTGTCTGCTGACCCGTTAACAGAATACGATTGCAGCAGCGTGTTAAGGTCCTGCATTTCGGACAACTCCTAAACTGTTGCTGGGTGATGATACCAGCTCTAAGTGAACCGGAAACCCTCGCTGCACTGCTGGATACGATCTTTAATGCTGCATTTCTTCTTTCTTTCCAACTTATAAAGGCACGACCATCTATCTTTAAGCACCACTGATCCGAACCAATGATCCGTCCATAAGCAAACCTCTTCCTCATTCCCAACCACGGGCCTAATTAATTGATGAAATTTCTTTCCTTGAATCGTAACATTTCCCAAAAACGCTGCAATCGTCTTCCAACAGCCTGTGATCGATTTCTTAAGCGGAAGAAAACACCAATTCCCTCTACCTCCATGGATCGCCTCGATGACCTTACGCCAAAAAGAATTCTTTTCAACCTTGAACCGCCATGCCCATTTAGCCATAAGCGCCATATTAACATCGGCCATTTTAGAAATGCCTAAACCTCCATCTTTTTTCGATGTAGAGACTACCCCCCAAGACACCCAATGGATATTTTTAATGTCATTCAAACCTGTCCAGAGGAAGTTCTTCATTATCTTTTCAATCTCCTCCAAAACTTTAACAGGCGCCTTGTATAGAGAAAGATAATAAATAGGCAGACTAGCTAGCACCGATTTAACTAACGTCAATCTCCCACCCATGGATAATGTTTTGGCCTTCCAAGAGGAGAGTCTACTTTGGATCATCTCAATAACCGGGTTTCAGTAGCAAATTCTATTCATATTAGCACCCACCCGTATCCCCAAATAGTCAAAAGGAAGACTACCCACCCTACACCCAAAAATAGTCGCCATACCTTCCACTTCCCCACTGGTAACCCCCACCCCAAATAAATGTGATTTATGTAAGTTGATTTTTAGGCCCGAACAAACGTGAAAAACCCGTAACACCTGAGCAACCTTCTCTATATTTTCCTGCGACCATTCCCCAACAAGCAAGGCATCATCAGCATCAAATAAGTAGGAAAGAGTAGTATCACCATTACCAAACCGAATGCCTTTGATCTCCCCCAAACCAACAGCTTTATCAAGAAAACAGTGTAAGGCCTCCATTACCACAAGGAACAGAAACGGAGATAATGGATCCCCTTGCCGAACCCCTTTCTCACATTGGAATTCAAACGTAGGAGACCCATTAACCAAGACCACCGATCTAGCCGACTCGAGAATCCCCTTGACCCATAGACACCACTTACCCGGAAAACCCATTTGCTCCAATATTGCTAACAAAAAACCCCAATTGAGATTGTCATAAGATTTTTCGAAATCGATCTTCAACAGAAAAACTCTCTTCCCCATCTTCTTAATCCAACCAATCGTCTCATTAATCATGAGTGGTCCATCCAAAATGAACCGGTTTTTAAGAAACGCAGTCTGAGTATCAGAAATCACCATACCCAAGACCTCTTTAATCCTCATCACCAAAATTTTCGAGATCACCTTACTAATAATCCCAGCCAAATTAATTGGTCTATACTCCTTCAAACCCACAGGAGTTTTAGATTTTGGAATCAGTGTAATAAACGAAGAACTGCAACCCCTGCTGATCTTTCCAGTATCAAAAAAATGCTCCATTAAGTTACCAAAATCCACCTAAAAAAAACTTCAGAAAACGAAAATTAAACCCATTTGGTCCTGGAGCTCTATCAGACCCACAATCGAACACAACATTTCTAATTTCCTCCTGGGAGAATCTACTTACCAACCAATCACTGCTGGTTGGCTGAATTTTATTAATATTGTCACAAACCAAACCAGGCCGGATTTTGATCCGCTCCTTAAAATGCTCCCGAAAATGTCGCAAAACTTTCTATATAGTATATGTTTATCACTTTCTATATAGTATTTGTTTTTGCCAAAAACAAAACTCCAGGGATGTATAACTTGGTTGTCTTAAGTTCTAGTGGTTCTAGATAGCATAGTAGATATTAGCGTTGGTTTGGTTTATATTTAATAGTCGAACATGCCTAACGAATACTTCATTGCAACTATGAACATGCCTAATTTACTGTAAGTAATAGTAACTAAAATGCCTAACCTATGTTACTGGCCTACTGGGATATGATTTTACGTATGGGGAACATCCGAAGCTCTTTGGTCCTAACATATTATGCGATCTTTCCTTAAATCGGGTAATTTTCCTAACACCTATAATCGAATTTTAGGACACACAACGCTTAGCTGTTTGAATTTCTAAACAATAAGGCTGTAAACGAACTGTAAGTTTAGTGAATATTTCATAAACCGTTCGGTAAAAAGTTCGTTTATGTTCGTTTGTTTATTAAATGAACGAACATGAACAATGTTTTATGTTCGTTTAGTTAAATGAACAAACATGAATAAACGTCGCGTCCGTTCATTTATGTTCGTGAACGTCCGATTATGTGTTCGTTAACGTTCGTTTAGGTTTATTTATTTATTTATTATCGTATATCATATATTTAATTAGTATAATTTTAAAATTTGTTTGTTTATACAAAACAACACTTATAAAACAATATATTGTGGATAATTTATGTTCGATCGTTTATGTTCATTTAACATTCGTTTAGTGTCTTAATGAACGAACATAAACGAACATGAACAACTCATTTTATTAACAAGCGAAAATGAACAAAAAAATTCGTCCGTTTAAGTGTTCGTGTCCGTTTATTTGTCCGATTAAAATTAAATGAACAAATATAAACAAAGCTCCATTCGTATTCGTCTGGTTCATTTACGGCCCTACTAAACTAAACAGGAACTGTAGTAGATGTTGGTATGAAATTATGGGTAAACTTTAAACAAAAGGTAACAAAAATCCTTCAAGTATTAAATACACAACAGAGATAGTTTGGCTATTATTTTTGTAATCAATTGGCTACAATCCTTCACAAAAATACACAAAAAATAAATCAGGAACGGACAAAAAAGAATCAGAGACCCACATTTATAGTCAATCGACTACAATCATTAACAAAAGTATATTCCCATACACAACATACCCGTTAACTTGCTTTGAATTTTTAGCATTATATTATCTTTTGTAGGAGGTTAAATAGTTTTTTTATTTTTTATTTTTTTTTTATTATTTTTTTAATAAACTACTGTTTTGACCAGTGGCGGACTCACGATTAGGAGATCATAAGGTGCATTTCGTAAGATAGATAGAACACAGTCACAAACATTCTAACGACATGCACAAATCAAGGATGGAGTCAAGGGCAATTCTATCTTGGACCAACCCAGGTCCAAAGACCTACTACATGGAGTAGTACTTTTATTCTCACGTACTATAAGTTAAATTTTTGATTTGATAAGAAAATACCCAAGGATTACGGCATACTTTGAATTTGGACTTATAGTGAGAATAAGTCCTGGACCGAATAGAGACCAAAGACCTTAGACTTGGACCAAAAAAACTCGAACCAGAAAACACTCTGCTTGTATACTTCGCATGATCTTTATACTACATATGTGAGTCAAGAAGAGTCTCAAACTCTCAACAATCAATTTGATATTGACTAATCTTGATAGATGAGTTAAGTCAAGCTGAGCTCATGAGTGTCGATTATACCTACGGAGCTAAATCTAGAGTTTGGAAGTTAATACTTGATCGAGCTCGAGTCAAGTATTAAGCTCGAGCTTTGGATCCAATAAAGTTTTGAGCTTGACATGGTTTTGACTCAACTTAGCACGATTCACAAGTATTAATGGGCCTTAAGTTTCTGGCTTTCCTCTAATGGGGCCATGATTAAATTAAAAAAACTTGGACTAAATACATAATGACCGTAGACCTTAGACTTACTTGGAATAAAAGTGACTAGAAACAATTATGGTACCAAAATTTGGTTGCTAGTCCGCTAATTTTGTTAAAATTGCTACAGAGTAACTGTGCTAGATTTGTTGTTGTTTGTGGCTTGATTTTTGTTAGTTGAATTCTTGTATTTGACTTTTGATTCTTGTTTAACTAAAAAGCTCATCAAAAAGACGAAAAGTTGGTTCTTATTGAATATAGAATTTTGAATTTTGTTAGATATGGTAGTTGTTTAAATGTTTGATTCTTACAAGGTTTTTATTTCTCCTGCGTTTTGGCGGGAGGTGACAATGGACATGTTTGGCACACTAAATCATGAGATGATTATGTTTATTTTTGAAAAAAATTATGTCATTTAAAATATAAACTTTGTTTGACAGATAGAACTTATAAAAGATTTTTGAAAAAAAGCTCTAAGCTATTAATCAAATGCCTAGAGTTTCACAAGTTATTGATTTGTTGTCACAAATTTTTACTCTCAATGCAAAAATCAATTGAACGACTTTTTCAAATTAACAATCAAAAGTCTTTAGAAAAGCATGTATTGCGGATGCTCTTAGAAAGAGACGTGGCTCACGATACATATGTGTCACATCATGTTTAGAATTTGTCCGATACTTGAATGAAATGTTTGGAACATTGAAGTTACAGTAATACAATGCCGCACTCTTCGAGCCTGTATTAACATTTACGATACTATTTTCGTGTATGAGCTAGTAATCTTTGTTAAAATAATAATAATAAATAAAAAAAAGTAAAAATAAAATAAAAATAAATCCTTATGCATTCATTATTTTTTATAATTCAAAGTGACAATCATCGTCACTTGTATACAAACACTCCAATAAGTCACTCACCACACAATACAAAAGAAAAAGTGTACGTATAAATGTATAATGAAGGCTTGGACGCTTTTGTAAATCATTTAGACACATCTCAAGCCTCCAATTTCTTAAAAATCACTACTATAACTTAGCACTCTGGTGTTTGAGTATGGTCTCTTTGCGGATCACTACAATAATCATATACCTTAAAATTCTTTTGAACCCAGTTCATCGCCGTCATCTGCTGGCGGCTAAGCCCACCTGTCCTAGCAGGTGAGCCAGATGGTGGACGACACGATGATGGAGAGTTGGAGGTACAACCTCCTATCTTGAAATTATTGTACCTACCGTAAAAAGGTTGATACTTATAATCAGCTTTATATTTGCCATGTTCGGTAGCCCACGAAGATGCATCCCAAATAGACCCATATATATACATTGGCCTCATTGGAAATGTAGCGTCGCTTTTCCTCGGGTAACGCCTTATCGGTATATCATCCACGAAAAATCTGCATTTATTCACTCATTAACACTATTAGAAAATACTTGTCATCTATTTATTTGCATTTTTATCAAATGACTTGTGATCCAATAGTACCTTATATTATGTAAGAAACTCTTCAACTAAATAGTACCCTATATTTTGATATAGTTAAATTTGAAGTTCTAAAAAGATATAGAAAAATAATTAAAAAAATATATATATATATCCACATTTTTATAGTATCCGTACACTTTAATAATAGATGACATTATTGTGTTATAGGTGCATAGTGCCTATTTATTCTTTTGTTTTATTGATGATCTTGTTAGTGGGACTTACACTTAAATAAATGTAATGAATCAAAATCAATACATGTCGGAATATATATTTCATTATTCCAAAAGAAGTTTTTAACTCGATATTTATGATGAATGTAATAAGGAGTAAAATGAGAAACTTTTTAAGTGGTTTTGACATTAAATTTTATTCTGGAGTGTACGTGTGTGACGAATTCGACATGCTACTATTGCATACTTACATAATTTCATTGGTGCTCCATAGTATAGCGTAGTTATGAAAACTCTTGGTTGGATCGAACCATAGGTGAATTTGCTCCTCCCGTCCGATGAGTTTTCCGTCACCACTTCCTCTAATGTACACGTTCGTCTGCAACGTATAAGGTTTCCCAAATGTCGTACCAAGAAACTCAATATCGACTTCATCGTGGTTTCCCGGATGATCTTCATTGTTTGAAAGCTTTACAACATTTTCAAGCACAAAAAGAACCATTAGTTATAACCTAAAATTAAACTTCATGCATGCAAAACAATGTATATATATGCTTGTGTCACAAGTAATGATAAATTAAGTTCATACGTAAAATGATGTAATAACCCCTGCCGTGTAGCCAGGATGAAGCTTCATTGCGGTCCCAAAGTAGCCGGATCTATATGGTTTGAGTGACTTGAACCCACTTCCTGAGGACCTATCTAGCCACAAGACAAGCGAGTTCTGGTCGAACCGCTGGTGTTGTGGGCCCCATAAGTTCTTATAGGCTTTGTTAAAAGGTATTGTGCTAACTTTTGAACTAGGGTAAAAACCGGGTGAAGGTTGGGCGTTGCTTGAGATAGAAGCAATAAGCAAGAAAAGAAGAGTGATGAGGAGAGCCATTGTATGATTTGTGTAAATGGAATTAAAGGCTAAGTATGTGAAGAATGGGCAAACGTGGTGCTATAAATAGGAATATGTATGAGTTCGGACCCACTCATGGTAGTATCAAATGGGGGTAGATTTATGATTTATCCCTACCAAGTTGACAAAAATAGAAACAGTAGCTTTTGGGCAAAGGTGTGTGTCTTATGTGTTTGTACTTTGTACAATATATTTGACCAATAATATTTGGAATAAACGATGCATGAAACCTTTTATTGTCTATCGAATGTGGGTTTAACTGCCTAAGACCCAACTGAGACCAACTTTGTGAAACATATGTATGAGTTTATCATTCAAAAATGATTAAAACAAAATCGATATTTTGTTAAGAAAAAAAAATACGGAACAGTAATATAAGTGTTGGTAGTAAATTATGTCTTATGCATTTTGTGAGCAATGAATCAGGCTATCATGGATGAATATATATAAGGAAAAGATGAAGAACAAGATAATTTCGATAAAAGCCTAGAACAAGTCCCGATTCATGAGGCTTAATAATGTACTTAAACGATGACCTAAATGAAACCGTAAACAAGGATTAATCTTAGCCATCGATGATTACGGAGAAACAATGTATATTGATCAAAAATAAATTCAACAATAAACTACTAGCATAAATTTGACAAATTTTCCCTCAACAAGATCACAAAATAGTGTACTTCACTGCATATATACTTTCGGGTTTCTAACTTTTGATTGTTAACATGTTTTCAGTTGATCGTTAGATTTTCTTGTAGTTCCAGCATACAAGTCTCTAAAAGTTTTATCGATTAGTACGTCGTCATGTTTAAGATAGTATCTATAACCCTCGACTTCGATCACACACTTTTTTTAGGCATGTTTTCTAACCTTTTACATTACTAAGCTAAGCTAATACACGGTTTAAGTCCAACGGCACACAAACCTAAACCAAATAAACCTTTCTTTTTTGAGAGTTTAGCATGGCATATTAACAAGACTCTTTATCAACTCGGCCACCCCTAATGATTGATCAAACTCGTTTAGCTAGTTACTAATTATTGTTTTCGTACGTAAAATTCTATATTATGTTTATGATTGATGGAACACGGATATGAATAAAACGATAGATTTGGTGAGCCATAACTTTCAAGTGGTATTTTGTTCATAAGCCTCTTTTGTAGACTAATGATTTTGGTAATAATGTGAAGGCGACAATATACGCATATTTTTCTAAATATGTATGGACCTACTCTTAGATTTATGAATTCTGCTATTTGCTGCCGACAAAACAAGAATATGGTTTATGGTTATTTCGTGTAAAAGTGAAATTTAACCATATATATAATACAAGTAACGGTCATACTAATTTGGAAAATCGAATCGTCACTTTTTTAACTGATGCCACACATAAAAGTTTCGAACAAACTTCAGTGATATATATCCACTTCATATATATAATCAGTAACAAATATGATCATAGATATGGTGGATTTTATGCTGCAAGCTTTGGACGTACTTAACAGAAAGCATTTTTAACTTAGAAGTAAAGTTTACAGAAGATAATAAATCCCTCACGGTGGACATATTTATTGGCCTATAGATGGCTAGCTCACTTAAATTCCAAGGTATCGAAGAGTGCATGTATGGTACGAAAAGACACTTATGTACGTTAACATAATATCACCATTCAATACATCAGTAAACTCATATTTTTGTAGATACTATGATTACCATCAAACTTATTTTCTTTAACTAATTTAATTAGAAAACAAATTAAACTTTCCTTTCATAACTAAAAACATTAGATTAAAAATTAAAAGCATCATATATAGCAAAAACTTAAGTTAAACACCACTGGAAAGGTGTTCTATCAATTCGGCATGAAGGTTTTGACGAGCGTCTGCCGATTTGATTTGTCTGATAACTTGTAGCATTTGTTCATTAGTTCGTACGAGTCGTCTAACGATGTGCTTCCTCTGGATGCCAGTCGCGAGATATTGTCTACCCTTGTGTTTTCAAATCATATAATGTAATATGATGCATTTATACATCATATTCTTTATTTTATCAATAGACATCGCTCATGCGAGATTTGCTAATATAGCCCATTTTTTCTTGAGAATACCAAATGCTCGTTCTATTTTTTGCTTGTCGCTTTATGCAATCGCTTATACCGTATTTGATTGTGGTCATCGTCGCTTGGATATGAAATCGACTTAACAAGTTTCGCCTATGCCGGATATATCCCGTCAACAAGATAATATCCTCATCTGTAACTTACGTCGTTAGCCACAAACGGAACCTCTGATGCTTTTCCGTCTTTGAGATCGTTGAATATAGGAGATTGGTGTATAACGTTCATGTTATTGTTCGCCCCAGAAACACAAAAGAAAGCATGTCATATACATAAGTATTGTAACGCAACAGCTTTCAGCAAAATGAATGAATTCGAACCATGATCACGTCTACAATATTGCTCTTTATAAGCATTTGGACAACAAAACCGCTCCCAGTCTGTACAATCAAGGCTTCTTATCATTTCCCAAAACCCGTGCTTTTCTTCATGAAACCGACAAAGTTTTTCACATCAGTGTAAGTAGTTTTTCGTAAATACTCTGCTCCATATATTTCCAGAACAGACTTACAAAAATACTCAATAAAATCACGAGAAGTTGTTGTAACCATTTGTCAATATTCATCAAGGGCGTCAAGAACAGTGTTGTATGTCAATTGATGAATCGCGGAGGTTCACTTGGGTAAAAGGTCAGACGGAGGTTCACTTCATAAATGCTTAAATGCTTTCTCTTCCGGTACAATCAATACTATTAAGAAAGAATTCACAATTATTAGTTACATCATTAACTATACTTGTGAATAGTTTTCATCTCATTCAGAACCTCTTCAAGAATGTATATTTATCATACATCGGATACTCACTAAAATAAGCGGTGATTAAACGCACATGAGCACCATAATGATCTCTACTTACGATGTTTCTTATACTTCGCGAACTTTCACTTTTTTCTTTGTTCTTAATATACAATGCCGCGCTTTTTTAAAATGATTAGTTCATACTATTAACTTATTCTTCAGATAATGTTTCGGAATTCATTTGGATAATGAGAAATGATAAATATTTTGTATGAGTTTGTGCATATATTAAGAAAGACGACGTTTGAAGTTGTCTATAAAATGATATATATGTAAAATGATAATATATGAGGATATTTATAAGTAAATAAAATAATAAAATTTAATTAAAAAAATATTAAATGTGAAAATAACCGTGAAGGCCTACTTTTGGACCGTTTTATGTTTTTTTTCCTAGAACCGTTCGGTGGTCACCACCATCAAAAACCTTGTAAAATACTCACCATCACGCATGTAATACTCCGTAAAATCTCAGGTCATTTATTAATGCTAATTATCAACACTATTCTAAACTAAGCCATTTTAGCGGGCTAATTTGAAATTTTATATGAGATACTGTTTGTTTTAACACCCGATTGTTTTGATCACTGTTTCTTTGACACCCAATTATTTTGATCACCGTTTGTTTGACACCCGATTATGTTTTGTCACCTGATTTCACCCGATTGTCACTCTTGGATGTCACCCAATGAGGTTAATACCGGTAACTCCCACTTGCGACCTGACACCATAATTGGACACCGATATGTTATTAATATATATATATATATATATATATATATATATATATATATATATATATATATATATATATATATATATATATATATATATATATATATATATATATATAACGATATGTATATATTAATTATTACAAACTATTACCACTATATATATAAGAGTATATGTATATACGTATGACGACACCATTCATGTTTTTATGGTTTTCACGAACCAACACCGACACCAAAACTAAAGTCACAATTTTACTAATCACCGATACCCCGTCATATCTTTGGGCCGAGCACAAATCACAAGCCCAACAATCTTTGTTTTTCACTTGGGCCGAAACACCCACAAGCCCATATGACTAGTTATGTTTTCTTTCTTTGTGTTGCATGTTACTCAACGAGCTCAGCTCGTGCCTCATCTAAATATTACACATGTTTGTTTGCTTAGTTCCCTACTCACACGACACAACCTTACAACATTCCCTTTGACTTTGTTTCACACGACAAAGAGCCACCATTTTGAGCCGTCAAACCAATGGTCAATCATAATATACACCAAGAGTTCTAATACCCCATGGATCGTATGTCTCATGTTCCCCAACAAGATTACCACATGTGCTCTAAATCTTTATTGTTTATTACTCTACTAAACCTAACTAAACTTAAAATAATCCAAGGTCAACTCTTATTGCTCCTCACCACCTCTACTCGACATGACAAGAATGCAAGGTTAAGGGACAAGGTTGTCTCCACTCGAATGACAACTAAGTAGCATGTTTCACAAGATCAAACACACAACTACTTTTACTACCCTATATAAGCCACATTTAATGCAAGATCTCACACACTCTCAAGTTCCACCAAAATTCTCAATCACAAACACTCTATTCTTTTCTTTTCTTTGGTTACTGTCGAGGAATCAAGGAGCACACAAGCAAGGTTTTGGGTTGAACGAGTTGGGTAACTCTTGTGGATAAGGGATCGTTAGAACGAGGAGGGTATCACGTTTGCTTGATCTCGTTTGCTCACACTACACGAACATCCTCACCACCATACTTGGTGTTGTAAGTTAAACATCACCCTTTTCATTTTCTACTTTTACTCGTATCATGCATACCACACTCACTTAGCATACGACACACACCATATTTTTCTAAGTAAAAACATTCGTTGCACTTATAATTATATTATTTACACACTTCGACACCCTTGAGGAAAGGCCTCGCCGTTTCATTTTCACACGTACAATACATGCATATTTTGCGACACACTAATTCTTTGGCTCACACTTAATCGAACCCACGAAACATGCAAACCTTACACGATTTATTACTACGTAAACAAAGCCAAAACCAAATCCTAGTCGAACACTACCTTAAATCAAACTACACCCATTTTGGGCCTTAACCGGGCTAACAAGCCCAATCAAATTTTCTTATGAATTTTCGACTAGAAATTATAGGATTTTCGAAATGATAATAAATTTATAAAAACTGATTTTTATAAATTTTAGAAGATAAAAATAGTGACTTTTATAAAAATAAAAGTTAACTTGTCAAAAACTAGATTTTTGGACTATTTTTGCAAAAGTCCCACGTTAAGGGACTAAAAGTGTTAAAATCACAAACTTTCGGACCACTTTGAAAAACTGTCGATTTGAATAAGAACGAGGGGTAGAAACTGTAATTTGGCCAAAGTTTAAGGAATAAAGTATAAAAATCATAACAAGGACCAAAATGTAAATATTTTTGACCAAAGGGTAAAAGGTGTAACTTTAATAAAGTTAAAGGTCAAATATGACAAAGGTATTTTATTAATTAATTGTTTTGTATAATTTAAAGTTTATATATAAATGTATATACTTTGTAACTTAAAAATAATATATATAACTTTACTAAAAATATTTAATTATAAATATTTTTAAACAATGTTATTTTCACAAATGAGTTAATATTTAATAGACACCGTTTTGAAACAACGTTACAAATAACTACGTGAAGTTATTTTGGAATATATTGAGACACCCGAACGGATATCACCGTACACGAGACATATCACATGTCAATTACGAAACGAATCTAAAACACCGATTACAATGTATATATAGGTCGCAAGTCGGAGGAATTTCATTGCTAATCGTAGCAGTACACCATCACTTTTGAGCACCGTTGTGATTCACACCACCTGTCAGGTGAGTTCATGGTCCCACATTTTTAATTGTTTTTAAACTCCGTGGGGAGATACATGCTATAAATCGAACACAAGTATTTTCTGTATGCTGTTATCACCTGATATTGCCTAAGTTGACACCTGTACTACAAGTCCCTCATATCATGAACCTTAATCACTTGCGAGTGAGCGCGAATATAGTTGATAGATCTATTGGAATGGCAACCCACCTATGTCAAGGTGATCACTTGGCAGGAGGTGTGCTATATTCGAGGTATTATGGAAATTTGGCACATTTCCTGTCACCGAGGGCCCCTTGTCATTTACATCCGCTGTGGTGTAGGTGATTGTTATTATCTTTATGATATGTCAAATCAATGTTAAGGCTTGCGTTTCGTGAGGCTTAGGAGCAATATTTCACCAGTTTAGTCAAGACCTGTCTATCTTGGCTTGTTTATTTCAAATGCTTAACGTGTGTTCACACTACTGCTATTTAAACTACTATGGATTCACTCAACATTTGTGTTGACCTTTTAAGCATGTTTATCTCAGGAAATTAGCAAGCATGGCGGCACGGAGCTGGCAAAAGGGCACACAGGACCTCCCTTTCATTTCAATAATTATATCATTCTTTACAAACTCATCATTTCTTTTGCGAAACAATTAACATTTTGGAAAAGTGTTTGTAACTCTGACTATTTGAGTTTTCATGGAATGATATTGACTATCTTTTGAATTGTTTTCTATGAGTATGACTGTGTACTAAACTGTAATGACCCCGATTAGACTTCCGCTGCTTATCAAATTTTCGGGGTGTTACAGATTGGCATCAGAGCCATGGTTATAGAGAACCAAATGATTTTTCAAAACATTGGACTATAACCTCACTGGATTTCTAAACAAACTATTTATCACCGAAGTGCCCTCCGTGCCAGCGCTTGCCAACGTCATGTTTTGAGGTTTGATTTTTAGCACCTATTGCATTTAGTTCACTACGACACTATGATCACTGTGCATGTAGCATTATGTAGACTAAATGACTTATATTACTTCTATTTTGGGATATTATAGTACCATGTCGCCCTCGGTTATTATTTTGTCCGACAGTGACGACGTCGTGCCGACATCATCCACTCACCCTACTATTGACCTATCTGACTATGACACCCATGACACCCATGATTCTGACCATGACACCCAACCTGTATCACCTGCCATACCATCTCCTGTTCCATCTGGAGACCCATCTGCTGATACTGAGCCCTTTGAGGAGGGTGAGGTTGCTTCTACACCCATTGATTCTTTTGCTATTCAGCCTCTTTTTCGTCCTGTCTGTGGACCTATGACACAGGGGTAGTACCTTTATGATCAGTACCTGACATCTCAGCAGTTTCTTGCGGCTGATGATTGTCATACACCACCTGCTAGTCACCACACCGGTTCAGATGCTGATGACGAGTCTTCTGACTCCGATGCTTCTGACACTGCTGCTTCTATTCCACCACCATCCCCGCCTGCACCGATTCGTCGGCGCAAGCGAGTGAGGATTCTTGAGCCCTATGAGCCTGAGCCTTTCGGAGAGTTGTTTCGATATCATGAGGGAGACTATACCCGCAAATGCACGGCTTGAAAACGAGTCTGTATTTTGCCTGCTTCTACTGTTACACCACCTGTACCTACACCTGTACCATCACCCACATCTGTACTACCACCTGTTTCTATGCCAGATCTGACACCTGTGGCATCACCAGCACCTCCACCATCACCCGTGTCACCCCCACCTGAGCCACATCCTTACATGCTACCTACTTACACCGCACCCCACACTTCTGAGATTTTGCCACCCATGCCACCACCTACAGTTTTCTACTCACAGACTACTACCGTACTGATACCATCACCTACTACATCACCTGTACCATCACCTGCTCCCACCGAGACCCCCACCTCACCCGGCATTCATAGATTGGTTGATGCTCGCTGATGGTCGTTTTTGTTAGACTACATTCGTAGATGGAGGTTGGTTGAGGGATCGCCTAGGGCTGCTGAGCTTGGAGATGGCTTTTCAGCGGTGTTACCGGTCACTGGGGAGCCGATACACCATACTATCCCTCTTTTGGCTGCTAGATTAGTGAGACATGAGGGTCGTCTCGATGAGATGTTCAGCGTTATTGAGGATATATCCTTGGAGAGGATTGAGTGTATGCAGGAGGAGGTCACGAACCTCGTAGTACATAGGACAGCTTTAGAGATGGTATTTGAGATGATGAGAACAGAGATCGAGGAGGCACAGGCTACCATCACTGAGTTTGGTTATCAACTAGATGTTCAGAGGCATGAGATAGAGGATTTGAGAGCGATTGCGGCCATCACACAGGAGATGCTGGAGCATCAGACACAGGAGTTAGCCGCATCTAGTTCTACCATCCACACACCTTCAGCCACTATTGAGGAGATTCAGGCCCGTGAGAGATCCAGGGATTTGGAGATATTAGAGATGATCAGGATCATCAGAGAGCTGGAGAGGAGATCAGGAGGCTCACCTGGACCTTCATAGATCTATGACATGTCATTACTTACAGAGACATCTTAACTTGCCGCCTGTGGCATTAATAATGTTGTATCTTATTGTTTTGTAACAACGAATTCAAAATTATTAAAACTTTATGTTGGTTATGATTGTACTGTATTGATATTGATTTATGATGTTCTAGTTGTCTTATCTTTTATTATGCTCCCATATTGAGATTCATTATAATTTCCATGTGTGTTGTTACATGTCGTGATGATTATTTATGAATGATATGGTTTATGTTGATGTATGTATTCATGGTGTGGTTGTGATATGTACTTTGACATGATATCGACTATTATGAGTTTGGTTGCATTATTTCTCTTGTTATTGATTGATGTTTGGGATTTGTACTTATGCACTTGCGATTTTATAGAGTTATGGTCCCAAGGAAAACCGCTACTGCTACCTCGTCACCCGCTATGACCCAGGCTGCTATCAGAAAGTTGGTTGCCGATAGTGTTGCTGCAGCTTTAGAAGAGCAGGCTGCTGCAATGGCACGAACTAGTAGCAACAACCGAGCCACTGCTGAGAGCGAGTCTGCTGCGACTCGGAAGTGTACCTATAAGGACTTCATAGCTTGTAAACCATCTCACTTCAAAGGGACTGAAGGAGTGACAGAGCTTGCTCGATGGTTTGAGCGAACTGAGACTGTGTTTGTTAGGAGCGGTTGTGCCGCTGAGAGCAGAGTCTTGTTTGCTACTGGAACATTGTTGGAAGACGCGTTGTCTTGGTGGAATGCAACTGCTCAGAAGATAGGTGTGGAAGAGGCCTATCAGATCACCTGGGCTGACTTTAAGGAGAAGATGCTGAAGAAGTTCTGCCCTAGAGGTGAGATCAAGAATTTAGAGGATGAGTTTCACACGTTGGTTGTGAAAGGGAATGATCTCAGGGCTTATGATAGGAGATTTCAGGAGCTTGCCACACTTTGCCCTTCAAAGGTTCCCGATTTGGAAAAGTTGTTGGAGAGGTACATTGAGGGATTACCCAGGAGCATTGAGGGAAACGTCACCTCGTCTAAGCCTCAATCTTTGGATGAAGCAATGTCTATTGCCCAAAGACTGCTAGACCGGGAGATTAAGCGTAACTCTGCTCAGGGGAACAATGATCACAAAAGGAAGTTTGATGATCGGAAGACAAACAGCAACAACAACAATCACAACAGCAACAACAACAACAACAACAACAACAACAACAACAGCAACAACAACAACCGTAACCCCAACCGTAACTATCACCATGACAGAAACACCCACCACAATCAACAGAACCGACGACAGGAAGCTGTCAGAACTTATGTCGCCGCACCAGTTAAGGATGCAAGGTATGCTGGACCTCTTCCATTCTGTGACAAGTGTAAGATGCATCACACTGGACCCTGCTATGCTAAGTGTGGGAAATGTTCAAGGACTGGACATAAGACACAAGATTGCAAGGCTACAGGAGCTAACTTGCAACTAGTGGCTGTAGTATGCCATGCTTGTGGAGAGAAAGGACACTACAGGCGTCAGTGCCCTAACAAGGACAACAATGCACGTGGGAGAGCATACGTGCTGGGAGATGGAAATGTCCAGCAAGATCCGAACGTAGTCACGGGTACGTTCTTTCTAAACAACCGCCTCGTTAATGTTTTATTTGATTTCGGAGCCGATCAAAGTTTCGTATCTATTTATCTTGCACCCCTACTTAATATTACACCGACCAAACTAGACACCACATATGAGATTGAACTAGCCGATGGAAAGCAAGTGAGCACTAACACTATACTCTGAGGTTGCACCCTACGACTACTAGACACCCTATTCGCCATTGACCTTATGCCTATTAGACTTGGTAGTTTCGACGTCGTTGTAGGAATGGATTGGTTATCCGAGAACCGCGCTAAGATCATTTGTGATGAAAAGGTCGTTCACATCCCCCTGAATAACGAAACCCTGATTGTTCGCGGAGAGCGAAGTAAGACACGTCTGAGCATCATTTCTTGCATCAAGGTTGTGAAGTACATCGAACAAGGATGTCAAGTCTTTTTGGCTCAAGTCACCGAGAAGAAGTCGGAAGAGAAGCGACTCGAGGATGTGCCAGTAGTCGGAAACTTTCCATAAGTTTTTCCTGAGGACTTGCCTGGCCTTCCGCCGACTCGTCAAGTGGAATTTCAAATTGACTTGATGCTAGGAGCAGCACCCGTAGCACGAGCACCCTATAGGCTAGCACCGTCGGAAATGAAGGAGTTATCTGGGCAATTGCTGGAATTGCCAGATAAAGGATTTATTCGCCCTAGTTCATCACCGTGGGGAGCCCCGGTGTTGTTTGTAAAGAAGAAGGATGGAACCTTCAGAATGTGTATCGATTATCGTGAGTTGAACAAACTTACTGTGAAGAATCGATATCCGTTGCCAAGGATTGACGATTTGTTTGATCAACTGCAAGGATCGAGTGTCTACTCGAAGATTGATTTGAGATCGGGTTATCACCAACTGAGAGTTAGGAAAAAAGACATCCCTAAGACGGCTTTCAGGACAAGATACGGTCACTACGAATTCCAAGTAATGCCATTCGGTGTAACAAATGCACCCGCTGTATTTATGGACTTAATGAACCGAGTGTGCAAACCCTATTTGGATAAGTTTGTGATTGTATTCATCGATGATATCCTTATTTATTCACGTAGTAAGGAAGAGCACGCAGAACACGTAAAGGCTATACTAACACTGCTCAGAGAAGAGAAATTATACGCCAAATTTTCCAAGTGTGATTTTTGGATTGAGAAAGTACAATTTCTTGGGCATGTTATCGACAGTAAAGGTATTCATGTTGATCCCGCCAAGATCGAAGCTGTTAAAAATTGGGCGTCACCTACGAGTCCTACCGAGATACGCCAATTTTTAGGTTTTGCCGGATATTATCGAAGATTTATTGAAGGTTTTTCAAGGATTGCTAAACCTTTGACTGAGTTAACACAGAAGAAGAAGAAGAAGTTTGACTGGGGAGAGGAACAAGAATCGGCATTTCAATTTTTGAAGCAGAAGCTTTGTGAAGCACCGATATTAGCACTACCCGAAGGAAGTGAGGATTTCGTGGTATATTGTGACGCATCAATCCAAGGTTTGGGTGCCGTATTGATGCAAAGACTTAAAGTAATCGCTTACGCTTCTAGACAACTTAAACCCCACGAGGAGAACTACACTACTCATGATCTAGAATTAGGAGCGGTGGTATTCGCTCTTAAGATCTGGAAACACTACCTATATGGAACCAAGTGTACGACTTTCACCGATCACAAGAGTCTTCAGCACATTTTAGATCAAAAGGAGTTGAACATGAGGCAACGTCGATGGCTAGAGTTGCTAAGTGACTATGATTGTGAGATTCGTTATCACCCGGGGAAGGCGAATGTTGTAGCAGATGCCTTGAGTCGAAAGGAACAACTTAGACCCCTCAGAGTTAGATCATTGGGTATGACAATTAGATCACCACTTCCGTCTCAAATTCTTGAAGTTCAAGCTGAGGCCCTTAAGGAAGAGAATAGACCGCACGAGAAGATTTACGGCATGCCAGAAAGCACGTATGGATTTGCCAAGAAACCAGATGGAAGGCTGTGTTTCAAGGACAGAAGTTGGATTCCATTGTATGGAGGAGTACGAGACCTCATCATGCGTGAGTCTCATAAGTCAAAATATTCCATTCATCCTGGTTCGTACAAGATGTATCACGATCTAAAGAAGTTGTATTGGTGGCCAAACATGAAAGCTGACATTGCAGAGTATGTCGGTAAGTGTTTGACCTGCTCAAGAGTAAAGGCTGAACATCAAAAACCATCCGGTCTTTTGATTCAACCCGAGCTACCAATGTGGAAATGGGAAAGGATTACAATGGATTTCATAACGAAATTACCCAAGACATCGAGTGGGTTGGACACTATTTGGGTTATTGTCGATCGTCTCACGAAGTCAGCGCACTTCTTGCCAATCAAAGAGACTGATGATATGGACGTTCTTGCACATTTGTACCTAAAGGAGATAGTTTCCCGGCATGGAGTACCGATTTCGATTATCTCCGACCGAGACAGCCGTTTCACATCTAACTTTTGGCGATCTTTACAGAAAGCCTTGGGAACTAAGTTAGATATGAGTACAGCTTACCATCCACAGACTGATGGTCAAAGTGAAAGGACTATACAGACCCTAGAGGACATGCTTAGGGCATGTGTGATTGATTTTGGAAAAGGCTGGGATAAACACCTACCGTTAGCAGAATTCTCATATAACAACAGTTATCACGCTAGCATTAAGGCTGCACCATTTGAAGCACTTTATGAAAGAAAGTGTAGATCACCAGTTTGTTGGGGTGATATTGGAGATGTACAACTCTCAGGTCCCGAGTTGATTCTTGAAACCACTGAGAAAATAGTAAATATTAGGCAACGATTACAAGCCGCCAGGGATCGGCAAAAGAGTTATGCCGATGTGCGAAGGAAACCAATAGAGTTTCAAGTTGGAGACAAGGTCATGCTTAAGGTATCACATTGGAAAGGGATGATTAGGTTTGGAAAACGTGGAAAGCTTAACCCTAGATACGATGGACCCTTTGCGATCACTGAAAGGATCGGTCCCGTGGCATACAAACTTGAATTACCTGAGGAACTCAGTAGAGTACACAACACCTTCCACGTGTCAAATTTGAAAAAGTGTTTATCGGATGAAACCCTTGTGATTCCGTTGAAGGAGATCAGAATCGACGATAAGTTGAACTTTATTGAGGAACCCGTTGAGATTATGGATAGGGAGGTCAAACGACTTAAGCATAGTCGCATTCCCATTTTTAAGGTCAGATGGAACTCTAAGAGAGGACCCGAGTACACCTGGGAACGCCAGGATCAAATGCGTGCCAAACAACTATTTGATGAGACAACCCCGAGCACCGATTCAACTTTGGATTCCGGGACGAATCCAATCTAACGGGTGGGTACTGTAATACTCCGTAAAATCCCAAGTCATTTATTAATGCTAATTATCAATACTATTCTAAACTAAGCCATTTTTTCGGGCTAATTTGAAATTTTATATGAGACACTGTTTGTTTTAACACCCGATTGTTTTGATCACTGTTTGTTTGACACCCAATTATTTTGATCACCGTTTGTTTGACACCTGATTATGTTTTGTCACCTGATTTCACCCGATTGTCACTCTTGGATGTCACCCAATGAGGTTAACACCGGTAACTCCCACTTGCGACCTGACACCCTAATTGGACACCGATATGTTATTAATATATATATAACGATATGTATATACTAATTATTACAAACTATTACCACTATATATATATATATATATATATATATATATATATATATATATATATATATATATATATAACGATATGTATATACTAATTATTACAAACTATTACCACTATATATATATATATATATATATATATATATATATATATATATATACGTATGACGACACCATTCATGTTTTTATGGTTTTCACGAACCAACACCGACACCAAAACTAAAGTCACAATTTTACTAATCACCGATACCCCGTCATATCTTTGGGCCGAGCACAAATCACAAGCCCAACAATCTTTGTTTTTCACTTGGGCCGAAACACCCACAAGCCCATATGACTAGTTATGTTTTCTTTCTTTGTGTTGCATGTTACTCAACGAGCTCAGCTCGTGCCTCATCTAAATATTACACATGTTTGTTTGCTTAGTTCCCTACTCACACGACACAACCTTACAACATTCCCTTTGACTTTGTTTCACACGACAAAGAGCCACCATTTTGAGCCGTCAAACCAATGGTCAATCATAATATACACCAAGAGTTCTAATACCCCATGGATCGTATGTCTCATGTTCCCCAACAAGATTACCACATGTGCTCTAAATCTCTATTGTTTATTACTCTACTAAACCTAACTAAACTTAAAATAATCCAAGGTCAACTCTTATTGCTCCTCACCACCTCTACTCGACATGACAAGAATGCAAGGTTAAGGGACAAGGTTGTCTCCACTCGAATGACAACTAAGTAGCATGTTTCACAAGATCAAACACACAACTACTTTTACTACCCTATATAAGCCACATTTAATGCAAGATCTCACACACTCTCAAGTTCCACCAAAATTCTCAATCACAAACACTCTATTCTTTTCTTTTCTTTGGTTACTGTCGAGGAATCAAGGAGCACACAAGCAAGGTTTTGGGTTGAACGAGTTGGGTAACTCTTGTGGATAAGGGATCGTTAGAACGAGGAGGGTATCACGTTTGCTTGATCTCGTTTGCTCACACTACACGAACATCCTCACCACCATACTTGGTGTTGTAAGTTAAACATCACCCTTTTCATTTTCTACTTTTACTCGTATCATGCATACCACACTCACTTAGCATACGACACACACCATATTTTTCTAAGTAAAAACATTCGTTGCACTTATAATTATATTATTTACACACTTCGACACCCTTGAGGAAAGGCCTCGCCGTTTCATTTTCACACGTACAATACATGCATATTTTGCGACACACTAATTCTTTGGCTCACACTTAATCGAACCCACGAAACATGCAAACCTTACACGATTTATTACTACGTAAACAAAGCCAAAACCAAATCCTAGTCGAACACTACCTTAAATCAAACTACACCCATTTTGGGCCTTAACCGGGCTAACAAGCCCAATCAAATTTTCTTATGAATTTTCGACTAGAAATTATAGGATTTTCGAAATGATAATAAATTTATAAAAACTGATTTTTATAAATTTTAGAAGATAAAAATAGTGACTTTTATAAAAATAAAAGTTAACTTGTCAAAAACTAGATTTTTGGACTATTTTTGCAAAAGTCCCACGTTAAGGGACTAAAAGTGTTAAAATCACAAACTTTCGGACCACTTTGAAAAACTGTCGATTTGAATAAGAACGAGGGGTAGAAACTGTAATTTGGCCAAAGTTTAAGGAATAAAGTATAAAAATCATAACAAGGACCAAAATGTAAATATTTTTGACCAAAGGGTAAAAGGTGTAACTTTAATAAAGTTAAAGGTCAAATATGACAAAGGTATTTTATTAATTAATTGTTTTGTATAATTTAAAGTTTATATATAAATGTATATACTTTGTAACTTAAAAATAATATATATAACTTTACTAAAAATATTTAATTATAAATATTTTTAAACAATGTTATTTTCACAAATGAGTTAATATTTAATAGACACCGTTTTGAAACAACGTTACAAATAACTACGTGAAGTTATTTTGGAATATATTAAGACACCCGAACGGATATCACCGTACACGAGACATATCACATGTCAATTACGAAACGAATCTAAAACACCGATTACAATGTATATATAGGTCGCAAGTCGGAGGAATTTCATTGCTAGTCGTAGCAGTACACCATCACTTTTGAGCACCGTTGTGATTCACACCACCTGTCAGGTGAGTTCATGGTCCCACATTTTTAATTGTTTTTAAACTCCGTGGGGAGATACATGCTATAAATCGAACACAAGTATTTTTCTGTATGTTGTTATCACCTGATATTGCCTAAGTTGACACCTGTGCTACAAGTCCCTCATATCACGAACCTTAATCACTTGCGAGTGAGCGCGGATATAGTTGATAGATCTATTGGAATGGCAGCCCACCTCTGTCAAGGTGATCACTTGGCAGGAGGTGTGCTATATTCGAGGTATTATGGAAATTTGGCACATTTCCTGTCACCGAGGGCCCCTTGTCATTTACATCCGCTGTGGTGTAGGTGATTGTTATTATCTTTATGATATGTCAAATCAATGTTAAGGCTTGCGTTTCGTGAGGCTTAGGAGCAATATTTTACCAGTTTAGTCAAGACCTGTCTATCTTGGCTTGTTTATTTCAAATGCTTGACTTCTGTTCACACTATTGCTATTTAAACTACTATGGATTCACTCAACCTTTGTGTTGACTTTTTAAGCATGTTTATCTCATGAAATTAGCAAGCATGGCGACACGGAGCTGGCAAAAGGGCACACAGGACCTCCCTTTCATTTCAATAATTATATCATTCAATTCTTTACAAACTCATCATTTCTTTTGCTAAACAATTAATATTTTGGAAAAATGTTTGTAACTCTGACTATTTGAGTTTTCATGGAATGATATTGACTATCTTTTAAATTGTTTCCTATGAGTATGACTGTGTACTAAATTGTAATGACCCCGATTAGACTTCCGCTGCTTATCAAATTTTCGCGGTGTTACAACGCACGGTGGTGGTTCTCTCCTATGTGGTTTGCGTGTGGTGCAATCCACCACCACACCAGGTGGTACTACACCATCATAGTGATAGCTTTAAAGTATCCAAGGGTGAATAACTCTATAACATCATATCAATTGACCGATTCACAGCTCGAAGAGTAGCGAAAAGTTCAAATCACTCTCAAGCTGTTGACTAAAGTACATGCATTCTACACGACCATCATATCATGCGGTGCTCGCTAGAGGCGGTTCAAGGATTTTGGAGGCCTAAAGTGAAATTTAAAATGAGGCCTTTTTTTATTTTATTTATTTTTTCTTAATATCGGCTTTTCGATTAATTGGATTAATAAAATATCCAACTATCAAACCAAGAACACATCGATAATCTTAAACTTGATTAAAGATAGAGAAAAAAAAAAAAAAGCATAAGAAAAAGAAAACCAAACCTCTCTTTTATGATAATCTATAAGTATAGCTAAATAAATGAAGCAACACGAACGAAGGTTGTTCGTGTTCTTTAGTTTAAGTTTAACTGAACAAATGAACTAACGTGAACAGTTCAAAAAAAACGGGTGTTCATGTTTATTCATTAAAAAATAACTTATTCTTTTTCTTTTATTAAGACACTATATATAAGTGATTCTTGAAACGTTTGATTTGTTTACAATATTGGCTAAAAGTCACTAAATTTAGCATTAAATGAGGTTAATTCATCGTTTTGAAATAATCAAAATTAGATAGATCTAGTCGTGTTTTCAAAACTCAAAGAAGGACTTTGTTGTATGGACCTAAAAAATAAACAAAAACTAATAAAAATATCCTTAATATTTTAGCAATAACTGAGGCTTTTATATACCGAGACCTCAAGATGAGGCTCAAGAAAATATGTGACTGGCTATATATTTATAAATGAAGTTAGAAAATAGGGGGCTTTAAATATTTGGGGGCATAAAACGGTGGCTTTAGTAGCTTTACCCTTTAGCCACCACTGGTTCTTGCAAGAATTGTTGTAACAAACTATAACTGCTTTAATGTTAGCTAGCACATCTACAAGACTATATATAAGTATGTAGATAATTGACCTGATCATGTACGAGCATGAAATCTATCTCTCTTGTATACTTTCGATCTTTCTAAGAATGGTAGCACATTTAATTAGGGAAGCCGTATCATAGTGTATTAGTTAAACCCTGTAATTAATCTGCAAATACTCCAAGTGAGTTTTGTTTGATTCACAGGTTTTATTAACAACCACCTATAAATTAGTTATGATTAAGCATAATAATTATGAAAAAATAGCATTTAATAAACTCATTACTTTTATATTTATGCATATGTAATGATTATAATTATAAAACGTGTTGTTAAATATGAAATGTTTCATGTTAATTAATTGTTTAACTTTAATTATAGTAATTTTAATCATAACCCATAGGATTGTTATTAACAAAACCTTCACGTAAACTTTGTTTAAACGGAGACTCAAATACATCTCGTATATCTTGGCCGGATACACATAAACATAAATATCTTTTGCTAATTTCGATTATGCATCAATCTTCTGCATGTTTAAAACCGGCAACTTACCTTGAACTAGAGATTATTTTTTTGAACTTGCACGATTTTCCCGTTCCATAACATGCAATCCCGTTGGTGAACACTTCTATATCAAAGCGATCAACCACATGCCCGTCGTTAGAGACACACATGGTTCAAAAATTCATAAAAATAAAAGTACAATATCCATCTATATTTGTTTCGTTGTCACGTTACAAGTCTATGATATTCAATTATTGATCTCATAATTAATAATTTAGTCTTTAGAAATTCAATTATAGTACTAATTAAGGGGTGTCTTTACTCTTAAGTTAAAAGCTTACTAACATTTGAACCTTGTCTTCTTCATTTTCTAATTCAATAATGTTACTTTAATTGTTTACTCATCAATGTCTCATTTCTGCCCAAACATAAAGGTAATTGCACTAATGGTCTCTTAAAGAAAAATCTGTTGTAACAAGTTATGTTTTCTGTTAGGAAATGAGACAAAATTAAACCTATATAAAAAGGGTAAATGAACAAATATAATGTAATATTTTTTTGTGGCAAAAGTTCAGATATTACTACTAACGTACACTTGCAGTTGTACGTAACTGTTAATCGTTACTCGTATTAAATTGTGGTGAAAACTGTGAAAATTATATACTTTCATGCATGCATATGACCGATATGATAATTATTCATGCATGAAAATTGTCTCAAGTATGTTTAATTTGTTTTTGTTTTGCTCTACGGTCTTCACTGCCACTATATATTACGATTGACGATCATACCAAAAATATATTTATTGTCATTAGAAGAAATCTATATATTTCGCTATCAGCATAATGTATCAATTTACACATACACGCAATTAAATTTATTACTGTACGTATTACGAGTATAAGACAAACAAAAGATAGAGGAGAGTATCCAAGTAACTATCAACTGCATATTTTGTTTGTTTCTTTTTCTTGTTTATACTATTAACACATAACGATTGATTTGATGGATAACTTAGGGTGGTTCGTTTAGTCGTTTGTTTAACGGGTGCTTATAGGCACAGATTATATGTTATTAAATAAATAACATTTTTTAAAATAAAAAAATATATTTAATACAAGCTAAATAAAACTATAAATTACTTTAATTCGATGTGATTTTTGATTTAATGAATTAAATATTTTTTACTTATGCATGTAAACAAATGTTTTGGGCACCTGTTAGTCAAACTCCATATTTTTTTTGGTAAAATATGTTTTTATCACCTGATAAATTTTATTACTCTAAAATTCTTTTTAACTACATAGGATGTGAATACATCACGCATCTCAGCCCCGTTACATAGACGGAAAAACAAACGCATTATTTGTGTGTCAAACCGAACATTGACAAACCAAACTTATGAAAAAACTACTCTATAGAACTACTTACGTCTAGTATGACCACGAACCTTTATATCATAAGTTTCACGAATAGCTATTGCTCTTCAGTAGAATCTTCACAGTCATCATCATACACATTATTATTATAATCATCTTTCCAACGCTCGTATATGCTATTCCTCCATATTCCACCTCCATTCTTGGATGCAATAAAACCTGTTGTTTGTGTGTAAAAAAAAAAAAAAAAAAAAAAAAAAAAAAAAAGCTCTTCCATTTCATTCTCACTGTCCTCGTCACCCAAACCAGCCACATTAGACGTTGATTGTTCTTGTGCCAATTGTACCTCATGCACAAGTGTGAAATCATTAGGCTTACTCGGCAAGATCTAAATAAGCTCCAAATAAGCCTTTTTCCCCTCGTCTACAACAGTTTCAGCCCTCATGGAATTACCCCCATTTGCACCTAACACATCATCATTTTCAACAGATCTAAGTGCATCAAAGAGGTTAGGACAACTTGCCTCTCTACTAGGTGTTTCAGTATTATTCTTCGTACCGCATGTAGTATCACCATTCTTCTTAGAAACAAGTTTATATACTTGTTTAGTCGACTTGAACTAAAATTCGGTTTCTTTCCACCAATTTCAGCATTACTTTGATTCTTCATCGCACCACCATAATGCACCTTCCCACGATTTATACGCTTAGTAGGAATCATTTTAGGGCAATGTTCCGAGTCATGTCCAAAATTCTTGCAATCGGCACATCATCGATGAGTCCATTCGTATTCAATAGTTATTGTTTCGTATATGTATCCATGATCATCCAATTTTGGAATAACAATAACCATTGAGTCCTTCAAAGTGTTTTCAGCACTTACTTCAATCATAGTACGTGCATAGCTATTTTGTCCCTATGATTTGTTGCACATATATTGTACTAGTAAATGAATCTAGCATTAACGGTTTTCCAATCTAAGTTGCAATAGCACTAAGACCATAAGCAGTGAATGCTGCTATCGGAATATTGTGAAGTTTAACTTTAACCGGAACACGAGTTAACTTTTTTTTTTTTTTTTTTTTTTTTTTTTTTTTTTTTTTTTTTTTTCAAACTAGTAGAAGTAGTCCATCTTTTAAGAATTATCAGTATGGCACGAATCATCCAAGGACCATTCTCAAGCACATAATCAACGCCCTTTTTTGAAAAGCCGTTGGTGTTCATCACAATCTTTTGTATGCCGTATTTTCCCCAAGTGTTAAAAACATAATTTTGCACAACTAGAAACGTTACACGTTTATTAATAAAATAACCATATAATGAGTTAGTCAATCTACCACTTACCTCATCCACAAATGATCTAGGTATCATTACTTTGCATTTACGAGAAGCAGGCATAGTAAGAACACGAAAGTTAACTTGCGTTTTGTTTCTATCAACATTAAGCACATCAGCAAATGAACTTAAACTATTACCTAAACTATTACCATTAGCTTTTTCCCCAGAATCATCCACTTGCATCATTATTTTGTTAGCAGCATTCGAAGTACCACCAACATGATTAGCCATAATAATTTCCTCCCTCTCCACATCAGTACACACGATGTTCAAAGCTTAGTTAGAAGGTTTTAATGGTTTTCCATCATCTCCCACTAACACAAGCTTTCCTTTAAGCGTTCGACTCTCTTAAGCATTAATATTTGCAGCTAATGAAGTAGGAAAAGGACTACCAAACGCCTCTGACAAGCTAGGGAACGATCACAATCCATCAATGTTCGTATCATTCTACTTATTGCTCATCAAAGGATGATCCAAGCTTGTTGTACTCGACTCACCCTCAACGTTTTTCCCACTTTTCATAGTTGTTTTGCCATCGCTCACACCCTCTTTTTGTTTAACTCCCCTCTCTTCCGGACTCAAGAACCCACTCTTCATCCTTCTACATGTAACATGCCCTAATTAGCACATGCACAAACAACACAATGCCACAAAACACAACCGAAACAACCACAACCTCAAACAACAAAACAAATAAAACGTTAAGCACTCGAAACTAGAACAATAGCAGTTAAGATGCAAACTCTAACAAGTCATGGTTTTATAAACAAATCGTAGACCATAACTTTTCGAACTATCAAGAAAAGATAACTCTAAAAGCACGAGATCCAATCAAACGATTAGAATAGAGATGATAGGATTAAAAACGCACCAAGACAGTTAGCAGCACCCTACGACTACAAAACCTATCCAAGAACGCACAACCCTAATCGCACTTGTATCCACAATTAAGTAAATAACCCTAGGATTAGTTAATTAACAAGAAGAGAAAACATGTTTGAGTTAGAATCAGTGCAGAGGAATAGAGATTGAGAAGGAACGATTGTGTAGGGGTATAATTGCCAAAAGTCATTAGAGGGACTCTAACTCTATATTTATATACGTTAAATACATATTATATCAAAATGTTGAAATTAAAAACAATGCGAACAACGCCGAGAAAGTCACACTTAGATTATGGAATCTTAACAACTATTTTATTCTCCATATAAAGTCAAATATTATCTAAATATTTATAAAATACTCGTATTGATTTAATTAGACAAATATTCCACATAAAAATATGTTAAGTTGTGCAAGAAATTGGATGTTAGATATCGATCACTATCTTTTTTATTATTGTTATTATTGAAAGATCACTACTTTCTTATGTATACGCAAAACTTAGGCTAAGGAAGCATCAAAATTTCACAACCAACTTCCCTGTGTCATCTAAACGTCATATTATATTTTTCTCTCTATAATCAACTTCTTCACTAACCTAATCTAATGTAATAAAACAACAAACTTAGGCTAAGGAAGCATCAAAAATTCACAACCAACTTCCCTGTGTCATGTAAACGTCATATTATATTTTTCTCTCTATAATCAACTTCTTCACTAACCTAATCTAATGTAATAAAACAACAAACTTAAGCTAAGGAAGCATCAAAAATTATCAAATCATACCTCAGTTATCACAAATATATCACACAAAAATCATTTAATAAACACACACAACAACAACAATTACACAAGTCAGTTGTCCGAACAACCAGTCCTCTTAAACAACATCCATTACACACGTCTTTAGGGTGAGAAATAACACTAGTACAAAGACAACCTCCGGCGTCGACTTTTTTTTAACCGTGCCGACGCAATGACGTCGGCAACATACCTTCTCGACGTCATGTCGTCGGCAACAACTAGTCGACAGAGCCGCGTCGGCAACGTCCCTACCGACGAATAACGGCGACGACAGTGCGGGACCCACATGATTTTTGGTCAAACGAATGGGGGTGTCCGACATTTTGTTACCGACGTCAGGTCGTCGGTAATGTAATAATTATTTAACGCATTAATTAGATTAACTTAATTTAGTCAACGAAAGTCAAATTTTTTTGTAAATGGTGCCGACGACATATAGTCGGTACCGTTTGAAATCAGTCAACACGTGCGTTATTATGCCGACGGCGTTTAGTCGGCACCGTTTGAAAATAGTTAATATGTGTATTATATTGCCGACGTCATATAGTCGGTACCGTTTGAAATTAGTCACCATGTGCGTTATTATGCCGACGCCCTGTAGTCGGCACCGACAGAAAATAGTTAATATGTGTATTATATTGCCGACGACATGTAGTTGGCAAGATATTATACTGCAGCTGCACAGCAGCCTGCGCAGCTGCCCTGCCCAGATTTTTGCCGCAAAATTGTGCAGCAAAAATCTACCAATTCCAGTTTCATGTCCTGCTCTCATAACAACACATTCCAACACAAAACAATGGCTAAAACGACTATAAAGTTTATAACGGCTAAAACGGTTATATATAACCACTAAACAATTAATAAACTTTACAAAACGGCCATAAACTTTATAACACCCTCAAAATACATCATAAAGTTTACAAAACGGGTGTTATAATCGCTAAACGTAGCTACTATATCTACAAATGTTGCAATATCCTAAGTGTTCAAAGATAATAAGATTGGGGTCGTCCGGACATAGTTCCAAAGACAAAACAACACAAAATAATACCTCTACAGCCCATCGTCGTCATACAGCCCCTCGTCGTCATCCTGATCATCATCAGAACTCCCGCTGCGAGAGCCACTCCCGCTGCCAGATCCACTCTCGCTGCCAGAGCCACTCTCGCCGCCTGAGCCCTTCGCGGGAGCGCCTGCGCCGCCTCCAGCTGCATGACGAGAACCACTCTGGCTAATAAACGCCTCCCATGTTGGGTTTGTCGAGACAAAACGTGTCAACAACTCAAGCTGCTTCTCAGTTTTCTTGGCTTTCTTTCTTTCTTTCTCCTTCTCTTTCTTAGCTTCATCCACTATCGTTTTAAATTCATCAATCTTCTCCTGAGCTTCAGCAAGCTTCCTGTCAAGCTCGGACGTACCTATAAACGAAATAATCAAAATTTAAAAACGGTCATTTCAATACATAAGATTATCCAACTTTAAATACCTATAAACGAAATAATCAAAATTTAAAAAACGGTCATTTCAATACATAAGATTATCCAACTTTAAATACCTGGTGGAGCTGGAGGCGGCAAGTCTACCCGTGGCCTCTTCAAGAAGGGTACCACCTTGCCGACGCCGGGTATATGGCCACGCTGCTTGCCCCCGATTACCCGAGCAAATATCTCCTCCTCCGTGAGGCACGGCTCGTCTGCCGGCATATCGGATCTAGGCTCCCGTAGTCGGACCATCTCTTCCTGTGTAGTTGAAAAAAATGAGAAAATTAATATATTAGTCGGGTTAATTACTAGATTATGTTTCAATAAATCACTAAGTGCGTGTTTGGAAAAAATATATAAATAAATAAACAAATAAATAAATAACGATACTTACAAACCGAGCACGAGCCTCGTCCTGCAACCAAACACCATTCTTGAAGTGGGTGTCAAGATAGGTATCGAACATGGACGGATACCGGTGGTCCTCGCTGTTCTCGAACTGTATAAATATATACACATGCATATAGGATGAAACAAATTAAAATGACTAATCAAACACCATATATATTTTATTTAGTATAAATACTTTTAATTAATATATTATGAAAATTAAATAATCTTATAAAAATAAAATGTGTCTTACATATTCGTGTCGAGATGCGGCAAATGATTTCGAACCGTGTCGGCTGAGAATCTTGTTCTTCTTTCTATTCTCTTTGTTCACAGCCGATCGTGTCTGGGCCTTCTCCGTCATGTACTGGTCGACATACTTGTTCCACTCAGCCGGCTCCAAGTTCGGAGGAGGATTTCTTCTGATCTCGTCCACTCTCGCAGCCCCACCCTTTCTCGTAAAGTAATCGCGTTTCAGATCATGTTTATTGTCACGGTATCGGGTGGCGAAATATGCTGTGAGCGCCGACCGAATGGTCTCCCACTCCGGTCTGGGTCCAACTCTTATCAATTATCATAACTGCATTTTTATGATGCAATCGGTTATTATATGCACTTAATTAATGATTACGAGTTGTTTTGTTCACCTAGCGCAACTATGGAAGGCAATCCTAACCCACTCTTTGAATGATTCGTCCCATATATGAATATGTATAACTGATTTACTATTTGAGAAAATTTCGGCAGCATTTCCCCTCAACTCCCCAAATATGTGCATTAAGATGGACATATTCGTAGGAGTAAAGGAGAAACACTGTCGAAATAATCTCAAATAGTAAATCAGTTATACACATCCATATCCTAAATGAGACAAAACATTCAAAAAGCAGTCCCAAACAGGGGACTTTCCGAAATTAATTTCTAATAAATTAATTCCGGACGGGTTTTCTATAGGATGATTAACTTCGGACGGGGACTTTCCGAAATTAATCACTAAAATCCTAAAACATTCACAAAAGTCTAACAATAGCATATATTTTAAGTTAAACAATTAGAATATAAATAATTATGAAATATAAGCCGAAAACAAAACAATATAAGCCGAAAACCAAACAATTAAAGTTAAACAATTATATAGTTACTAACAAACACACTCTAAAATCACACTATTTTTTTTCTTTCTTTTACTAGTTTAATATTTGCAACCTTCGGAATATCCTACTTAATACATACCTTGCTTATTATTTTTTTTTTTACTTATTTTTAAACTATTTAAGTTAAAAAGTTTCAAAATAAGCCATAAAAATTAAGCTTGTGAAACATAAGCCGAAAACCAAACAAACCATAAGCCCGTTATATAAGCCGAAAACCAAACTAACCAATATATACTAACCAAACGCCAACTAACATTTAACCAAACCCACCCAATATCCTACGGCTAGTTCAATACCAAGTCCCCCAAGGTGCTATTTGCACCGTGGGTACACAATATCCTACGGCTAGTTCACATTCCGCAACACTATACTAGTAACCAAACTATATATACGGCTGCAATCACTAAACTAGTAACCAAACGCTACAACAAAGCATAAATAAGAAGAAAAAAATTTTTTTAAAAAAGGAATACATACCGTACGTATCAGCTGTGGTCTCGGCTGTGGTCTCGGCTGTGGCTCAGCTGTGGCTCGGCTGTGGTCTCGGCTGTGGTCTCGTCTTGGGCTCGGGCTATAATAAAAGAGATGCAATATATAATGGTTATATCAAAATTTAAAAAAAAAAAACTGTTGTCATCGACATGTCGTCGGGATACCAAAAGTTAATAAAAAAAAATAAAACGAGGCTCTCACCCTGCTGTTACCCTCGGCTCTCACCCTCGGCTCTCACCCTGGGCTCTCACCTGCTGCTACTGTAACAAAAATTAACAAGATTTTAATAACAATTTTATTAACAAAATTTAATACCAATTTTATTAACAATAATAATAACAAATTTTAATAACAACAATAATAATAACAAATTTTATTAACAAATTTTTGCTCACCTGCTGCTGCTGCTGTGTCGGAGTGAAGAAGAAGAAGAATTAAAAAATGGAGGGGGTAGAGGAGAGAATTAAATAATGGAGGGGGTAGAGGAGGAGGTGCACAGTGGTGCGAGTGTCGGAGTGGTGGAGTGGTGTGGTGAGCTGTGGAGTATAATGTGGTTGGGGTGGAGGAGTGGTGGAGGAGTGGTGGTGGTGTGGTGGAGGTGTGGTGGAGGAGTAGTGGAGGAGTGGTGGTATAATCGCCGGCGAGAGGGGGGAGGGATGATTTTTTGATGGTTCGAAAATTATGAGCAATAATTTTGACCAGATCTGGTTTTGGTATTGCTTTTTATTATCCCGTCGACATGTCGACGGGAATATTAAGGAAATTTTTTATATTATTACTCATACCGTCGACATGTCGACGGTAATATTACAATATTTTGTCGTTTGCGTTTGGCGGGACGTATTAAATTTTCACGAAAATTTTGGCGGTTTTATTCCCGTCGACATGTCGACGGGAAAATAGCTTTTATTAATAAAAAATGTTTATAATAAATACTTTGTAAAATTACTTTATTATAAATACTTGTATAAAATTACTTTAATATAATTAAAAAAATTTATTTATTATAAATACTTTTATAAAATATTAAAAAATAAGTTTTATAAATTTAATAAACTAAATTTATATAATTGAAAAAAAATATTTATTATAAATACTTTTATAAAATTAAAAATATATATATATTTAAAATTAATTACTTATATTATAATTAAAAAAATCATTTATTAAAATATAAAATAAAATAATTAGAATATCACAAACGAGTCGAGATACAATGGTTATACATGAGATGTAAAACGAACGAGTCGAGATGCTATGGTTATACATGAGATGTTAAACGAACGAGTCGAGATGCAATGGTTATACATGAGATGTAAAACGAACGAGTCGAGATGCAATGGTTATACATGAGATGTAAAACGAACGAGTCGAGATGCAATGGTTATACATGAGATGTAAAACGAACGAGTCGAGATGCAATGGTTATACATGATATGTAAAACGAACGAGTCGAGATGCAATGGTTATACATGATATATTAAATGAACGAGTCGAGATGCTATGGTTATACATGAGATGTTAAACGAACGAGTCGAGATGCAATGGTTATACATGAGATGTTAAACGAACAAGTCGAGATGCAATGGTTATACATGAGATGTTAAACGAACGAGTCGAGATGCAATGGTTATACATGAGATGTTAAACGAACGAGTCGAGATGCAATGGTTATACATGATATGTAAAACGAACGAGTCGAGATGCTATGGTTATACATGAGATATTAAACGAACTAGTCGAGATGCAATGGTTATACATGAGATGTTAAACGAACGAGTCGAGATGCAATGGTTATACATGAGATGTTAAACGAACGAGTCGAGATGCAATGGTTATACATGATATGTCTCATCTCACTATATCTATCTCTCTACCTAACACCTTATCCTCACAATATAAACACACACACACATACTCATCTCACTATCTCTCTCTCTCTCTATCTCTCTCTAGCAGTTTCTGTTTTCTGGCGACACCAGCATTTTCCGGCCGCCGGAATCTTTTTCTGGCCACCACCTTTTATCACCTCAACTTGTAGATCGGGCCACACCGGTCACGATTCAACCACTCAACCTCACAACCACAAACATACACTGTTATCATGGTGAAGAAGATGACAGAATTTGAAGCTTTTCCTTGTCCTTGTGAACGAGGAGACGTGGTTCTGCGAGAATCGTGTAAATCTTACTCCCGTGGTAAACTATACTATGCGTGTCCTTTCTCGCAGGTGAACAATTACATATTTTTTCTGTAAATAATTTGGTTAGTTGTTAAAAATAATAGTTTTTACTCTTTAACAGCCTGGGACGGACGACCATGGATGTAATTTTTTTTTATGGAAGGAGGAACGACTCGCCAAAATGATGATCGGTTCTCTGGGAGCTTCAACATCAAGCGGTTCTGGATCTGCTCCAAACAGGTGCTCAAACTGTCATGAAAAAAATCTTAGAATAAACTTGCTGGAGGCACAAAAACAGGTGTTAGAGGCACAAAAACAGGTGTTAGAGACAAAATTAAGGGTGCTGGAGGCAAAACTTGACATGGCAACGTATCCCAACCACGACCACGCATGTTAGTCGGATGCAATACTCCGTGACCTTGTAGGTGACATGGATAAATTTCATATGTACTACTGTTATCGTTGTTGTTGTTGTTGATGTTTTTGATGTTTAATAAATAGGGCTGAGCAAACGGACCGGCCGGACCGGACCGACCGACAAAACCGACCGGACCGAGACCGACCGGACCGGACCGACCACATTCGGTCCGGTCCTCGGTCTAAGCTTTTTGCCAAATTCGGTCTCGGTCCGGTCGGTCCGGTCCGGTCCGGTCCGGACCGACCAAAAACCCGAAAAAACTTGCCTAATTGGACCGGACCGACCGAAGACCGACCGGACCGAGACCGGACCGAGACCGGACCGACCATATTCGGTCCGGTCTCGGTCTATGGTTTTCCGGTTCTCGGTCTTCGGTCCGGTCCGGTCTTGGCCGGTCCGGTCCGGTTTCCGACCGATGATCACCCCTATTAATAAAATGTTGTTGTTGTGGAGCAATAATTAGAACTGAAGGAGCAATAATTATCAAACACAAAGGCAAACTGTTTATTTAAAACAAGCAAGAGTTCTTAACCACATGCATTTTCATACAGACTCAAACTAAACAACTCGACAACCAAACTAAACAACTCAACAACCAAAGGAAACAACTCAAACTAAACAACTCGACAACCAAACGAAACAACTCAAACTAAACAACTCGACAAACAAACGAAACAACTCAAACTAAACAACTCGACAACTAAAACAACAGATCAAACGAAACAACCCGTTTATTTTTTTTTTGCGGCTACTTCCCGCTTTACTCGAACTCGCACCATCTTTTCCCTTCCTTGCTCTCATTTCCTTGATATGTGCAAACGTAGCTTCAAGATTTGTGATCCTATTTCCCAGATTATCAAGTTTTGTTTCCAACGTACTTTCAGCTTCGTCGTCACCTCCAACAGCAACAACTTGAGCTTCAGCAGCAGCTTGAGCTTCAGCAGCATCTAGCTCGTCCATGTACTCTTTGTAGTACGGCTTTTTCCTACACCATTCGATAATCTTGTCTCTCATCCACGGTTCAGCATCCTTAAAATCACCATATTCCTCATAAACTGAATGACCAAAAGTTAACATAACTTCATTAAAGAGGAGCTCGTGTGACAAGATTTTTGAGTACTCCTCTTCAACTGTGCAACCACGCCAAGTCATGTGTGTATTGTAAGAATTGACGATTGAATTATTTGTGAGATGTGTAAAATGAGACGGAAATAATTTTGTGAAAATGTATATGTAGATGTGTAAAATGAGACGGTAATGATTTTGTGAGAATGTATATAGGTAAAAAATGAGACGGGAATATATTTGTTAGGTTATATATAGCCTGAATTTTGGGAGAGATATTCCCGTCGACATGTCGACGGGAAAAAACGCGGGAAAATTCCCGCCCAATTATTGGCTATAATGTACACGCGGTTAAGATAAGTGCCGACGTCATGTCGTCGGCGTCGTTAAGGCGGGAAAAAACCCCGCCCAATTATTCGCTATAATTCACTAAAGGAAAAAACCAAAATTTTGACTCAAATTGTTGCCGACGTCATGTCGTCGGCGTTTTTAAACTAGGGGGCTATTAATTATTAATCATTGGTTAATCCCACGCTAACCACAATTATTTGTGTATTTATATATCACCGACGACATGACGTCGGCACGTGTTTTGGCGGTCAAATTCCCGCCTTTTTTTTCACCAGGTTTATCAATAGTCAAACATGTTGTTATTATACCGACGACATGACGTCGGTATAATTCTAGATTAAAAATTCAACGCAGCCTTGCCTGGGTCAAGCCAGTTTTTTGTCGTTTAGCGTATGGTGCCGACGACATTGAGTCGTCGGCATTGCGCTCGTCGCCTGTTCTCCTGATTCTTGTAAGGAAAGAAGCGTCTTCAACTTGCCACATAGGCGTAGCACACGTCCTCAAATTGTTATTACGGGTGGTCTTATGTCTTTGCATGCTTCATTATGACCCGGAAACATCATTTACACAAGGAAACAACGTAACAAAAATCACACATTCCCAAACTGTAGTTAAAGTATGTGTGATTCACAAGTGTTCTAGTGAAAACTACACACTTCATTAGCTAGCTACTTGAGAGCAAGATTTGAAAGGTTAATATTTAGTCATTTAATCTAAAGGAAAACAAGAATTTAAAACTTAGTCGTCTACCGTAATTCTGCAATCTGAAAAACTGTTTCTTCATACTATTACGAAAAACCTTGTGGCACATGAATAAAGAGATACACTCGCTAGTATTAGCTCATCACATACCTAGGGGGTGTTTGTTTAAGCTTATATGTGGCTTATGAGCTTATTTGTTTTTCGGCTTATATTTTATAAGCCTCAATTTCCAGATTTATTTAGACTTGTGGGCTTATAGAAGTTTATTACGATATACAGTAATAAACTTATATAGTTATATAAGCCTATAAGTCTCAAAATAAGTCCCAAAATTGGGGCTTATGAAATATATGCCGAAATCAAATAAGCTCATAAGTTCACATATAAGCTTAAACAAACACCCCATACACTCGCGATTTATCATAACAACTCGTCCCACATGAAAACAGAGATAGAAATTTAAGCTAAGAACTTCGAGGTTGTGCTCTACCTATATATTTCACGTAGTACTAGCTTGATTCCGTAGTTATTAGGACAATCTATTACTTTGCCCCTAGATGTTCAAAGTTTAATTTCTTCAACTGAACTAAAAATATATGCCCTCAAATTGTCATATTATTCCGCTAATTTCTATTCTTAGACAAGTCTAGTCGATATTTCAATATACTTGTTCTTGATATTCAAACAATATAAATTAATTCAAACTATATGATGTTTGCTATTTAATAGTTTTGACATTGTGAATATTATCGTCTTAGAAGACTTGACTTATTCATCAAAAGGCTTATAAAATCTTATGGCAAACTTTGCATTTTGTCCATATATGAGTTACAGAATTTGTGTAATCACTAATCACATCTATTCTAACTGGTTTTAATATTTGTGTACCGGAATTACAACTAAAACTATTATTTCAATTATATTAGTTAGAGTTTAAAAGTATTATCGAATTTTATTTATACGCTATTGTTTGAATACTAAATTTGATATTTTAATATAAGTCAAATTCAGTTAGTAAATGTTATAACATTTATCTTTCATCTCCTTCATACCTCGTGCATACGGGATTGAATAATGTTATTATTGTTGTTGTTTATAGAGTTTTTATAATGTGCTCCAACTTGATATTTATAACGTGTACGTTTAAGAGTGTTTAATATTCAGTAATACGGAGCGTTTATATATGTTATAATTAATCCCGTGCATACACTCAATAACCCATGTTTGAGTTTAATATTTATAAATTATAATGCATACATTGCAGAGGATTTAGTATCTAGTATTACGATAACAGCAACAGCAACATCAACAACAATAAAATGTCAAGTATGAGGCTAAGTGTACAGGTACTGAATATAGGTTTTTCCTCTTTTCATTCTTTTCCTTGGGGGAATTAGAGAATGATGCGGTTATCTTGCTAAAGCGAATCCAAAAGTTCTCCATGGTCAAGACATTTGGGCACATGCTACGTTTTACGTCTTAAGTAGGATTAGATTCGCTATAGCTGGATGAGTGAGGGCCCATATAGTATATCGGCTTTCCACTAATTTTTTGTAAATATCCTAAATTTCTAGTAAAGTGATAATAATAATAATAATAATAATAATAATAATAATAATAATAATAATAATAATAATAATAATAATAATAAGATAAAAAGACGATGGACGTGTAATTTGCATGAAATAGAGTATTTTCTTTTTGTCGCTAATGAAAAAGTGATAATTCACATATAAAGCGAAGACAATCTCGTCATTCACAAAAATAGTCATAGTTTTAGTAGTAATATGTCAAAATGTTGAGTCAAGTTGTAAATAAATATCATCTTTCTATATCAGTTTTGGAAATTTCGCTTATATTTTTAAGTTGTATTTAATGAATTGAAGTTGTAGTTGACGATGTGTCTCTGGGACGGTGAGGTGATATTGACAAATTGTAAATCAAAATGCCCTACTACGCTCATATGGGGTACCTTAGCTTTAATTGTATGTTATATTTGTTTTCTATTTATAAAGATAAGAAAAACCATATGGATTGACATTGGATTTGTATCTTTTTTTGTTTGTTTATTGCTTACCGGTTTAGGGAACAAGGATTGAAGAACTCTTTAAGCAACAATCTAATATCTAATGCACAATTATAATTTAGATAATTTTAAGAGCCAAAAACAGTTTTAATCATAAATTTAAAAGAGGGATTTGAAGTATAGACAATAACTTTTAAGTAGATACTTGATGTAAAAGAGATACATGGCTTTGTTTTTTTGTATCTTATCAGAAAATATGTGTAATGTCAATATAACATGTTAACGTATATGTAAGTACTTAAAATAAGTAGGAAAAAGAAAAGCACAACACGTCCACGTCAAGCGTTCTAATGGGGAGGATCTTACAAGCTTTGAGTCTGTGAGACGCTTGTGAATTAATCGATCAAAACGTCAAAAACTATAGTTATCATTTAAAGCCTAATTTTAGTTTAGAGTAATCAGGTTTTCGTGCTGACTTCGACTACAAATTAATTTTACATTAAAATTTATTCGCTAAAACCCCGCCGCAACATGCAGATTGCACTAAGCTTGTTTAATTATGTTTATTGCATACATCGACCTTCTATTGATAATACAATTGATAAGCATAAATTTTGCACAATTTGACGCACTATTAAAAACATTGTGTCTTTTTTAAAGCAATGCACATTATTGTTGCTAAGCTTTCAAGCCATTGAGATATATGGATTAATTAGCAACCACTAATGAATTTTATATATATACGCAACAACTAATTCAAGGTCACTATTTATAGTTGAAACTTGAAAGACATTCAATATATCATGTATGGATATTACACGAATCTTGTTACAATGTATTTAATCTTGAAAATACACCTAGATGCTATTGAGTTTGAGATAAGGAATATGTCTTTATGTGTCGAAGATATATAGTCATACAGTGAGGGGGTGTCATTATAAATACTATTTCTGGCTCAAATTCACTTTTTACTTTTTTTTATTTATCAGTTTTTCCGTACTTTTTATTTTTAATAGTTTTAATTTGTTAAACTTTATATTTTATGTTTAGTATTTTCAGTTTTCGTAATTTTATAATAAAAACAAGATTACAAAATAAATTAAAATAATAATAATAATAATAATAATAATAATAATAATAATAAATAAATAAATAATAAAAAGAATGTATTGGAATCCATTTTGAAGGTATGTATATCCATTCCCGTAGTCTTGGTTTGTTTTAGTTAAGAGGTTTCTAACTTTGTATAGAGTTTGAAGATGTTTTATCAATCGTGGTTACAACTTCGACTATACTATGTCAATTACTCAATGTTGATGCTCAATTTATGTTTTTATCCGTAATAAGAGGATATACAGTTTTTCTTACACGTATATGCTAGTAGTATAAGTTTTGTTGGATCTTTTGAAGTCGTAGCTTTGACTATACTAGCGGACGGTCATGGATTCAAGTCTCGGTTGTGGGCAAAGTGAGATTATTGTGTTTTGTGAGAACGTGTATAAAGTAAGAGCTTAACATCCCTGCAGGGAGTTATTTGTTGTTTGTATGCAAAACGGTTTCTAATTGTGCATTTTGCAGCCTCTCAACTTTTATGATTGTATACAACTGGTCATTGATTTATACCTAGCAGCAAAGAAGATTCTCTGCTGTTTGCAGCAGGGATTATTTTCCTATAAAGTAAAATCCTTTCTAAGAGAGAGAGAGAGAGAGAGAGAGAGAGAGAGAAGAAGGCAATGTTCGAGAGAGAGAGAGAGAGAGAGAGAGAGAGAGAGAGAGAGAGAGAGAGAGAGAGAGAGAGAGAGAGAGAGAGAGAGAGAGAGAGAGAGAGTTCTCTTAATGGAATCCATGGTTTTTGTGACATAAAAGGTCTCTAGTACTCTAGTAGTCTCATACGGGATGTGGGCTTTTTGGTTAAAACTAGCCAGAATGATGAAATCTTATTGGGCTTTTACAAATCCAATTCATTTTGCATGACCCATGCACATTTGTCACCTCTAACTCTTGGGGCTTCACAGTAATAGACACACATGTACTTTAGCTACCAGCTCGTCGTATGAGATTTTGATCCGTTTAAAATAAGAGATGATTTACGCACTCAATTTTTTTTTAATTAGGACACACCAATTTTTCGATTTTTTTAACCTTGATAATTCTACTAGTTCTTATTGGTATTGATAACAATCATCGTACTCATAGCATCATAAAGTTATCTTGAATTGGAGGATGGAGAATAGGACATAGCTTACGTTCACAATTAAGTGTCGTTATCATGAGAATTCGAATTCTTAACACCTAAATGTTAGTCCGATAACATAATACTAAATTGCATCATTTGGAAATTGTTATTGATGCTATAATATAAGCAATGATAAGCGATAAAAGTTAGGTGATTTGGTAGTTATGATGTTTGCAAAGTTGAAACAACAAATCAATTAGATTAAAATAGTTCTTCTGTTGTTGATAGAGTAGTGATGTATTCATATTTTTTAAACTTTTATTACATTATCCACAAATTGTTGGTCTACCACTCTACCTAATATACATTATCAACCTTTCTTTGCATAATCATTTAACCAGTTTTAGATTTTGTAAGCGCAATAATTTTCTGTTAGATCAATTTATCTCATGGTTTCTAAATTTTTTTGAAGGGTATCACATAAACAATTTTGGCTGCTAAAGTGGTTCCCGATAATGAGCTTGCAATAAGCTAGGTCCGGCCTTAGACTGAAAGCCCGACCCGATGAAGATATGAAAATAAAGGGCTAGGGTTGTATCTAAACGGGTTTTGTTCACGTTATAGCCGAAGCATTTATTGAGTTTATTAAACAAGGTGTGCTTGGATCGACATAGTTTACGGTTGTTGGTAGTTTAACCATAACCTGTTTAACAATGTTGTGTTTTTGCAAAAGTCGTATTAGCAATAAACGACAGGGTCAATATAGTACATCGCAATTTTTGGTTTGTGATTTAACGATTTGGGGTAATTTCTCCATCAGCAATCTCTATATCTCGCTTTACCATCACTCGGGTAGATTGCGTGGTCGGAAATGTTTGATTTGAGATTCCAACAAGTTTCATTTCAGTTGTTAGGGTGTTAGAGCATGCACAAGCATAACACGGGTTAAAATTTAACACAGTGCCACGTCAACGCCACATCAGCTTTAACCTTTTCACCTTAACTCACAAAAAACACCCTCAATCATAACTCAACCTTAACTCAACAACAATTTACAAAACCACTCCTTCATTTAAGGGGGGGGGGGGGGGGAAGTGATTTATTTATTTATTTATTATTTATTTATTTTTTATTTTTTTTAAACACAATATACCCTTAATGCTGAGTTAAGGGGTTAACTGTGTTAACGCGTCCTTAACGCCACTGCACGCAACGATTAACTCACCTTTGACGCCCGTTAACCCACATTTAACGTCGGTTGTGCGTTATTGATGGGAGTGCTCTTAAGGTGGTTTCCATACTTTTCTACCGGGTGATTTCCCTTAGTGGTTATGTGTTATACCTGAGTTTCTCCATCAGCAATCTCTATATCTCTCTTTACCATCACTCGGGTAGATTGCGTGGTCGGAAATGTTTGGTTTGAGATTCCAGCAGGTTTCATTTCAGTTGTTAGGGTGTTAGGGTGGTTTCCACCTGTTACCATACTTTTTACCGGGTGATTTCCCTTAGTGGTTATGTGTTATACCTGAGTTTGGTTAGTGGAATTTATACTTTTCACTAGTAGAAATTCAAAGCCATAGATATAAGGACCTTTGTAGTTTTAGAGTCGTTTTGGTTGTGAGAATGTTTGGCTAAAATTTGACCTAATTATCCATGACAGGTATTTCAATATAAAAAGCTTGAGTTACTCACCGGAATCAACAAGTATGTACTCGTTGATGAGAATCAGAGTGTACATCACTCTCTGACGACAATCAATGACTAAGTTTACTCACTGATGATATGTCAGCAAGTATTGTATAAAGTTTAATCAACAACAAGTTTCAGAGACGTCAAAAACCAACTAAAGAAATACTTTACCAAAAAAAAAACCAACTAAAGAAATACTTTACCTCACTGATGAGGTATCAGTGAGTAAAGTACCTAAGTTACAAACAACATATCAAACAAAGTCTTCATGACTCTGAATACTCTATCTCTAAAATAAACATGAAATATGGGCATGAACTTTTTTGGAAAGATAAGCTAAAAGCAATTACAAGAAAGTCAAACAAGTTCGAGGTCCGAGGAGTTATTATAAAGGTAGGAACAATTGTCAATGTTGTTTCGTAAAGTATGGTTGATGCCTTTTCAAGAATAGAAGCATTTAATTAAAGATGTACTTCTCCACTGGATGCATGACACGTCTCAACAACCCCCCATATGTTACTCTCGTATCCCCATCTATATAAGAGTATCTGAAAGAGATATAGTTAGAGATTACAAACACAAAATAATACAAGTGTATTATAGTTATAGAATTCTCATCTCCTAAGAACACACTAAGCTAAGTAGCATGCTTGTGTTGTTCATTTCTAGGAGAGTTTTATTTGTCATTTAATTGAGATAGTGTTCAGCAACTATTCATGTTAATTCTTTGATTCATTTTTAAGAAGAATTATAAACGTTGAAAAATACGAATGGTTTTATTAATTGGCAAATGAGTCTTGCGTAAAACTTGTTTTATCTTATCAAAGCGGAGGGAGCAGGGGGACATGTGGGTGTTGGACCTCCCCCAACATGTCCAACTGCTTCAATATTTATGTGGGCTAAAACCTATATTTCATATGAGCATTAATTGACATTCATAATTCGTGTATCTAATTATATGGCTAATCATATGTGACTTCATTCTATTGGTGATTTCATTCTAAATGGGAACTAGCTTAAAATTTTACATGTAATTTATAACATTGAATGCTTTTGTATGAATTGTAAGATCTTGGTATTCTTAACTTTTGATTCAAACATATTATTGTTTTATTCAAATTTCATGACCAACATAGCCGTTTGGATGGGTGTCGTTCAAAAAATTTGTTGTCGTTCAAAAAAATTTACTACGTACTCACTGATCGTTTATTTAAGGGGTATTTACTAAATTAAGCGGTTAGATATGAATGTCTTAATTAACCATTTAATAAGAGAGATGAGAGAGAAACCGGCAGAAAATGCACCTATCACCCGCTGACACGTCGTTGATTTTATTAGTTGCTCGACTATTGCTCTTAAAAAGTATTAAAGTAAGAGTTTTGAACCTACAAAATCCTCTCCACTAAAAGGAAAGTAAGACTATCTTTATCAATGAGATTGCCAACCGGTTTGATGAAAAAAAAATACTCAATATTATATTAAAATATTACAAAAGAAAGAAAGAGAATGGAACGACTCGGGTGGTATGTGACTTCTAAAGCTTTGAGTCAATCTTGCCACATGTCACTCTCTTAAAGAAAGAGAAAAAATACATATTTTTTGTTGATAAAATATAGTTGCCAGGAAAATAAACTCGTCGGAGAAGAAGAAGAAAAAAGGAAGCACAATTATAGATAGAAGAAAATAACGTTAGCAAATGAATGACCACTTGCTTTTTATTGTTGAAAATTTGGTTCTCGATGTTTCTTTTTGTTTATTAGATTTTTTTTGGTTTATTTTTAATTTTGTTTATTAATTATATAAGTTTAGACATAAGCATAAATTTGGGCTTCAATGTTAAAGTAATTTGTTTGGCGTTTATAAAGTTTTGTGAGCTAATTTTTAATATAATAATTAGTTAATGGTTATATTTTGAAATTTAAGTAACTAAATTAAATAGATAATAAATAATATTATATTTTAAGTTGAATTATTGATAAATGATAAAAATTAAAAGTTGAGATTGATTATATGTATAACTAGTTATAATACCCGCGCACGCGCGGGTTGTTTTTAAATTTTTTTAATCATATATTTTTATTTATTAAAAAACAAATAATTTAATCTTTGTTTTGTTTGATTTATGATGTTTGATTATAATTTTTTATTATTAAATATAATTATTTAAAAATTTTAATACTACTATTAATTGCATCTTATCTATATTTTTTGTATTTATCTTCTACTTGTATTAATTGCATCTTATCTATATTTTTTGTATTTATCTTCTACTTGTCTTAATTGCATCTTATCTATATTTTTTGTATTTATCTTTTACTTGTGTTATGGATAAATATAAAATATTACCTAATAAGAAAATAATTTTTTTTTAAAAAATAAAATTATTACTAAATAAGGTATGAATGCATTTTTTGAAATGAAAAATTCCCAATAAGGGTTTTATTGTATTATATAAAAGATTTGTGTAAGTGTAGGAGTAAGAAAAAATTATTTTAATAAAAAATTAGGTCGGATAAAGTTGTGAATATAGATAGTCTAAACACGCAAAACTTTTGCTAACAAACAAACACCCAAAATTTAACAACCTTAAAAATGTAAAAAACACGATTTGTTTATATTTTCTTGAAAAATATAAAGGTACTTTAAAAAGTCTTTCTAAAGTCTCGTTAAAGTGTTAAACAAAAGCAGTTAAAAAAACTGAAAACCTAAACACAAATTGTTCCTCAGCAAGCAAACATCACAAGAATCACCAGATCAAATTTCATCTTTTACATCAGTTTCAACCAATATAATTCATCCTTAATCCAATAATTAAAAAAAAGGATGGAAAAAGTGAGGAACATGATAATGCCAAAACCAAACCCACAGCAATTGTTACGAGACTGGCAACGTCGTCTTCGACAGGAGTGCCGTAACATCGAACGTCAAATTCGTGGTACTTTTTTTTTTTTTTTTTTTTTTTTTTTTTTAATAATTTTATGATGTTTGTTTATAGTTTACATTAATTAATTTGGGGTTGGTTTTGTAGATATACAAAGAGAAGAAAAAAATGTTCAGAAAGCGATTAAAGAGGCTGCTAAGAGGAATGATATGGGCTCTGCTAGGGTACTTTTATAATATTTTTTTATGTGTGTTTGTTGTGTTTTGATACATCCTTTTAGTATTGAATGATCAACTTAAAACGGGTTATTGCGTTTTAATTGTCTATAAATTTGATTGTTTTTCTGTGTTTTGCTTCTTCTTTTTATATGTTGCCTCTGTGAAATTTCATCTTACGTGCTCCTAGTGACTTTTTTCCTTATTTTGGCATGGTTTCTTTGTGTGTTATATGTGTTTATGTCTTTGCTCGCTTGTATGTGTTTGCTTTGTATGCTTCTGTTTATGTCATTGTTTCTCTTTCCTCACACACACCTTACATATTGTCTGTTTGCTTACACACACTTGCTGGAGGTATTTTTGGAAGCAGTCCCTTACCCTCGGGTAGGGGTGTGATTGTCTACATCTCACCTCCCCCATACCTCGCTCCGGCGGGATTGGGTATTGTTGTTGTAACTTAAGACGGGTTACCTGGGGAGGGCGAGGCTTTGACTCAGGTATATGCGGCCTAACCGAGATATCCTTTCCCTGACACCCACTAATATGTATCTATTGAGGTTTGAACCAAGGAGGTTAGGTGCCTTACCACTAGGTCATCTGGTGGTGGTTTTGAATGATTAACTTGAAACTTAGAAAAATATGCGGATGAGCTGTTATAAAATGTGAGCTGAGTCAACGAAGCTCATAAGCCCAAACATAAGCTTAAACAAATATGCAGTTAATAATGATAAGTAGTTTTAACTTTCGAAGGTGATTTCTGTTTATGGGATAGCTTATCTAAATGCTTATTAGTTTGTAAATCGAAATAAGTGGTTTTGAATAATCAGGTTAGGTGTTGCTTATTAGGTAAACGGACGAGGTTTTCCCTATTTAGGTTACCCGAGGAGAGCGAATCTTTGACTCAGATGTATGCGGACTGTGGTATCCCCATAGCCAAGACCCTTTCCATGGCCACCCCCATGATGTGTACCTAGTGAGGTTTGAACCTGAGACCTCTTGTGAGGGCATTATAATGCTTAGCAACTACCCCACCTTGGTGGTGGTTATTAAACACGGGATGCTTGTGCCAATAAGAAATCACAGCGTTACCTCTTAATAGAACTTGCATGAAGTTTCTCCCTTGATATGAGTATAGTGAGTTACAGAGTTACTACTCCTTGATCGGTAATACCGTCCCAAACATCTGCATTGTTCAAGCAATCGCAGAACACGCTGTTAGTTGTACTTCTAATGTAAATTTGTGTGAAGTTTTATGGTTGTCAAATAGTTCGGCCACGGGCCTATTGATATCTCATATCATTCAGGCAAAAAAATTTAAGTCAGTTTGCATATTTATAGGGTTGTTAGGGGTTTTGATAAGTATTGTAGCTTAGGCTTATGAAATTATCTAGGAGGGTTTTGATAAGGCTCTTTTTTGTGGCTTATGGGCTCACAAGTTTTTGTTTCAACCTTATTATTATAAGCTAATCCAAACAGTCATTAAGAGCTTATGAGCTTAATCGTCCTAAGCTATCAGTTGCTTATTGTAAGTAACCTTAGATATACACCCCATAATAGGCCATATTAAAAGGTTTAAAATGTGTGAAGTTTTATGGCTGTCAAATAATGTCACGAACCCATTGATATTAACTATTTTATTCAAGGCTTCAGGCAATAACGATTTGAATCATAACCAGAGAAAACAAATACAAGTATTAGTTTCCAAAAGTAAACATGTTATATACCGAGTCCCAGGTAATTAATTTTGCAGATCTTTGGAGTTGTTATGGGTTCCTTTTATAAACAATTAGGCTTTGTGACAGAAGTGCTTATCAGCTTATACATGTATCAGAACACAATAAGATGATAAGCCGTTTTCTAGTTTTTGGCAGATTTTGGATACATAGGTGAAAGGTGCTCATGTAAAACAGGTTTCTGAAAACATCTTAAGTAAGATGTTATGAAACAGCTTTTTGAAACATGTTTGTCTTCGTCCAAACACTTAAAAAATATATTTAGCTTTATCAAAATGCACCTCCCGCGCACATTCTCATATATCTGAGCACACCCACCCGCACACATACACTTGCCGGAGGTCTTACTGAACGGTCTCCTACTTTCGGGTTTATCCTGGGGTAGGGGTAGGATCTGTCTACATTCCACCTCCCCCATATCCTGCTCCGACGGGATTGGATATGTTGTTGTTGTAAAATGCAAAATTTAGTTCCTATTTCTGCCTCACGATTTACTTACAGACCTTGATGATGTTACCGATATTTTCTCACTTCTTACTTGCATAAGTTGATGTTCCAGTCAGTGCTTATATTTCACATGCCTTGTGTTAGTATTAATAGTTCAAGAACATTCATCGTCCCGGATTTGTGCTAAATAGCTTAGCATCTTGGATATGATGGCATTTGTAAGAATTACACTGCTTGATAATATATGGGTGTGATTAGGATAAGCTTTTATGATCAACTTGAAAGTCTCATCAACTATTTTTGTTAAATTTAGAAGTTATGAACCCCTAATGATTCATTGTTAGGGTATGTCTAGTTAAACGACTTAGATTTTGTTACAAAAGTCCTTGTTACATTATAGGCTATAGCTGTATCAGAATTCAATGCAAGAGATTGGATTCACTAAGGCTATCAAAACATAGTATGCTGATACTACTGTTGTCTAGTTTTTGGCAAATTCTGATTGCAGAGGTATTAAGTGCTCACGTGAAATATATTATTGGTTGTATTAATGTGCTTAGTCTCATATTATACTTTCAGAGCATGATGATCAAGTTGATGCTTATATTTGACATGGATTGCGTTTATATTAGTTCAATAAAATGTGTAATTGGTCAAAGCGTGGTATAAGATACCTTCCCGTAGTGCCATTTACCCTTTTTACTTGGTGATAAGTTGCTTACAAATTCGTTTATAAAGTTAGTTCCAAGAGCTAAAACGTGAATGAAATATATGTAAATATAAATTTGCTGATCTAGAGACAGTAGATAACTAGTTTTCAAGCTGTTTTCTGTTTTGCGATGCGTATTCTAATAAGCTGTTTTGATTATCAGTTTGGGAGTTGTTATTTGGAACCAATTATTTCAATAGGTTCTTTTAAAAGTATCCAAATGTGTGTAAATTTAAATGGTTGTGCCACCATCCCATTGATATCAACTATGTGAGTCAGGCAATAACGGCTTGAATCTTAACCAGAAAAGAAAGTTATTAGTTTCCAGTGGTTAATGTTTAATAGCGTTGGGGGTGTTAGGGGTTCCTTATATAAACAACTAGGCTCTGTGACTAAAGTGCTTATTAGGTTATTAAAATGCAATGCAAGAGATAGTTTTTTGATTTGCTTATGCTGTATCAAATCAGAATAACATGATAAGCTGTTTTCTAGTTTTAGGCAGATTCTGATTAGAGGTAAAAGTGCTCTTGTGAAATAGGTTAATGAAAAACAACTTTAAAAGGATGATGCTGCGGAACATCTTGGAAACATGTTTGTCCTTCCTAGTCCAAATGCTCAGAAGTGCCTATTAGCTTTATCAAAATGCAGTATTTAGTACTTAGGTCTGCTGCACGATTTATTTACAATCCTTGACGACATGTCTATATCATGCAAGATTTAGTACTTACATCTTACTTTCGTTAGCTGACGATTCAGTTAGTGCTTATATTTCACATGGCTGATAGTAATATTGTATTCTTCCTTCTTGATTCATTCCATTTAAAATGAATTTCAGTCACTTGCTAAAGAAATTGTGACTTCCAGAAGAACTGTCAATCGTCTATACGAAAATAAAGCTCAATTAAATTCCATATCAATGCATTTAGGAGAAAGTGTCGGTATGTTCCTTCTTACACTTGATGATTCCCTATATTTTGCCTTTATTATTAATGTTTTATATGTATGGCCTTGCCATCCGTTGCAGCTGTTGCTCGTACGGTGGGGCATATGTCAAAGAGTGCTGAAGTTATGAAAATCGTTAACAACTTAATGAAAGCTCCACAAATGGCCGTCACAATGCAAGAATTCAACAAAGAAATGACCAAGGTACTTCACCTATTTTTTTTTTTTTTTTTTTCAAACATTTTAGTAGAAATTGTGTGAGACTGACTAAACTCAACTTTTAGGCGGGAATTATTGAAGAGATGGTGAGCGATGCTGTTGACTCAGCATTGGATTCAGACGACATAGAAGATGAGATTGAGGATGAGGTTGATAAGGTCTTAACCGCGATAGCCGGTGAAACTGCATCACAGCTTCCGGAAGCCGCCAGGAAGGAGCGCCTAAAACAACCTGCTCAAGCAGAGGTATATAACATCACTACTATCTATTTTTTAATTTTCTTTCTAGTGACTAAAACATTTATGAACATTTGTAGGAAGAGGATGTTGATGATGATGATTTGGAAGAAATAAGAGCTCGCCTGGACAAAGTTCGGTCATGATTATCTGCCCCTTCATTGTGTTTATTAACCCGTGATTCGGGTATGCTATGGGCCTACGCCTGCAGTTGACTGTCATTTCTGTCAAGGACATATGTAGCATATGAAAACATATGAAAACGAGCCTTTTTATGTAATTAAGAAATAAGTGAACTGGTTCAACATCGATCTATGATGTTTACGTTATACGGAGTACCTTGTTAGAGTGAGATTGAAGTGACTTAGTATTTTATTTTTGTAAGATTTAGGTGAGCTGATGTTGAAAATTTAAGGACGATTTTGCTCGTAATATTGTACCTTTTTTTAGGGTAACAAACTATCTCACAATATATACATTACAAACTTATCTCACATGTCCGAAACATGACTTGAAAATATAACCATTTAGTCAGAAACTATTTTAACACAACATGAGATATCGCTAAGCCACAAACCTTAGGTATGTGTAATGATATTGTTGAGCTACAGACCTTTTGGCGTCCGAAACATGACGGGTACATTGTACTTATTGCATGTGCTGGTGTTATAAGGACGAACGTTTTTGGGTTGGCATAGTACGTGTTATTTTTGTAAATGAGATATTTTTTGTGGTGTGCTATAAGGATTTTATTAAAAAGCGTGTTTATGTTATAGTGGTGTTATAAAGTAATGCTTGAGATTTTTTTTAGTGACAATTTTTCTTTACACCATATATCAATTATCTCACAATATATGCTACCTCACTTAAAGTTGAAAAAGTTAATGGATCATAATGATATTAAATACGATTAGATATTTAAGTTTAATGCTACAAATATAATCAAAAGTTCAAAACTAACATATACTCCCAAAGAAAGCAATACTTTTGAACTAAGAATGTCATACGTTTCTTACGTTCGATGTAAAATCACAAATGTAAATGTAATGAGTTATGTCTCTTTCTAGTAGTCAAATAACACCAATGCGGGGATAGCTCAGTTGGGAGAGCGTCAGGAAGATCTGAAGGTCACGTGTTCGATCCACGTTCACCGCATAGTTTTTTTTTTTGTTTTTGTTTTTGTTTTTTTTTTTGTTTTTGTTTTTGTTTTGTTGTTGTTGTTTTAATACATTTTCCAAAATATACGAATATCTAACTTAAAATTCATGATATATGTGAATTTCTTGGCTCTTTTATCACGTTAAAAAAATATACGACATTACATCTCAAAGTTACAACATATTGGATAAATTCTCTTGTTCAAAGTAGGGCTGAGCAAAACCCGACTGACACCCGAAAACCGTCCCGATCCCGATGTCCCGAATCGTCTCGAATCCCGAACCGACCATACTCGGGTCGGGACTCGGTTTGGGTTTTTCAGCTTGTCGGGATTCGGGTCGGGTCGGGTCGGGAGTCGGGACGAAGTCGGGATTACAAAGAAAAACCATACAAATCGGTTTCGTTTCGGGACTCGGGACGGGATTCGGGATAATTCGAGCTAGACTCGGGTCGAGATTCGGTTAGGATTTTCAAGCTTGTCGGGATTCGGGCTTCGTCGGGACGGGTCGGGTTCCGGCCCGATGCACACCCCTAGTTCAAAGATATCAACTTCTCATTATCCACAAAAAAGGTGTAGATTGTCGGGAACACACTGACTCCGGGTGCCTTTTAGCACCAGCCATTATCCACCCCACAAGGAATAGCTCTGGACAACTCCCTAATCAACTTCTCATTATTTAAACCACTTTCAACAAAAGGTTTAGTTTCGGCAAGAAAATTCAGACGCTGTACATCTATTTCGGTGCAATGACCTTTTCTTAAAGGCATAGCGCTAGACAATGAAACTTCGTTTAGTAACTTTTAGTTAAGAGTTGTGATTGAACTACTGACTTAATTTTACGGAAACTTTCTTTAATAGTCAACTAGACGTTTAATCTTCAGTTCCTCATTTGGTGCCAAAGGTGAATATATATTATTAACACAAAGAATCATTACATCAATGATATCAAGAGAATTAGACATGCCTAATCTCTTACTCAAATACAACCAACAGAACAATAACAAGTCTATATACTATCTATCAGTACAGAAACCAAATCCAATACATTCATATATTCATGTAGAACAACAGTAATGCAGGCAAACTGATGCGTAGGGATTGCACCAGGCTTTACCTCTCGAGGGATCTCGAGAAGCTTACAACCCCCACCAGGCAGTGTACCTGATCGATGTAGTATAGTATAATGACAAGTACCGGGGGATTGATCGTTCAGCTAGGAATAGTATCGCTAGGATTAGAAAACCTAAATACTAGTTCTAGAGATGAGAGATGATTCTTTTTGTATTTTTGAATTTTTTAGAAAGCAAATAAAAATCTCGGGTTTTGAAGGATATGGGCGGAATTAGTTGCTAGTCAACTAACCCAATACTAAGATTCAATCAAAATAAAATACTAAAAATAAAAATAAAACTAAATTAAACTAAGGTTGTGAGCAATAAGTGGAGAAATGTGTTTACTTAGATTTCACTACTCCCTAGATATCTTTTACACGTTAATTACTTGTTATAGTTGCGTGGATGACGGATTGTATTCCTTAATACCATTCATAGGGTGGCGTACTTAACTCCCCAATCCTATGAGTGCCTACTTCATTCCTATGTCGAGCCGGCTAAGAAGCTCCTAACATGGGATCATTAGAATTTACTCATGCATTAAATACAACCAATAAAACCTAGTACACATCGGTTCATGTTTCCTAAGACGTTCAAGCATGTTACCAATTGGAGATCTGCTAGTTTTCTTAAGCCTAACATTGAAATCATTCATCCAATACAACCATAAACAAGTAATCAACACATAATCAACATCTAGGTTTCATTAGATCTAAGCAAACACAAGATAAATCTAGCCTAGCATGGTGGAATCAAGACAAGCACAAGATATAGACAACCAACACATAGACATATTGATTGAATTAAAAGAATACTTATCTCAATAGCACATGCAAGGGTTCAAGGGCTGAAAACCCTTGAAAAAGCTGTAAAATACGTATATGGTTCGGCCTTAGGGTTTCTCCAAACTTGTTCCTCTCTAATGAATGAAAATTAGAAAACTATATATAGATATAAGAGGCTGAAGGCGTCAAGAACAACCTTGTGACGCCGTCATCTCGTCACCAAAATAATTCTCGGACTGCCTTGATCTACATCTGACGCCGTCATGTTTTCCACTTTTGCATGCCGTCACATATTTAACTCTTGACGCTCTACTTTGTGACGCCTTCATTTCTGTACTGGGTCGTCATGATCTTTACTCTTGACGCCGTCAGGAAAGTACTCTTGACGCCGTCACACACTGTTCCCAGCTTGGAAAATTAAGTCTTTGGCGTTTTCTTCACTTTTATGCTCCAAAAACGTCCGAATTGCTTCCTTTTCCAGATTTCACTCCCAAAGTACCTAAAATCACAAAAGGTGCGATTTAGGGCAATATTTGATCAAATAAATTCAATTCCGGGCTTAAATGACCCCCTAAAAGTAGTTCATTTTTTGCCTCATCACAAACTTCACCAGTTTGTATTGATCCTGCAAACTCTTCATTCACCTTAAAAGCACCAAAATACCATCTAGCTACATTTCCTTCTCAACTCTCCATCAAAGCTATTCAACCTGCCATCACAATAGCTAAGACAGAGAAGATGGAAGGCTTCACTAGGAACCCATAACCTCTCCACAAGCAAGAGCTATACCATCTATGCTACATTTTCATCTACTACAATTGTTTCACATAGATGGAAACACATACCTTGCAGTGAGTACCATCCTACCCTCCAGTGGGTAATGTATAGTATGGACCAAGTAGATTCATCTTGCACACCTCACTATTCCATACTACATACACTACCCCTCCTTATCTCACATTCCCTTCCAAATAGGAAACCTACTTTATGATAAAATAGTCCAATATCCTCACAATGCAACATACTGTTAAAGCATTTCCTCCCAAGGCCAAATGCCAAAAATAGCAAGACACATCATGATAATAAGGACCAAATATCAAGATACAAGGCCATCTATTTGAGGAGATAAAAAAAACCTCAAACTATAAGTGTTATAGTATAGAGGTCCAATTGGTATAAAACCAATACTGTGTAGTTCATTCATAGTAGTATATCCATAACCAAACTTCCCTGGATGTCATCAAAAAAAAAAAAAAAACTTACAAATGCTGAGAAATGTTCCAGTATTTCTCAGAAAGTAATCTAGACCAAAAAAGATTCATTCTCTTCATTAGACACCATATCAGCAGCCATTACTTCCCAATCTTTTACACTTAACCTTCCACTTTGCTTCCACACTTCTTACTGTCAAGCTATCTTTCACAATTACTCCTTGTAATTTGTACTTAACATTCTCCAAAACTTTGTTATAAACTTCTTGGATACTGTTATACACATCTTTAAAGATTCTACCATTTCTTTCTTGCCAAATGAAGTAGACACAAGCAGCTAATACCAATCTTTTAACAACCCATCCAATATTCTTATTTACACAGGTACCTGCTAGACTCCCTATCAATTCTTGCCAATTGCTCTCATCACATTTGATATCAGCCATTTCCTTAGCTTTGCTCTATACATCAGAAGAATAGGTACATTTAAAGAACAAATGTTGGATATCTTCACTGTCATTATGACACAGTGGACATCTATTGACAATATGCAGGCCCCATCTTGTCATTTTATCTTGAGTACTCAATCTTTCTTGTATGGCTAACCAAAGAATAAATGCATGCTTAGGTATACATTGTGCATACCATACTAATCTCCACCAACATACTTTTGGAAAGTCTGTACACAAATCACAAGTAGCATTTTTGACAGAAAACTTAACTTTCTCCCCATTCTTACTCATCCAAACTACTGTATCATTAGCTTCATTTTGGAAATTAGGATCATCAATGCTGGTGATTAATGGAAATTTATCATACCAGTCATAAGGCCATTTCCATGTCCCATTATGAATCATATCACCAACCTTAATATTCATAGGTAATCTAGCATCATATATGTCTCTGTGGGTAAGATATTGGATCAGAGGTCCCATGTCACTCCAATTATCATACCATATTGAAGTGTTTTTTCCATTATTAACCTGGTATTTGACATGATCTTTTATTTTATCCCTAATCTTTAGAAAATTTTTACAACCCCAACTATCACCAACCTCAGCAGAAATCTCCCAAATACTATTATCTTTCAGCTTCACAGTATGTACCCATTGAACCCATAAAGTTTCTTTTCTAACAGCAATATTCCAAATATCTTGGCCAACATAGCTTCATTCCATTTTTGCAAATCTTTAAGGCCTAAACCCCCCCCCCCTTGATCCTTTGGTCTACAAATTGTATCCCATGCAACTTTAGCTTTGCCCTTGGCAGATTCACCCAGATTCCAAAGAAAACCTTTCAAGATCTTATTAATTTCTTTAATAGTTGTAATAGGTAGTAAGAAAACAGAGGACCAGTAGACATGAATGGATTCTAGAACTGCTGCAATTAGGAGAAGTCTGCCTGCATAAGACAAAAATTTGTTCCTTCAGTTCTTGATCCTTTCCAATAAACAACTACATTCTTTAACCCCCAATCTCTTAGCAATCAATGGAACACCAAGGTATTTAACAGGAAACTTACCAACTGCAAATGGCAGAACTTGTTTGATACTCTCCTTATCCTCATCATTCATACTCCCAAAATAAACAATACTTTTGGATTGATTAGGTATCAATCCTGAGCAACTACTAAATTCCTCAATAGCTCTCTTGATTACATTTACTGATCTTAAATCACCATGGCATATGACTAACAAGTCATCTGCAAAACAAACCTGAGACAACTTGTTCTTCTTGCATCTAAAATGATATTGAAATTCATCATCATTAATGATTTTTCTCTTCAACATAAGTGAAAAAATCTCCATAACAAGAGTAAATAAGTATGGAGATACAGGGTCCCCCTGTCTCAGCCCTCTACCCCCTTTGAAATATCCCACTCTTTCTCTATTAATGCATAAAGTGAATGCAGTGGTGGTAACACATTGCATTATCCAATTTATCATTTTTTCATGAAATCCAAAACCAATAAGAATGTTTTTAAGGAAACTCCATTCAATTGTATCATAAGCTTTCTGAAGATCAATTTTAAATGCTACTCTCTTTGGACCACTCTTCCTGTTATAACCTTTCATAATCTCTTGTGTCAAAAGGATGTTATCTTGTATTTGTCTTCCAGGGATAAAAGCACTCTGGTTAGAACTTACCTATTGGCCCAGAACAGGTTTGATTCTATTGGTAATGATCTTACTTATACATTTGTAGATGACATTGCAACAAGCTATTGGTCTGAACTCATTGACTTTATTAGGAGTTGGAACTTTAGGAATCAAAGTCACAAGAGTTGCATTGATTTCCCCAAGAAGCTTTCCTGAATAAAAAAATTCCTTAACTGCACAACAAAACTCGTTTCCAATAATACCCCATGCATTTTTGAAGAAAGCAGCAGAATAGCCATCTGGACCAGGTGCCTTATCATCATGGATATCAAATAAAGCTCTTTTGATTTCTTCATAAGTAACATTCCTGATCATGCCCACAACTTCTTCATTGCTCAGTTTATTCACAAACAGCTCCTCACTATTATCAATGTTTTGTACCACATGACTGACACCAAGAAAATTCTTAAAGTGCTTCAGGAAAAGGTTAGGAATTTGATCACCTTCATATCTTATCCGCTGCTCATCACATAAAGAGAATACTTTGCTTCTATGGGCTCTTCCTTTGAGAACTTTGTGAAAGAAACTAGAGTTTTTATCTCGTTCACTTAACCATTTGATTTTAGCTTGCTGACACAGAAGCTTTTCCTCATCTAACTCTGCTTCAATGAATTCTTCAACAAGCTTGGCTTCAATGGATCTTAATTGATGATTCTGAGGATCAAGATCAATAGCAGTTTGAACTTGTTGAATTTGATTTCTGAGATTCTCCACTCTTTTGAAAAGACTACCATTATTCCAAGCTAATTTATTCAGAGGAGCTTTTAAACCTTTAAGCTTTTTAACCACTTGAAACATATAATGCCCTTCCACCTCTTTGCTCCATCCATCTTTAACAATACCAATAAATTCCTTCTTCCCAGTGATGAAATTAGCAAACCTAAAAGCTTTCTTATGATTTTTAATACCTGTTGGAATACACAAAATAGCTGGAGAATGATCAGATATTATGTAATGCAAAAATTTGGCAGCAGACCTTGGGTACAGTTTAATGAATTCATCATTTGACATTATTCTATCAAGCTTCTTGTGTATTCGAGTCATATTGCCTGCTTTTACCATCTTTAAATTCTTAGTCCAAGTAAAATGTAGCCCTGTCTTAGAAACATCATCCACTTCAATCTTGCTAACACAATCATAAAATTCCACCATATCAGAGGTCATAGAAGAACCACCATTAGAGTGCTCATTGAGATTAAGATTCACATTAAAATCCCCTGCTAAACCCCATGGCTTTCCATTAGCATATCTACAATTCTGATGTAACTCTTTCCACAATTCTCTTCTATCCAATCCTTCATTAGCAGCATAAACAAAGGTGTAGAAACATTTTATATTGTATTGATCAGCACTTATGACACAAAATATTGATTGGCTAGTTTTGTTCAACACTTGAATACTAACTTCATTATCATCCCATCCTAATGCAATCCTACACCCTTTAGTACAACACATCATATTGGAGGTCCATTCCCAACCTTGAAAAACTTTATCACATGTATTTTGTAGCTTTTTACTTCTCAATCTTGTTTCAAGAATAGCACAAACCTTCAACTTCTCTCTAGAAATCAGATTCTTCACTTCTCTTTGCTTTTCAACAGTATTCAACCCTCTAATATTCCATACACCAATGTTAAATTCTATATTATTCATCATTAATCACTTGACCATCCACCCCAATAACCTCATTCATCTCCATAGACTCAGCTATACCCCCTTCAACACTAACTACATCTTCAGTGAATTCTGCACTCTTGTTATTATTAATCTCAATATCAATAACCCCTGTACTTTTTTCCTTATGGTACTTTCTCATATCATGTGTCCAATTTGCTGCTTCAGAGGGAGTTGGCTGCAGATTTTTATTCAAATACTGATCCACAATAATCCTATCTTTTAAAATTCTCAACTCTTGATCATCATTTTCTGGAAGTGTGTTAAGTACAGAATATTTATTGGCTGTTCTCCTCATCTCTTTTGCTTCCTTTTCTTTTAGATTCTATACTTTCCTACTCCCTGATGTTCCAACATTGTCATTAGTCTATTTCTCTTCATTGCTCTGTTTCCTCATATATTCTTGTTGCCTGTAATTAGGAAAATTGAAGTTTCTTTTAGTACCATTTTTATTCTGCTGCTCATTATTACTAATTGTCTTCTTCTGGACCTGTTCCTGTACAACCTCTTTACCCTTCTTATTATCTTTCTCATTACTACCCTTTACCACATTTTCCTTAACATTCTCCTTTCCCATTACATAATTCTTATTCTTATTGAACTTGCATCTACTAACATCATGACCAAACACTTTACATTAAGAGCATCTTAAAGGTTTCCAATCATACAAGACACTTATTTTTTTAACACCTTTGACATTGTTCTCCATATCTCTATACTGTACCTCAATTTCATGCTTGATTTCCTTATCTGCATCTATTTCAACTAGGACTCTAGCATAGTCCAGATTGCCTACTCCTTTGTAACACATAGCTGTTGTCATAGTATCCATAACTATAGGTTTTCCTAAACTGCTAGCAAGAGCACTTATCCCTTTCATACTCCAAGCCTCTAGAGGAACATTAGTCATCTTAACCTAAACAGGTACCTTCTTTGGCTCTATTATCTACATACCTATCTCTGGACTCCACTTTTGGATAAACAAAGGTTTATTTTGTACCATCCAAGGTCCCTTATCAATAACCGCATTCAAACCTTCAATATCTCTGAACTTAAACAAGTATTGTCCATTTTTGCTAGCACTAATATCAGTTATTCCAAACTTGCTCCACATTCTTCTAATATTGTATCTTAGTTCACTAATATGCATATTATAACCAATGAATTGTCCACAAGCAGTTAACCTCCACCTTTTACTTCCATTCTTCACAAGCATTTCATCAAACACTACAACTTCATTCCCATTTTCATTTACTTCAGTAGGTATATACATGAGTTCTTTAGGAAACTCATCCTTTTTCACCATATTAGCATAAGAAGTACCAATTTTATCCTTATCATTACTATTATCAGGCATACCAGCATCATTATTACTCACAGTTGTATCAATATCAACATTCTTCTCACTAACATCAGTATTATCAACATTATTCTCACTTACAACAGTATTATCAACAAAATTACTTACATTGCTATTGATCTCAGTACTCATCACTTCCTTAAGATCAGAAATAGTTACATTCACCACAACCTCACTAACAGTATTCAGTTCAACATTCTTCTTAACACCTCCTTTCTCTCCAGTATCAGTATTCTCAATCACAACATTAGTTTCCAAATTCTGCACACTATTTCCCTTCCCAGTACTCATATCAACCTTATCCTTTCGATTTTGACTTGAATTACCAACTACATGATCATTAAGCCATATAGGAGCCTTAGTTTGCCGCTTAGACCTATTTCTATTCGACATACTGAATATACTAATCTACACACTAAGTAATTGAAAATTCGGATCAATTAAATTTTGGCGTCAAATCATCTTCAATCAATTACTAGGTTTAAATTGGGGAAAAGTATATCAGGATGATCGGAATAAGAAACTGAGTATAATGATCGGATTAGAATTGAAATTTGAGTGCTAATTAAGGCTAGATCGAAGGTTTCTGTTCCTCATTTATATACTCCTAAATTCTTGAATTTCACACGCACATATTATGAATCGTACGTGTTATTTGTAACTGCAAAAACTTATTGTTACGCGTCTAGTGTACTTTTGTAATCAAAATTCGACGCAAATATAAACGCGTTTTTTTTTTTTTTTTTTTTTTTTTTTTTTGGGTAATATAGCTCTTTTTGCTGAGATTAGTATACCTTAATAGACAAATTAGAACTAATATAAGAAAGAAACATTGTCCCACAGATGTATTAAAAAAAAGATAGCGTGTGAGACTAAAATCATCGATCTATAATTTTCAAATGGAAGATTCGAAATTGCAACTAGAAGATAAAGACACTGTCAATAAAGATTGTACTTCTTAATTTTTAGTTAAATTTGTAACTAGAAGACAAAGACACTACCAATAAAGAATACTCCTTATTATAATTCCTTATATTTAGTAAAATATAAGTATAGATTAATTATACTAAAAACAATTACAGTACTACCTAATTGTTAATGACACCTCGTCAATTAAATCCTTTACTTTATTTTAAGTAGTTTTCCTGTAATGAGTTATGATACATGCTTACAACATATTTAGTGTGGAGCTATATGCTTTCTACTTAGAAAAAATAATATGAAACTTGTTACTTTTGTTTTTATAAATATACAACGATCAACGATTAGTTCTAGAAGATCATAGAGATCGGTCGCTACTCATGAAAAAATCGCTAAATACAATATATATAGAAGAATATTATATGAACAATTGAATAATTTAAAAAAGACAGAAGGTGTGGTAGTAGAACTTGGTTCGTATCCATATAAGTCTCGTATCCTTATAAGTTTAACATAAGGTGTACGTAGACTGAAGTAGAAGAATAAACAACCCGATCCAATCTTTTAATTTAATTATATTTTGGATTCTCAATTATAAGGTTTGTAGAAGAATAAACTCCATTATTATTATGAGTTTTAATTGAAGTGTAATAAATCAATGCATATGGATTTCTATGCTTTGTTGTAATAACATTATCCAGCCATTACTGTAAAAATCCGAAACGGCTAAATGAATTACATATTCGTATTGTCATGGTTTATAACAACTTTGCAAGTTACGGAGTATATACTTTTAAAGTTTGTATCTTCCCAATGTACATGATCAGATATTCAAAAGTGATCATTATGAAGCCAACACTTTTATTCGGGTAGGTCATAAAACTAGTACTCGTATATCAATATATGTAAGTAAATTTTATGGACCTTTTTATTAATACATATGCCACATTCTAGTCTATTTTGATACCTTTATTATTTCTTATTCATGAACCAGAAAATATAAATATTTTGATACTTTCATAATCTTTTTTGTGTTCAGAAAAAAATAAAAACATTGCGCTTATTTGTTTGAACGTACTGTCATATCTTGACTTTGTAATAAATCATTATTGGGTGTTGAGTGTTTGACTAGCTATGAAATATATATAAAAACTTATTGATATATAAGCGTATGTAAAAAAAATGATTATACTTTAACTTCAATTGTTGTTAAATACGGGAAAGTGATTTACACATTTTTTATTTTTTATTTGTTACATATCAATTTGCACAATAAGCAATTGTCTATTTACTATAAGCAACTTCACTATGTTGTACATTTGAGCGTGGTGTTTATGTATAGTATGTAAATCGGTATTAAGAGATGGGTTGGGATGGTTTTGTTATTTGGTTTCCAGTGTTGACCTGTAAAGACCCGATAAGAATGATTGAAATCGAGAAGCCCGGGTAACACTTAAAAAAAAAAAAAAAAAAAAAAAAACTATTTAAGAATGTGTGTGAGCTAGTATTTGCCAAAATGTGTGAAACTTGTGAAGTTATGTGTGATGTCTTCTATTTATAGAGAGATGAGTAGAGTTTAGAGATAAACCCTTAAGGGATGATCAACAACTACGAGGGAGCTAGGTGTTGATCATCTGAAGAGCACACAAAGAGGACATGTGGCATCTCCTGCTTGGCTCGTACGGGAAAGTGCTTTGCTTCTTATAATATTAGTCATGTATTTCTCACTGTTCTATGTCAAATTTGTAAATCTTAACCGCTAGTGACAGTTGAGGACAGTTTTCTTATGCGCATGTACTTTGTGGCTTGAGAGATGCTACCAGGTCTAGTTTGACATGGGTTTACATGGTTGTCGTCATGGGCTGACTTACGAATCTTGAGTAGATGGGCTTGATTCGAGCATTTTGTTAAGCGCTTAGGCCACTAATATTGAGACACTCTAATGTGCAAACAATAAATAAAAGTGTGTCAATCTATTCTCATAGATGGAACAGTGACGACGGTGATGATATAAATTGTTTGTTCAAAGATTTATTCAATTTATTTATTTATTATTTTATTATTATTTTTTTTTGGCTGTAGTGGGAGACACGATAATGAAACCCGTATGAATATTTAAAAAGCTTTTAAATAAGGAGGATAAATATTGCTAATGTAAAAAAAGAGAAATAAAATAGGTCATACGGCCAAATTATATGGGAGATGTAAAATGACGTAATAATAATGTTTTGAAAATCGGGTTCGAAATTGATCCGGTCGAGTTACCGGGCACCGGGTCAACCGGTTCGACCGGTTGGACCGCCGAGTCAACCCAGTTTTCAATTTATTATTTTTTTGACCGGGTCAACCGGTTCGACCGCCAGGTCAACCGGGTCGACCACCGAGTCAACCCGGGTTTTTATCAAAATATTTTGAAAAAATGAAACCCGGCCGGGTTTCGAGAACCGGGTTGACCCGGGTCACTCAAAACCCGGCGGGTCAAACCGGTTTTCGAAACCCGGGTTGTTTTAACCCTTTTTTTTTCCGGAACTGGTCGAACTGGTTAACCAGGCCGGGTCGACCCGGGTTTCAAAACCTTGCATAATACCATGACTGAAGGACACAAAGATATATAGGGTTTGAACTTACACCATGATTAAAGGACACATGTTGACCTAGAGAAATACAGTAGCTTTTTGAAGAGCATGTCTTGTGTGCCAGTTGCATTGTTGTCTGAATACTGTCTGCATTAAAATTTGTACATTTTGACTAAAAGTAGGTGGACCCCTCTTGTAGGGAGGGTGTGGTCAACACATCCCAATCTAATCTAGGTATTTGCCAAACGTGTTAGACTTTTAGTCCATTTTGTCTTGTTAGTACAAGTTAAAGTACTATATGTTGGGTCATATTTCGGTTGAAGGTACAACTGTACAAGTATGGTTGTCTCTGCTTCATCTCAAATTCTCAGTTTGATTTTCTTGTCTTCTTATCTTTGTTTCATTGTATGTCTCCACAAGTCCACATAATGTTTCTTTGCAAATGTTCCCTTACATTGTATTATTTAATTTGTATGTTATTCTTTTTTACCCGTCATATAAATCGGCCAATAACATACTAAACACGTTAATAATCAACAATAACAACAAAACCTTATTTAAAAATTTCTCTAAAATGATAGTAGTATATGAGTTTCATGGACGTACTTCACGTGCCAAAGGCTAAGAATAGCCAAATCGATGAGTTTTGCTGTCTAAGATTCCAGTTTAAAAAAGCATGCATGATTGCTAGCTTGATTATATTAAACAAATTAATTATATATCTTATAATCTATTAGTAAAACAGATAACACGCAGGAAAGTACGACTGTTCCTTCGTGATGATTAACAATTTCCAAAAGCTATTAAACTCAGTGTCATGATTAAAAAACTGGTTTGACAAATCGAATGAAAATGTAAGATTCATTGTTGAAAGAACCTAAGAGGGTAGCTTGCATTTGGAGGAAAAATGACAGTTACACTAGGTATACACTATACACAAACAAATAAATTTTGGGATTTTATTGGCAACTCCTCATTGTAATACTTCATTATTTATTTGTTTTTTTTTTATATAATTTTGTTTTTATAATGAAATTAATATACACATTGCAATAACTAAACTTTTTGTGTGTAAGGTACATTTGATGTGTATATTACTAAATGAAAACTGATTTAAAATATATGAATATGTTTAACTTTACGTCTAAAATATACTAGTAGTAGTTTATTAGTTTGTGAATAAATCTATTTTCGAATACAAATAGAATGAATAACGCATAATTCCAGCCATAAAAGTTATACAAATTTTTACATCTTTCAAACATTTCTCATAACTATATACAATCTTATTATTATTATTATTATTATTATTATTATTATTATTATTATTATAAAACGAAATATCATTGAAACCATGAAAATTACATGAAGTTGGAGGGGAGTCTAGATTCAAATGCAATATTTTATACGTAAACTAAATGAGTAAATGCATGGATTCGGTTCAACTTAATCAAGCCATTAAAATCCAAAAAGAATCATGAGTGTAAGTTTTAAAAGTTAACGAAATATAGTTTACAATCAATTAGTTAAAAAGTGATTGGTTGATATATATTTATATCATGTGAAGCATGTGTTACGCCATTGTTTTTTATTTTGAATTAATTTTAATATCTATAGAGCATGCAAGTTAGCTTGCACGTGTTTGAAAATTTGAGCATCGAAGAAATATTTATGTAGCAATCAAACTTCTTAGGGTGGACTTTATGATCTTGGAGTAGGAAAATGAATTGTTAGCACTAAAGTTAGATGTATTTAAACAAGTTAGTCCATATACTTTTTTGGGTAAAAGGTTATTACACCAAAAAGCATTTAAGTACAACGGATATGGGTGAATCTCATATCTCAGCCCGTTACATATGCGCAAAGCTTACATAACAAGATACTTCCTATTTAGAACAAGAAACAAACCTCTAACCACCTGATAACCAAAGACTCTGACAAAAATATAAACTACTTCCTACGACCTTGGAGATTAAAACCATAAATGGCATTAAGAGCATCCAAATTCCCTGGAAGATCATAAATTTGCTTCGAATAATCATCATAGTCATCAAACTCATCCTCACGCTCATGACCACCACCAAAAAGATTTGTTGATTCGTCGAACGTGTTAAGAACATCATCATCATCACTATCAGAAACCACAATCTTACCCACCTTTGAAAATGAGTTAGCCCTCTTAGCGTAAGAGGTAGACAGAATAGGAAGATCATCATCATCCACAAGAGTAGCTTTCCCATCAATAAGAAGCTTTTCAAGCTTCCCAATTTTCTCAACTATAGGAGTAGAACCAACTTTCTTAGTTCCCATTGAATCACTCACAAGCGGTTCTTGTGATGCATTAACGTTTAATAGACTCACAAGAGGATCTTGTGAAACAGAACCTAACTCAAGAGACTCTTCCTCATTAACTTCCATTGTATTACCTGTCTTAGTAGACTCATCCGCGATAACTTCCATTGTACGACTAGCATCCACATCCTTGTTGTTGTCATTAGATGGAATACCAAAAGCATCTGTATCATCCATATTAAGAGCAGCAAACTAATTAGATGTAGAAATCTTCGTTCCACTCGTACTAGGCACATCAGAAGCCCTTTTCATAGTGCCACCCACCTTCTTAGGTTCAGGAGGATTCTTTCATAGTCCATATACTTTTTTATCTTGAATCAAATGGACATTTGACATGATACGTTAGCAAGATACGTAGGTATACTAACCTAGTATGCGCCAACCCTAAAACCCCTCGACCAAGCTTATAGTCATTTATTTACTTTTTCACAATGTAAGAATGGGTTTGCAAAAAATATCTCTAACTAAACAACTCATTTTAGAAACGGAAATTTCCAAAAGTAGCAACTTTTTAATTTGTGGTTCACTTTCTAGTCAAAGAAAAAAAAAATCAAAGTTAGTCTTGTGCGATTGTTAGACCGTGCTACTTCATACAGATTGCGACATGCGTCTAAAGGTGAGTGGGATATTTTTTCTAGACCAAAAATACACTTTGTGCGATTTTTTTTGACCGCACGACAAGATATTTTTGTCTTATTAGACAAGTGAGTTCCACTAATTGACTTAGTTTTTAATTTTTGAAAAATGCGTTTTGTCTTATTCGAAAAGTCAACTGATGGGACCTACTTGTCTAATGAGTCAAAAATATCTTGTCGGTCGAGCAAAAGAAAAAATGATCGCACAAAATCTCACTTCGGTCTAGTAAAAAACATCTCACCTACCTTTGGACAAGTGTCGCGATTTGTATGAGTCGCACAGTTTAGCAAAGAAAAAAAAAAAAAAAAATTACTAAAAAGTGAACTCAAAAAACAAAAAGTTACTAGTTTTAAAAATTACTCTTTAAATACTCCGTAATTGTTTGATAAACTCAATATATATTCTCAAAGTTAAAATCAAAAGGGGGAAGAAGTATGTTTTGTCTTGTTTAGTGACTTCTATCCTAGAGAGACTAGAAAGTCTTCCACTCCATAAAAAGCCAATTAACCAGCATATACCCACTAGACAAATTTGTCCACATTACTTAGAGTCAGAAGAGAGATTTTCCACTGAAAAAAGGTTAGCCAAGTGAGATATCAATCTAGAGAGAGAAATTAAGAAAAAAATGGGTAGAGCTCCTTGTTGTGACAAAGCAAATGTCAAGAAAGGTCCATGGTCTCCTGAAGAAGATGCAAAACTCAAAGACTTCATAGATAAACATGGTACTGGTGGTAATTGGATTGCTCTTCCTCACAAAGCTGGTACTATCTTTATTATATTCTCTCTCAATTTCTAGCTAGAAAATAAAACAAGTTTATGTTTTTGTGTCTTTCTTGCAACAAATTAAAGGGTTTGTATTCTTGCTTGATTCTAGCAAGAAAATATATAAACGAAAGTTTTTTTTCTGTGTGTTTTTGTGTAACAAATTAAAAGATTTGTATTTTTGTGTGTGTTTCTTGCAAAAAATGAAAAGAGTTGTGTGTATGTGTAGGCTTAAAAAGATGTGGCAAGAGTTGCAGGTTGAGATGGTTAAACTACCTTAGACCCAATATTAAACATGGTGAATTTACTGATGAGGAAGATAGGATCATCTGTGGCTTGTATGCTAACATTGGTAGCAGGTTTGTAATTTCTTTTTTATTTATCTTACACATTTAAGTTTAGCTTGTACCTATTGATGATCCATGTATATGTGTAACTGTCTTACTGTACATATGTTCTTTCCATCTTAGGACAAACATACATGAAACCCTAATTTGTTTGAATCTTGCACAATTATGGATAGAGACATGCATACAAGTCAATCTCAATTCTACAGTATTGTTCTTGTCTTCTTGGTTCATTATGCATATATAGTTTCTTTATGAGTCTTTCCTAATATGGTATGTTTGTACATTTTTCGAAAAATAGCAAAAAGTGCATAGACAATTAGTTATTTGTGCATTTCTTTTGATTTTTTACATTCCTTAGGTTGGCATCTTTCCACCTTCAGTTTGTAACACAATTTAGATTGTTTTAGATCTTTAGAATGCAATTTTATAAATGTCCTAAATTTATATGTATACAGATGGTCAATAATAGCAGGTCAACTACCGGGAAGGACCGATAACGATATCAAGAATTACTGGAATACAAAACTTAGGAAGAAGCTTATGGCTATGCTTCCTTCTTTTCAAAAGAAACCATCTCTTTTTCCATCTATGCCACTTCAATCACCACAGCTTTTTGATCATCATCATTATAAACAAGAAAGTTTCTTAAATGCTACTTCATCTTTGTACAACTATAACCCTAATTTCATGAATGCTGGCAACAGTATCAACTCTCTCCTCACAACTAGCAACCTTGCTCAAAATAATATGAATTTTACTAGTCTCTTTTCATCATCCATACCGCCACAGCCGCCTTTATTGAACCCGTTACTAGGTACGATATCCAACAACAATAGTTTTCTAGGGTTTCAAGATGACTACTACCCTGAGGTGAAAGAAAGGATGCTAATGTTTGGTGGTGGAAGTGAAATGAGTACAACTTGCTCTTCATCTGAAGCTGGTAGTGCTAGTTGCATAAGCCAAAGCCAAAGCCAAATAAGCTACAAAAAAGATTATCTAGGGGTCAAACAAGAAGACCAATTTGCCCTTGAGGGTTATGGTTTCATGACAAACTATAGTAACTTTCTTGATCAGAAATCTAAAGAGTACTTCAAGAATCTTGAAAATGTAAAGGAAGTGATTGATATCCACAACAACAACAACAACAACAACAGAAGCAGTGTCAACATCAACAGCTACTTGATGAATGATGATGAAAACAAGACAACACATATTACTACTACTGATGGATGTCTTAGTACTATGATTGATGGGAGTAATTAAATGACTGTTACTGTTGTAATTAATTAGAGAAGCATGAGATTAGCTAGAGATCTTCTTGGAGTGTGTGTTATGACTTGATGGTCAAAAACAATGTAAGATTAATTGACAAAAGAAATGTTTAGCATTCATCGGTCTATGACATTACGTGCTTGGTAAAATATTAAGTATTTTTTTTTTTACCTTGAGGCTTATAAAGAAAAGAAAACACATTTTGGATCTAAACAGTTGTTAACGTTTTTTTTTTTTTTTTTTTTTTTTTTTTAGATCTTAAAATCCCAATCTGACTTTACAATCACGAACTTGCAAAGACGAAACCAATCTTAGGTAGGATCCGGATCTTAAAAACCTTGAAATATGTTATTGAAAAGTAAAGAATGTACTTGTAGCATAATATGTCGTGTGTGTTTGCAAAAAACATCGATTATCAGCTTGTGCTAACGCTTCTCGTTATAAGGATAATATGTGAATGAGTATCTTATGCAGGGGTGGACCGAGGGGGTTCCCGGGGTGCAGAAGAATCTCATGGATTTTTTTTACGTAGTGTAAAATTATGTTAAATATATATACCGATTTTTCTAAAATGAATCTGGTCATTAATTTTTGGCTTATGATTTTTAATAGTTTTCATAAAATGAACCTGATAGACACTTGGTCTTGGGTTCGCCAATGATCTTATGTTATGTCCCCAAACCAAAACTATCCCAAGATTTCTAACCTGTACAGTTACCATTTGATCAATGTACTTGACTAAAATCAACTTAAGCCCTTAAAAAGTCATCTATCCAGCTATTGGTCTTATTATTAAAGTTTCTTAGCTTGAATTTGTGTACATATTTGAAAATCATGGATACGAGAAAAATATATCAAGATGGTGACACTAACCACATGAAAAGGATGGTGGCATTGAAGATGCTTGTAAACGACAACAATCAATGAAATTTTTAAAAATAAAATCTGAGTAATAACTAAGTATCATTGGCCACAAATTTTATAACCGTACAATATATACAACTAATTAATAATGCCTGAATTAAATAAATAATTGAGCGTTGAAAATAGAGCATCAAATTGACAATTGTTGGGAGTATAGTATATGCTTTAAACTAATTAGGGCGGAGGGAGTGGTCACCAGTTCACCAAATTTTGCCAAATTTCCACATCATCAATACCCAATAAAAACCTTACAACTCACACTTCACCAATTCACCCCAATTTTCACCAATTTGGTGGCATTGGTTTCACCAAATTTCCACATCATCAATACCCAATAAAAACCTTACACATCACTCTTCCTTCTCAACACTTTATCAACACCAACACTTTATCATTCGGCAAATGTTACCGAATTTTTGGTTTACCGATTTTTGCCGAACGGTGGCGGCGGTGTTGCCGAAGATCACCGATTTTTGCCGACACTTTACCGAGTCCACTCCCTCCCCTCTTACTCCGTAGTATATTAGTGATGAAAAGCAACAATAATTTGAGGATCTGTGGGGGCACATGCAAATCTGAGTATAATTAAATGATAGTACTTGGTTTCTTTTATTTATTGGTTCAAAATTAAATGTACAATATAATATATGTGATGATTGATGAAGCCGGCTTTAGGGTAGTGGCAGCCATGCCGCTAAGGCAGCGGTTTGCCCTCAAACCGCCGGGAAACACCGCCGCCGCCCCAGCGGTTTGGTTGGGAGGTTTGCTTCAGCGGTGATCTTCACCTCGGAGGTATGGAGCATTACTTACCGTTGGGCACTAGAAACAAAAAAAAAAGAAAAATTTTGGGAGGTATGAAAAAAGTATGGTTGCCACTAAAAAAGGGTTGGGAGATATGAAAAAAGTGTGGGTGAGGTGGAATGATATTATTGGTTGGTTGGGAGGTATGAATTTTTTTGGAAGGTATGGTTGCCACCACCCTTATTTATCCTGCATGAAAAGCAAAGGTTGCATGAAATATCGCATATAATGGAAAATTGACAACTTACATCAATTATATATCTTCTATTCACTTTGAGTATTTCTCGAGTAAAATGTGCATAGCAACATCAATTATATATCTTCTACGTAGTATTCACTTTGATAGTACATAATGGTTGAACAAGATAATTGGGATGAAAGGGATTTTGGAAAGCAAAGCAATAAAATTTGTGGCGAGGGTCCCATGAAGCTTTGAAATTGAAAGCGGTTGGTAAAACAAGAGTTGACGCTGGAATAAATTATAAAGGGGACAAATCATATAATGCCAAACAATATTAACACCTATTTTATCTTTGTTGGACTTTGGGTGTAGAAAATGGTACGGTAACAAACAACCATTATACATAGTACGGAAAATTACATGTATCACGTAAGAGTCGCCCATTTTTATCTTTGTTGGACTTTGGGTGTAGAAAATGGTACGGTAACAATCAATATTATAAACAGGACGGAAAATTATATGTATCACGTAAGAGAGAAGGGGGTAGTGGCGAGCTCCTTCGCCGTTTCCGACGTGGCAACCCGCCACCCCTCGCCGTTTGCTCGCCACGACAACTGATGTCTACGCCATTTTGGTTCTCGTCGTGGAAGTGGGGAAGAAAACGACAAACCACTTTCAAACAATCCGTTGCAGTACCAAAACAATCTTAACGCCTATTTATCTTTGTTGGACTTTGGGTGTGGAAAATGATACGGTAACACTCAATATATACAATACGGAAAATTATATGTATCATGTAAATGGATCAAGATTCTCTCATGTTCCTTATGAACATGAGAGGTAATGTGTTTATTGAGATTGTACATTCTTATTATTGCAAAACATTTTTTTTTAATTCAAATATATAATTATAATAACTACAACATTATCTCTCATGTTCAAATGAACATGAGAGGATCTTTACCCGACAAAAACTTTTGTTTTGTTTTAATTCATTAGTGTGCAAACACTTGTTTTGTTTTAATTCATAAATGTGGTTTTAAAATTCTTCTAGAAAAAAATATCACCATTTATTAAAATTCATCTTTCAAAACTTTGTTATCTATAACTACATGACTTATGATCAAACGTGAAGAACTCTTAAAATAAGAAGGATGAGAAATAACAATAACCACATATTAGAGATGCATCGACTTGAATTAGATGTATCCCTAATCTTTTTTAGATGCACCCTAATATATTTTCTAGCTAAAAATTAGATGCATATACATATAGATGCATTTTAGCAAGTTAGGAAAATCCTATATATTTTTCGTCTTCTGCGGGTCAAATTTTTTGCAAGTACTACTTTGTATCGTTTTCACTTCAAATTACTTTCGAAACTAATTATGATGCATCTAAATAAATAGAGATGCATCTAATTCAAGTCGACGCATCTCAAATATGTAGTTATAATTATTTCTCATCCTTCTCATTATAAGTTTTCTTCTCACTAGATCTTTACCCATAACTACATACCCGAAACTTAAACTTTGGTCAAAATTGATTTATTTTTTCCCTGTGAGCAAATTTATTCATTTAACTTTATGTGTATAACACAATATTAGGGCTCGTTTGTTTCATGGTGTTTGCTATAGGAATTTGACTTGGTAACATTTAGGGCCCGTTTGGTTTGTAGGTGGGTTTTGGATTTAGATTTAAATTTGCATTTGGATTTGATATAGGAGAGAGAAAAATATTTACTCTCTCCGTCCCAAATTATAAGTCCACTTTAATTTGCACAAAGTTTAAGAAATTACCACGAATTATACTATTCACCAATCAAATATATTCTTTCTCCATTAAAATATATTTTGATTGGTTGAAATAGGAAAGTGTACAAGTATTTCGGGATAACCCAAAATAGAAAAATGGACTTATAATTTGGGACGGAGCGAGTAATAGTATTAATTATTTTATGTAGCAATTTTAGAATAAAAAATATTGCTATTTAAAATAAATGTAGAGAAAGATGTGAGTAGAGTAGTACAAGGAGGCCACAAAAATTGTTAATACCTATCAAATCCCACCAAATTACATATCTTTTAATCTATCAAAGTTGAATCCATTCCCATTCTCAAAAAATGCAACCAAACAAATGTTTATAGTCACATCAAATGAAAACCCATACTAAAGGTGTATACCAAACACACCCTTATTTGGTTGAGTGGTGTGGGTTTTAAAATTAGAGATGACATCCTCATAATTGGTGATCTACAAACCCCACCAAGAGGGGTGGAATTTCAACAATGTTGGATGTTTTTAATGTCTAACATGCCAAAGAAATCAAGATTGGTAAAAAACATAAAGCCTGTAGATTAGATTTCGGTTTGGGCCTCAGGCCAACAAACCCAATAGATAGTTAAACAGTTATTTAGTCAATTAAATAGATTGTAACATTTAGTTTAGGGTTGCAACATTTTATATGAATCGTTATGTCTCTTGAAGACAACGTTTCATCTCTTATATATAGTTTAGGAATTCTATAAACAATCAACCCTTTTATTATCAATATATCAGTTATTAAGGGTTCAACCCATATCTTCTTTGTCTCTATTTATTCAATTCTGTTTGCATGAATACGTGAGTTGTTATGATCAATTCGATCTGGAAACCTTCTCTCAAAGGCCTGTAAACATTGGTATCAGAGTTTCAAGGGATCTAACAACATCAAATCATGTCTTTACAATCATCATTAAAGATCAGTGATGCTTTTAAAATCGCAAAGGAATGAGAGCAGCCATGGAAATAATGGATGCAATTTGAAGAGGCTTGTTGGTTTTTCCATTTCCTTTAAACCAAAAGCCGTGAAGATATTTTTTCGAAAAAGATACTTGACCTGTCAAAGAACATGGTGGAAGATCAAAACCTGCTACAATCAATGAAGGGACGTCTTCAAATGCTATTACAACACTACAAGGGGATCAACATTGAAACAGATGGACTTGTTTCAGAAGGCAAAAGAAAATGCCATGAAGGTCGAGAAGATCAAGTGATCAAACCCTATGAAGAAAGCAGTCAAGGAGACAAGAAGGTTGAGCATTTTGGATTTACATTAGAAGATCTTAATAACAAGTATCAAACAAACTACCTGATAGAAGACATCAAGATTAAAAAAGCATCAAGGACAAAGAAGATGAAAGACTGCAGGTTTGAAGATTGAATAATGATGTTTGGATGATGAATAATGATCGTCTAACTATAGAGGATATTTGCATATACTAAATTAAATTAAAAAAAATAAAAAATAATAAAATAAACCCACTTTTGAACACTCATGCAGATTCTAAGGCCCTACTGAAGCATCAATTTTTAAAACGAAATTTGTTAGAATAGTTGCATATTATTTGGGATGATCAACTATTAAGAAGGAAGGGAAACATACTCATACACCTATATTCTTTCACCAAACAATCTCAAAAACACATACATGCAGTTCTTACTCCTTAAATTTTTGGGTAAGGATTACCTCTAGTAAAATATTATTACTCTAAAAAATAATTAAGTACAACGGATGTCAGCACAAAAAGGCAAACCAAACCACCATACCTAACCTAGCATAAAATATGACATGCCATACTTTATGCAAACCAAAAAGAAATAACAACCTATCAAAATCTATTATCATAGACAACATCAGCCTTTAGTTGTGCAATGGAATGGTCACAATCATCAAACTTATCATCATCGTAAGGGTTGTAGTCATAGGTATCCTCCTTCCACTTCTTCAGTAGACTTTATGCAAACCACAAAGAAATAACAACTTATCAAAATCTAATAACATAGACACCATTCAGCTGTGCAATAGAAAGGCCACAATCATCAAACTCATCATCGTCATAAGGGTTGTAGTCATAGGTATCCTCCCTCCACTTCTTCGATAAACTCTGTTAATACAAATATCATCTAAAAACGTTATTTATATTTTACGATCTTTGCTATATTTTGTTAACGACAATTATAAACTTTATTTTAGCAAAACATAAATATAGTCACAAGTCTTTCATAAACACAAATTAAACATCACTTAGGTTATATATACATTTTACAAAGTTTACTTTCATTAACAAGTTTTATCTAAAAATGAAAATATATGATTACATCATAGCATGCATCATCTTTGAGATCTTTGGAAGATTTTGAAATCTTTGGAAGATATGTTGAATATCTTGTATAGATTGCTACTCAGAGAATCAAGGAAAGATATAGCAAATATTTTGGTTAGATTTGACAAAGATTTTGGAGATTTTTTGTCAGTAGGTGGCGAAACCAAATGACTATATGGATGGAACCCACAATTTGGTTATGTCCCATCCGTGGGTTACTCAGGTTGTTTGCCTATAAATAGAAAGCCACACACTGATGTTGTCTCATCACTTACAAGCCTAAACAACATCATACATTCTTTCATCTTTCCTTATATCTAACTCATTCATATTTCATTTTATTGAACTTCTTTGTTGCAAGAAGATCAAAGCATTACAAGCTTCAACAAAACGTTGCAAGGCTTCTTAGTTCTTCATTGTGTGAATTGTTGTTATTCATACATCATTGTTGTACCAAACAACCATAAACTCTCTAGAGTGATCAGTTAGTATTTTAGTCCTCAAAATACATAGTGTAACGAGAGTGGTTGTACCCTTGTAAAAGAACTCGACATTTAGCGTTGTGTCGGAAATCTTGTGTAAAGCGACGTGTAAGGTTTTCTCCGCCGGATAAAGGAGCTTGTTGATTGGTGAAGGATACTCTCGAGTTGGATACTCAGGGAGTGGAGTAGGGCAAGGAAAAAGAGTCCATGTAGACCGAACCACTATAAACCTTTGTGTTGTGGTTTGATCGTTTCTTTCTTTACTTATCATTTATTATTTACAATAGTTGAATTCACATAAAGTTTTCAAAGTAAATTAAAATTAAAAACGGTAAAACTATTCACCCCCTTCTAGTTTTCCAAAAACTCTTCATATTCACTCCACCACCACCTTTGGAACCGTCAAAAGCCATGAAATTAGTAGTCTCATTGTGATCATCAAGAGTTTCATCATCATCACTACCCTTACTGTTCGAAACAACTAAATCCCCAACCTTTGAAAATGAGTTACCTACCTTTTTTCCATCTTTCACCATATTAGGAGTACTATTCAGATTAGAATGAGGGCAAGCATTGGAAGAACTAGGGATACTTTCAAAAATATCCACGAGACCATCAGAAACATTATTAACAGGACTCACATTGGGTAAAGGAGTGGTAGCACTAGGTTCTACATGAGCAGTAGCAACCTTATCCAAATCACTAAGAACACCAAATGCATTAGATGTCTTGACCTCTTTAGCATCCTTATTTGGTTCTTACCCATCCTTGTTCTTAATCCCTATATTCCAACTCACAAGTACACACTACTTAGTAAAACCATGTTCCTAAAAACACTCATAAGCCTCTTAACGTCAACATGATTATTTTTCATCAATGCCTCCTCAATAGAAGAACACATCATAACTCTTTGTGTGTTATGGAATATTTATTTACACATCACCAATCCTTTAACAATTTATTTATTTTTCTTGTATCGAGCCTTGTCACTAGAACCTTCAGCTCTTACATCAATAATACCAAAACCTTACAAGAAACACATCAACCATTGCACTCAAACCTTATAAGTACTCTGTAACACCCCAACCCGACAAGGGTAAAAATATCACAATAATATGGTGTTACATCAGAACAAACAAAACAGATCAAAGCGGAATTCTTAAATAAGTAACTTACTTTAAATGACTATGGTCAAAATCTTCAATTCAACTCTACTCTCAATCCCAGAAAGCTATCCCAAAGCTAACTTGAATACCTGCCGCGGTGAAAAGAAATGCGGCTGAGCTACAAAAGCTCAGTGAACGTATATAACAAACGAAAACTGAAATAAATGATGAAGTACATAAGATATAATTTTGGGAAACATATTTAGGTTTAACAGATAATACGGAAATGTAAAGTGTAGGTTAAGTAAGGAATCTATACAGTCACCTGTATAAATAGAATCAGAATATACCATGAGCTCAGAAACATATCATAATCACATAAGTTGTACAAGAAGTAACTAGCTCCATTGTACCGGAAGTGAAAGGGGTACATTTCACGTACAACCAGTCACTAAGCAGAATCATATCATATCATAACAGAAAACAGATCTAGGATGCATCCATACGCCCCCACCCATTCACATGCAGACCAATCAAAGGGAAGTGGCAGAACATCACTCTACTGCGCTAGAGTCATGTCAGAGGTGCATCCCTGACACGGACATGGAACCCCCATGCCTAGTGAAGCTCATGTAATCAAAAGGTTCATAATTAAATGTTCAAAACATAATTTTCATATTAGAAGGTTCAAATATCAAGGTTCAAAAACAGAAGGTTCATAGCAAAGATTCAAATCAGAGGTTTCAAAATAGAAAGTTCATAACAGAGGTTGTAATCACGAAGGAAACATTAAAAGTAAGGTCAGAATATCCGTACCTCAAAAGCAAAGCTGACAGAAGTAGAAAGATCAAATGAGGAAACAATATCCTTCTTTAGAAATCTACACAGGATGTATTATTCATTAATTTACTTTTTCATATTCCATATTATTTCTAGGGTTTACATAAATATTTAGGTTAAATATTTAATAACTTGTTAATATGGTTTTAGGGTTTAAAGTGTGCTTATGTTATAGTGTAAAGTTTTAAATGTAAATATCACAAGTTTTATATATTACCCTTTACGTTACAAAATTACAATTTGAACTCCTTAATTATATAATTTACCAAATAAACCTTTTAAATATCAAAATTACATTTTATACCCCTCTACTTATTTTATACAAGTTACCCTTTATAATTTAGAGTTTATAAAATTAACCCTCAAGTTTCAATATTTACAAAACACACCCTTTTCTTTTTTACAAAACCATTCGAATCCTTTTCCACTTATCAAACCCTAACCCTAAATTTCCCCAATCATTACTAATATTAATTACAACCTTAAAACACATTAATTATACCAGGTTCAATAACAAAACCCTAACCCTAACCATTATTTGATTTCTTTCTATTTTATTTTATTTTTCTTAATTACAGTGATTACAAATTAATTCCCACAAGTTAATCTAGGCTATGAAAATTACAAAACATATTTTTCTGAGGTTATTTGACTTATAAAAGACCAGAATAAATTATATACAAAGCTTACAAAATTTGCATAAATGTTTACAAGTCTTTTAGTCGATTTAGGGTTTTTAAGTTTATATAAATTTGTACAATCACTCTAGCATGCATGGACCAATTCTAGTATTTTATACAGATGACATATGATATATCAAGTGATACAAAATTACCAGAACTATTTTATAATGTACGAATGAAACAGAATAGATTTTTACCTTTCGGTTTAATTTAAATCAAGCAAAACAAATCCAAACGATCTAACCAAGCTACCACAGCCTCAAACACGATTTTTCTCACCTTCTTATACTTAAAACAAGTCCATTAAAAATACTATGGAACCTCAGAATGTTGGAATCGACTTGTGAGGGTTTTTAGGGATATTGACTTGTTTAATAAGTCGGTTTAGGTTTCCTTAAAAATATAAAACGTGTATACATAATATATATTGAGTGTAATAATTATCTTGGGCTGCAATTTTATGTGATAAAGTCAAATAAAATATTATACAAGTTTTCTTTTTGTATTTGAGATTTATTTCTTAATATAAATACATATAAATAATTATAAATCGATTTTAATTAATTAAATACAAGAATTTATCTTACTTTTACAAAAGTGATAAGTTTTATTCATACTTAATTTATTATGATTATATGTTGCAATTTTCTAAATTTCTAGGGTTTTCTTGGTATTTATTTAAGTGTTATTACAAAATTTTAAACTTAAGGGCATTTTAGTCATTTTACATGTTTTAGAATTTGAGGTATTACATACTCACCCTTGATAGTTGATTGTGATAGCTAGTTTAGAAACCTTCAACCCTTATATCGATCATAACCAAACCTTACAAGAAACACATCAACCATTGCATTCAAACCTTATAACTATACTTCACTCTTGGTAGTGATAGTTATTTTATGAACCTTCAGTCCTCATAAGCATTGTACTCAAATTTTATAACTTCCAAATTACACACAACAAAACCCTTCACTCATTAAATTATCCCAAGCACACAACTAGGATCATAAGATTTATCATCCATTCACAATTGAAATAATGCAACTCGTCACATTACCCTAATTAATTTGAGATTAATATTAATTTCATTATTGATAGAATAAGGTAATATCTCATACCTAACCAATATATGGATATTAGGCATTAACTAAATTGAGTCTAGGATTATCAGAAACTAGATCATTAAAACTACATAGTAACAAAAATGTTAGAGAAATTTCCTCACAATAAGATGACATGCACATTTTTTTTAGACATACGATGTATATCATTGTCGGTGCAAATGGTATAATAATCTAAGCCATCCTTGCTAACCTTAGATTTACATCTAGGTTAAACCAACACATGCTCGTAATATGGAATCATTTTCATTCACATCTAGGTGCTTATTATATTAATTTATTATGATTTTTACCAAAATATAACTATTTTTGAGCTTATATTAGGGCATGACTTTTCAAGCTATTAATAACATATGTCTACTTTTATACATAGTATGACATGAAAACTATTCTTCTAAGAACAATGTTTAGACTATGTCTGAAGAAAATTTATCGTGAACACCAAATAATAACTCATAAGTTCGACCCAAAGTCTTACGAAGGTGTTTCCTAGGATACTCTCAAACAAGCAAAGCGTGCATAGTGCTTAACAAAGAAAGCTTGAGGATTTAGAAATCTCTAATTGTAACCTTTACGAAAGTCTACCAAAATCCAAAACATCATCTTTGGTAGATGATGATGTCGTAGAGGAAAATGTAGTTTAAAACCGTGTTAGGACTCCCTCTCTCAATGACGACTTGGAGAAAGTCATTCCTATAATAATGATATGTCAATTAATGAACCACCTGAAAGAATAATGTGCACATATATTATATATTTTTATATATTTAACTATATATAAGTTAATCACGTCCGGTAATCAAGGCCTAAAAGGTCACACCAATGCATCACAATGGGAAGTAATATTTATAATGTAAATAATCAATAAAGAGAGTTGAAATAGTTAAATTAACTGGGTGAATCAATAAGTTATAAAGTATATAACTTGGTGTAAACATTAGGGAGTTAAAGGGTAAAAATGAAATATTAAGGTTTCCTTGTTAGATAAAGAAAGCATGCATATCTACTTACGACTTTCTTTTTAGGTTTCACACAATTCAAAAAACCAACACAAAACTTTAAACTCTTTCGTCTCCTCTCGTCGACCTGTCGAACCCCCAACCCCACAAGGGGTCGAAACCCAATAATCAACTAAAAGTCGATTTCAACTAAAGGTTCCCAAACCCTTAGCCGATCGGTTCCAAAACCCTTAGCCGATCGGTTCCAAGGGGTTTCCATACATGACCAGTACCGGTGGATACCTACAACTTCTTTGTACGAGTATTCAAGAGTTCACACTTAGTAAATCAATGGTACACATGTCTTTCTACATAATATTTTTTAATATTATATAATTGCATGTAACCTAAATTAATCAAGAAAACCCTACACATACTTTGTTCTTGTTTGTTTACTTCGTATGATTGGTTGATTTAGTATACCTTATGATGTAGGTCGAGTTGTGAATCATGAACATCTTTGAATAGCAATATTTATTCATATTTTTTTATTAGTCGTTTATCTATCTTCATTGTTTTCTTTAGTTTGATCCTTTAAGTTATGGATTTTGTAAGATAAACTCTAAGTTCCAAACATGAAGAACATGGTGGTATATGGCGTGTGAATTAAAAGAGGAAGAAGAAATATGGGAACCTTTAGAGAATGAGAGAAAATAGAGAATGTTAGATTGCAAGTATGAGAAGGTCCAACCCTCTCCCTTGGTAGGAGAGGGGTATTTATACAAGGAAATAAAAACGCCCACACCCGGGCTGTAGATCAGGCATACAGTGGGTAAAGACCTGTCCTTCTTCCACGATGTTACTTAAACTAAAACTAACTAAATAATAACATAACTACGAGCTATCTTAATGCTATTACATCATTTAGGTGACCAAGTATTTTATAGGAATAATTGTATTCCTAACAATCTCCCCCTAAGCGAGGTCACCTTTGAAATTTAAGCTCTTTGTCTTTAAGCATTCTTTAGATCTTGTAGCTCGTAGGTTCAGATTCTTCTCTTTTGATCTCACTTTGTACATCAAGCGATGATCTTGTGATTTGTGTTCCTTTGGAATGTGTGATCTTTGAGCTTCTTTAAGATCATCAGTCACAGTAAATCTCCAAGCTCATCCTTAGTCGTATTGCCTTCATGTGATGTAGTGATATTAGGACCGTCATGCTTACACCCTTCTGTATTTGGAGACTTTTCATCAGAGTTGCGGAAACGTTGTTGGTAGTCTCTTTAACTTTCATGATCATCATTGATAGCGAGCAGGATGTGTGAGTATGAGGTATGGATTGACACGATTCAGCTGGAATTAGGAACCATCAACGCCATCTTTATATGTGTCCCTGAAATAAAATAGTTAGCAATAAAGATATAGAACGAATATGGCTTTGTCATTCATTCTGCGAGGACTGACTACCCTCCGGTTTTGTGAAAACCGACCTGTGATCAGGTAGAGTCTTTGTAAAGAAGACTCTCCTTGACAGGAATTTCCAGCTTGTAGTGATGAATCTTCCAAATAATCCACTTCGGAATCTTCATACTAAGCATGTTCTCATACCGGAACGTCTCAAAGCAGACAGCACGATAGAGTGAATCGGTGAATTGATATTCACGGATTGATGAGAAATAGATTTATAGAAATCACTCTCGTGTCACGTAATAAACATTTTTGAGACACGACGAGAGTTTTATACTTTGAATCACATTTCCATCAAAAATGCTTTTGTTTGAAAGATTATACACAATCAATGTGCTCGAAAATGAGTTGGTGAGCACACTGAAAGGTTTTTGCAAAAGTATTCATCAATCCATATCCTGGAACAAGTTTGATTCAATGTTGAATCGTACCATCGTTGCTTTCCAGTTGTCACTTGATCATTAATCCAAGATGGATCTCACATGTCACCTACCAAGAGCTTGAAAGATGTTCGCTCTAGAAGGATTTCCATCTTCATCGTGAATATTTTCATATCACTCGGATGTTCTGCCAATACCACAAGGATAATGCATAGGACTCAAAATATTTTATCTTACTTTCCACATTGTGTGAAACAGTAAGCATATTGGAAGTGTGTCTTAATGAGATTTATCGATGATCTCTTTGGCTCTAGACTCAATAGTGCATTTTGATCCGCTCCTGGAGACTGGGGAGGCGTCTCTTGTTTTAGGTATCAACATACCTCGCAGTGAGCGGTCGATACATTGCACAGGGTTCCCCGTGAGAATGAAACAAGCTCTTTTAAGAGAACTTGAGTGGTTGAGAAGTTTAGTGCAGTGCGTCATTGGGTCCATCACGTCTTGTCTTCAATACCGATGTTACCTTAGTAACCGCCAGTAGCTTATGAATTGAACCCGGTTTCTACCCTAAGGTTGAATATATGGAGGGCTATTTCTTTTCACCCTTTCTCATTTCATTTCTTTTTCATTCTTCAACCCCTTCAGTGCTTACCGAGACTTCATCACTAGAACCTTGTTGGGTTTGTTCCAGTCCTAGCTCTATCTCAGTAAGCACTCTTCCCTTTCTCACTTTTCTCCTTTTGTTCAATCATTCCTAAGGACTTCTAATCTATCTATGGATTGTCCCTGGGAAGATCCTTCCAGTTCTGGTGGATCATGGGAACTCATACCTAACCTTAACCATCCTTATAACTCCATGCATAAAGATAAATGGTGGTTCTTAGATATTTTACCACAAACGCCTTTTGCTCCCCCTCAATATGTACATCAATATTCGAAAGAGTTTAGAACATATGTGTGAGCCTATTATCGAGTTCAAAAGATCACATTTGATTATCAGATTTCATATTTAAATCACATTCTCTCCCCCGATCAAAAATTTCAAACCATTCGAGATTTTGGATCTCAATTGATTTAAATAAGTTAGAAAACGTTTGGGAGAGAAATGCGGTCAGTTTTAATATTTTCTGATAAAGGAACATTTTTCTGCTCCCCCTCAATCTGTGAGGGAGGTTGTTATGTGTCAGAATTGATGAGTTTACAAAAGATATGAAGTTTTAACGAAAAACTCTTTGAAAAATTCTCATACTGACACATAACCATCACAAAATGTATTATTGCTTATTATGTACAAAGTGAAGAGTTTTGACGATATATAAAATTTTGAGAAATCACTCTCCCCCTTAATCCATGACGGATGTTAAAACAGAAATAATGGATGTCATTGATTGAGAGAAAAATATTGTCAAAGTGCGGATTTAGTTTGATTTTCAACCAAAATTTCATGGTACCACCAAGTTTTACACAAATACTTTCTGGAAAAATCGTAGAAGGGAAAGTATTGGTGATAAAAAGAAGATTTCTCTTCTTATACAAGAAATGATGCACTGAAGCGTACATCAGATCGAGGGTGCATGAATATAAAGTAATTCACGCTCAGATGAACGACACCCTTTGCTAGGAACAACCGTCTTTTGGCGACGTGTTTTCCTCAGTTTGAAAATCAGGTTGCTATCTGAAGTAATAGCAAGCCATAATTTTGAAGACCGGGTTACAGCCTGAAATGACTGCAAGCCATAGTTTGAAGAATTTTTGTAGAAACGACATGTTTTAGAAAAACTTTATTTGAAACCGAAAAACTCTTGCTCAAGCATATGTATGATTCTGTGTCATTGTTGAATGACATTTCTAGAAACGTACATAATATTGATTACACAAGAGACATGTCGAGAGAAGAATATTTTTGAATTTTTTAGATTTTTATGGCTTTTTATAGGTTTTATAATTTTATATTTTCTTATTGGTATAATGTATAAGATATATACAAAGGATATGTAAATGATGCAAGCAAAGAGTTTATAATGTACTTGAAGTTACATTACAGCATCCAAAAGACAATACATGAAGAGAAACCACACAATGCCAGAAATCATTCAGTTCGTTGTAGAAGTCGGTAGTCACCTTCTCGAACTCTACCACCCACGTAGCATTCCAGACTACGAAAGATTCTCCTCAACTTCAATCTCTTGCGAATACAATGTAGAAATTTGTTGTTCAGCATCAGATCATGATCTGTCCAGTGATTGGTGTACCTTCCTGATCTGTGTGAGTACACTTGATATTCTTTAACTCTAAAGTCCAAAGCTTTATCGACCATTTGCAATGTACCGTCACTGAACTTGAGTAGTTCCTTGAAGTGCATGACCATGGGAACGTTGTACCGATCTCGGAACATCACCGCCATAGGAGATTCAATGACAGTAAAGTCAGCAACTGGTTCCATGCTGGCAACATCCTATTGGGGCCGTGTGAGATTGAGCTAGGATTGATAACTTTCGATGCCAAGTTGGAAATCCTCGACATGTTTTCTGATGACAATACCCCGGATCCAATGAAGAACAGCAAACACAAGAGTCTTCTTTTCTCGAGATGGTAGATGATGCAGATTTCCTTGAAGATGTAACACATACAGGTCTTCGAAGTCATTGGGGCGAAGATGCTTGAAATCGCCTTCAAAGATGGTGTAATCTTTGAAATCAGCTCTTCGGAGAACAATGCTCTTGAGATAGTCATATCTGTGGATGGGGTGTATCTGGATCTTAACGACACTGATGATTTGGAGTGGTGATCGAACATATTTACGATCACTTTGAGCTTGAAACCTATCCACATAGAATTGTTGCTTCTTGAGCCACCAGTGAGAGATTCCAAGAGAGGCAGCAACATCATAATCACATTCTTGTGTAATCTAAATCCCATCAGGTACAAGCTGTTCCAACCCAATATCTTGATAATGAGCAGCTTTCATCTTGGTGATAGAGAAGGCTGATTTGCATTGTTATCTGCCAAATATGAGATACTCGAGATCCTTGTTGAAGAAGAACTCTGCTTGAATAGTGACATGACCAGGAGATCCGCCAAGAGGGAGTGGATTGCTGTAGTTGAATTTCATGATCCCTTCATCTACGATATCATTGAACATCTTGTGGCATTCCTCCATTTGATATTGTAGATGAGTGACGTCCGGATGAAAGACCTTGACGATTTCGAAGGCTGGTCCATCCAGATCCTTTTGTGTTAGCTTTGATAATCCTCGCTTCTTACAAAACCATTCAATGAATGTCCCCATATCACCAGTTTGTGCTAGCAGGGAGTCTTCTGAGGGAGGGACGAAGCTGGTGGTGATGGCATTGGCCCAGTTGTTGTCACTAGTCATCTGATCAGTGGAGGAAATAGCCTAGTTTGGCTCAGGAGAGAGTGAATGCTCAGCATCGGATTTCCACCAGGACTCTTTATCTTCCTTGGTCAAGTTGACTGGTGATGGATCTGTAGAGTCAGTTCTGGTGAATGATGTCCACCAATGCTTCTTATGAGGGATATGAGAGGTGGAAGCATCATCGTTATCCTCATCAGACGAGACAGTAGGATGAGGCACAAAGGACTCTTCATTAATGACAACATCATCATTGGTTGGTGAAGCGATGGAGGTCGTGCCAGTGTCAATAGAGGTCCATGCAGCATACGTGACCTGCTTGGCTTATTTGGATGGCATTGACTTAGAAGATTTGTCGGGTTGTTGCTGCTTGGATGATGATGTAGGATGGGATGGCATAGTTTGTGAGTGAGAACCTCCAGGTTGTGCAGAGGTTCCCGATGCTCCGGATGATCCAGAAGGCGGAGGTGGTGGTGGAGGATGAGGTGGTGATCCCGATGGAGGCCTAGGGTGACTCTGACGCCTCCTTTTTCTCTTCAACACAATTTCCATGTCTTTTGTGTGCTGCTCGGCATTATCTTGTTTTATAGAAGCTTCTAATGCTTCATATAATTTGATGTGTGCTTCATGCCCTTTGTGTTGGTCTTTCTCGTACATACTCTGTTGCAAGATCACCTTCATGTCGTCAATGGGTAAGTTTTTGAATCGATATCAGAGAGGTGCTTCCAGAGCAATGCTAACAGCTTCAACGACTTGTTCGTTGATAGCATGAGACTCTTGTTGCTTGAGGTCGAGGTGTTCTAACTTGTATAACCTCGTGCTGTGATTCTTGATAGTTTGAGGCAAGTCAAGATCCACAATTTTCCTTAACAACGATGCATGCTTATCCAACTCCTCATGAATGGTGAGATTGTCTTGTACAATTCCAGCAGTAATACCAACTGCATCATCCAGTCCGAGATCCGGTTTCTTCTCAGAGGTGGGTAGAGTTGAGATCTTTGCGGTTTCGGAGGATTTCTCTAGTGTGGCAGTGGCCTGAGTGGTACCAGTAGTGGTTGTTGCTGCAGTAGGAGTTGGTGTAGACAGGGTAGGAATAGGAGAAGTGTCCTGCTGGATAGTGACATCTACCATTGAGACGACTTCTTCACATTCATCACCTGATTTGTCACCTTCTGTTTCATCAGGCTTATCTACTAAGAATTGATCTCCAAATGTGTCAAGATTCTTGAAAGAAGCAAGAGTTCCTATAGAGCTGTCAGGTTCCACTGCGAGCTTAAGATCATCAGTCTTGAGTTTGAGATTACCTTGTATGTTTGGATAAGCAGTGGACACAAACTCATCATGAAGTGGGTCTAATGGTGTTTCAGTCCCGATGACTTCATCTTGAATTGGCTTGCTACTGGTGACATCTTGTGTTGCTAAGATGGTGTCATCACCTTTGTGTGTTGAACTGGTATCAGTCTCAGACTCATTTGAGCTAGCATATTGTACCAGACTAGGTGAGTGTGACATAGCTTTGTCAGGAGACACTTTGGCAGATGATGGTATAGGAGAGCGTCTTTTGAGGATGAACTTAGTACTTGTAGATTTGGAAGCCGGAGATGAGATTTTTAACAGTGTTTGTGCGGCTTGTTCATCAGTAGCAACTTCCTTACCTCTACCCTCTACATGCTGCAGCTGTTGTAATTTTCCCAATTCAGGTTCTTTAATGTTAACCCCACTGACTGGAGGCACCGGTGGCATGTAAACATCTTTCAGACTTTCTTCTGTTGCCCGTTGAATCGTTTATGCTTCTGATAAATGTATTTGTACGGTGCTAGGAGTTTCTTCTGGATCACTTTCCTTAGACATGGATTTCTTGGAGCTGGGCTTCTTGCTTCCAGTGGTGCATTTAACCTATTTGGTACCGCCAGAAGAAGCAGCTGAAGTAGACACTCCCTTGTGTTTCTTCGATCAAGTTTTCTCAGACTTGGTGGACTGATGAGTGCTCAAACACTCATCATTTTTGGTCAAATCTGAACTGCAAAACATACAAAAACACTCAATAATGCATCAAAATACTAAAAATATTCCAAAATTGTGTTTTATATGTTTCAGATGCAAAATGAGTAAAAACAGATTAAAACGTACAAAGTTTGCATAATAGGCAGTTTCAGTCCCCCAACTTTCAAAATTTGGCAAAAATAGTCCCTGAGCACTTATTTTAAAAGAAAAGTCACCAAAGGTCCTTTTGAAATCATGAGTTGTCATATTTAGTCCTTTGGTGAAAAATATCAAAAGTTTTGATAATTTACAAGTTCGGTCCCTGAACTTCATAAATTGACAGATTTGGTCCCTGGTGGGAATTTTTGGATGAAAAATCATTTTTGGGTCCTTGGGAAATCACAAGTTGGCAAATATGGTCCTTGGGTAAAATTTTTGGAGAAATTACAGTTTTGGTCCATGTACTTTCAATTTTTGCATAATAGGTTCCTGGGATTTTAAAATTTGGAAAATATAAACTTGGGTCCTTGGGATATTTTAACATGGCAAGATTGGTCCTTGAACTATTTTAGGAAGTTTGCAAATCAGGTCCCTCCACTTTGCAGCAATTACATCTTTGGTCCTTATGGTTATATTTACAACAACAAACGGACCCTTGTTATTATTTTAAGCCCAAAACAAATATAAATCCAAACCCAAAAATAAAACACACCCCTGGCCCAATTTACCTCACCAGGCCCACTCCCCACCAAAACCCAACTCCCGTTTTTAATATATCCCCAGGTCAACACCCCTTGGTCAAACTTTGACCACCTCCTTTGATATCAAACGGGTCAAACCCCTCATTCCTCCCTTCCACTTGCTCTGCTACAACCTGCCATGCCGCCTCCTCCACATCAACAAACCCCATACCTTGTTTCCCCCTCTAAACACTACATTCCAAACCACAATTAATAATCCTAGACCTCACAAGCGACCTGCCAAATTGCCTCATCTCTTTTTCCCGCTAAATTTCACTTGAGAAGAGAAAGTTGCCTCATCTCTTCTTCACTTATATAGACCTCACAAGCAAACTGCGAAATTGCCTCATCTCTTTTTCCCGCCAAATTTCATTTGAACGGCTCAGATGAGTTTCAAGCATCCAATGGTTCAAGATTAAAGTGGGAATGAGAGAGAAAGTTGCCTAGGTCTTTATAAGTGAAGAAAAAGGAAGCAGTGAAGGTTGTTAGAAGTAGTAATATTAGTTTAATTATGTCGTTTTAATGTAAATTTTATTTCCAGTGTCAATTTAAGCTTTTAAGTTGTAGCAATAACAATTCCAGTGTATTTGAAGTTTATTTTAACAATCCAATTCAGTTCTAAGTTCAATTTTTAGTTTATGCTATTTTTGTTTAAAAATCTCAAATGTTGCTTATAGTTGTTAAAAGCTATTGGTTAGTGGTAATTTAAGCATATTTCTGCTCACTTATAAGTTTCTTAAAGCTTATAAGACTTTTACAATCAGTTAGGTTAAGAAAGTAAAAATCACAAAAAAAATATCAAATAAATCACAAGGAAATAAAAAAATCATTTTACAAGACAGAAAAAGCTTGGAGCATGGTCAAAAGTTGATGAACTTTGGTTTAGTGCCTCAAGGGAGGTGTTAGGATTGGTTTATAGACCCTGGTTACTTGTTCTCAGTTGGTTATCAATTGTAAGCCTTATTTATGATTTTTTCATTTTACTGTACACATCTTTGTTTCATGCTTATAGTTGTTGATTTATGCTACATGGGAGTAGTTTAGTGGAATTAATGCCTAATATCACTTGTTTATTCATTTGAATGCATGATTTGTTCCTTTATGATTTACACTGTCAAAAGATTTGCATCATGACTGATTATGGTTAAATGTTGTTCAGTGTTGTGTTTATGTGCTTAATTAAGCTTAGTTCTTCATATCATAATCAATGGAATCAATTTTATGGTCATAATCAGTCTCATACTTTAAAAACTCTCAATTTCACTCATATAAGGTGTGTTTGGATTAGGATCATTGACTGTGATCAAGGAGGTTTTGGTTGTTGCAGTTAGTTGTTATAGTTCATATTAGGTGTATTTAGGACATTTTGACCATAAAATTTGCATGTCTTTCATACCAAAGTCAAAATCCTAGTTTATGTTTACTAAGTCCTTAACTGTTAGAATTTTAGGTTTAAGATTCCATCATTTCCTTATAATAGTTGTTAAAGTAACCTGTTTTAATATCACAATAGTTTAATGTTACATTTCCAGTGTGTTAGATTCAATTCAAGTTCATATAAGTCAACTTATCAAGTTTTCACAAAATGTCAAAATGCATATGTCTCAGATTTTCCATTTTTTCCAAGAATTATGTAGAATTTTGTGTTAGGTTTCATGCTTTGAAACTTCTTGGGTGTAAAGTCCCCCACCTTGTCTTTGATTTCCCACCTTTTTTATATTTTTGGTAATTTTGTGTAGGCCCCATCTTTGTCCAAACACACCTGCAGGGGGAGTGTTCTCCCCTGCATCAGCAGGTCACCACCACACTCCTGGCCACCACAGTGGGTCCCACTCAGTAGGTTTTGGTTCTTTGGTTCTTTCAACCCCACTCCTAGCCACCTTCAAGGTTTGAGCAATCCTTCGAGCTTAATCTCACTGGGACCCACCAGAAATCAGCACTTAAGTCTGTCCCAGTTTCAGTGTTCACAAAAGAAAGTAAAGTGCTTATCTTGGCTTATGGGCTTATCCTGTGAGCTTAATTGTTTGAATCTCACTTAATCATGTCCAAGTAACTTAGTTGAACCAAGTTTCACCCCTGTGTAGACCCCACAGAGGGTCATTTCCATCAAAAAGTCAACATAAGTCAACTATCTAGCTTATAAGCACTCATAGTGCTTATTTTTTATTTCCAAAAAAGTTTTTTTTTAAAGTTTAATGTTTTTAGTATTTTAATAGTTTTCCAAAAAGAAAATCCATAAAAATCAATTTAATTATAAGTGATACTTTCTATTTAATGTAACTTAACTTTTTAATTTTTCTTTTTAGATTTTTATTAAGCACTTTGTATTTTTATATTTTTATTAATTTCCTTTTACCTTAAAGTATTTTCAGTAATTTTTCCAAAATTTTATTTTGTCATTTAGTATTAATTAGATTTAATATTAGTTTAATTAATAATTAATTAATAACTAAGTATTAAATAGCAAAATTAGTTTTTATAAAGTACACCCTAGTTTTTATATTTTTCCTAGCTTTTATATGTTATAAAACATTTTTAGGAATTTTCTTATAATTTCTACTGTTCATCTCCTAGTTTTTATAATTTAAATAGTTTAATTAGTAATTATTTAATATTTAGAATATTAATTAGTAAAATAGTGTAAAAACATGTAAAACAAACTTTTTATAATTTTTTAGGATTCCTGTAATGGTTAATTAGATTTATAAATTTTTCTAAAGTTTTCCGGTCACTTTTAGTATTATTAGTAATTTAAAAATAGTTTAAATAGTTTAATTAATTTAATTAGTAATTAATTAATATAAAGTCCACAAAAAGACATATTTTTAGTTTTAAAATTTTTTTTAGTTATTTTATAATTTTAGAAATTTGATTTTCATTTTTCTAGTGTTAAAATAATATTATATTGTATTTAAGTATTTTAAATATTAATAATCAGTATTAAATAGTATTTAAGTAATATTAAATAAATAATTAGTGTAAAAATTTATTTTCCTTTTCTAAAAAATTTCTTTTATCCTTAGGTTTGTAAAAAAGTCATTTTCACCCCCTGGGGGTTTTCATATTTCAGATTTTACTTTTTATTTTGTACATTCGCGTAAATTTAAACTGAACGTACACGTTTTTAGGTATTAAATGTTTTTAGGTATCTAATTTTCACGTAATCATCTATATAGCTTGTTTAAGCTATTTCTTTGTAGATTCCTTAGTATAACCATTTACAAACCCCTTTCTGTCCAAATTCACCCGATCACAAACTCGTTTGAATACAATCCACACCTCGTCGGGACATAACGACCCGGGGAAACACTATATTCCACGGAGCATTGACTCTAGGCTGTTTGACCTTGTTGACCATTCACTGGTCAATTTAGATTGACCGTTTTGAGCCAATCAAAATTTGGCGCCGCTGCCGGGGAGGTTTGTGCATATTCAAACGTATTTGAAGATTAGTGATTTTGGAATTCACTTCTTTGTAAATTTATCATCCTTGTTCATATTTTCATTAAACACAATCAAAAAGATTTTCTTTCTTATTTGTACAAAATGTCTTTCCAAAAACCCAAAAATATTCACTTTTACCCTCTCACATCTTTGATTCTTCATTCCTTACCCTCTATAAACCTTTGATTCTTCCTATGTCGTATCCACACCATTTTGGTTGCCAATGGTGTGGTGGTCCTCATAATGGTGGGAATTGTCCCGGCTGTAGCATGGTAGAGTCAGGAGATGGGTCTGTCTATAACCAAGCTCCCTATCCTTACCATGACACATCTGATTCATCCTACCAGCCACCACATCATGAGATGCTGACATATCTGTGTGAGTTTTGTGGAGGTCCTCACCAAGGATTTGAGTGTCAAGCCGGAAACACGTTTTTCTATGAACAGTTTTCCGGTGATGCTCAGAACTTTGGTTATGACCAAGACCCATACGATTCACCAGTCCAGACTCAACAGTTTTACTGTTGTGATTACTGTGGAGGTCCACACTTCAGCTCAGATTGTCAAACGGGGAATCCATATCCTTGTGACAATTTTGACACACCTTATTATGACTAACCTCCACAGTACCAAATGAATCAAGCACTTCTTCCAGAAATGCAAAATGTACTGGAATTACTTGATGAGCTTAAGGGTTTAGTTAAAGACTTTGCCCAAAAAGACACTCATCAAAAATCCATGGAAGAATTGCTGGCTGATGAGCAAGCTGCTAGAATAAATTCCCAAGATGCCTATGAAAAATCTATTAGGGAATCGATTGCAAAAGAAAAAGCAGCCAAATCTAGCTCTCAGTTCCGTTTCATTCCTGATGACAGTGATGATGAAGATACACTTGATATCCTTCAATTTTACAAACCTTCATCAAGTTCATCAATTGATATCCCAGCAGTTGACATTCCATCTCAAACAACTGCTATAACACCCGAAGTTCACACTCACTCTTTGAACATGGGGGATGAGCATCTTAGCACTGTTCCTGATAAGGAATCGGACAAATTAATAAAATCTAGTGTTGAGATCCTTGTCCCAATCCCAGAAGAGTCACTGGGAACTTTTGATCATGTGTGTGATTTACCTTCCCCTCTTGAGTGTTCAAACAATAATTTTGAGACTTTCTCAGGTTTTAATGATGATTGTACATCTCATGGAGACATTGAGTATATTGAGGCATCACTCCCACAGTCTGATGCTGATCCTCTTCTTGAGGAGTTCGCCGATGAACTTACTCACATCAATCCACTTCCAACGGGAAGTGATGATGGTCTCTTTGACTTTGAAGCCGATCTAGGAGAAATTCAAAGTCTCTCATATCATGATCCGTCACTCACTTCTGATCCCAACAGTCCAATAGAGAATGTTAATCTCTTTGTTCCCGAAACTTTCAAAACTACTCTCATCAATCCTCTGTTTGAATTCAAATCTGAATTCACTTTGATTTCTGATAACCCAATATTTGGTGCTCAGAACGAGGATAGTGATGAGTTTATATCGGAACATGAATTCACAGATTCACATCTTGTGAATAATTCTCTTCATGAGGAGTTCTCTGGTGAACTCACTCATCATATCATGACTCATCCGGAGTTTGATAGCCCGGGGGGAGATGCACTCAATCATGAGGATTTGCAAATTCCCACGTACCCTCCCGGGATGTTTTTGAGCTTAACCCTTGAAATCCAAATTCAGGCTAATGAGCCTGCTCTCGAGGAAGAAGATCTTATCATGATTTCCATCATGGTTTTCTTCCTTTTCTTCACCTACCGGGTGACTTCTTCTCTTCTTCACTCCTTCGGGAATGAAGATACCATCTTTGATCCCGGCATTTCCATTTACCATTATCTTGAGCCGGGTACTTATCTCATCGGTGTGGAACTTTCACGTGCTTCAAATGTTTGTCCAAACATCTTGAATGAAAGTCCGATGGAGATTGCTTCTTCCACATCATGCTTCCCCAAGAACCAATGAATTCGGGGTCGAGTCAAGCTAGCGACTCGGTAAACAAAAACAGTAGCATACTTATAGGGTTTTCACCCTAAGTGTGGGGGAGTTACCCCTGCTGTGGTTACCAATAAAGTGAAAAAAAAAAAAAAAAAAAAAAAAAAAAAAAAAAAAATTGTTTCCACATTTAGTTTGTAATGTTGCCCTTTTACGTTCAAATAGTCGGCATAATAGCCGCGACTTTGAATATTGAGGACAATATTCAATTCTAAGTGTGGGGGGCAAAATTCTAGCGAATTTTATCACATTTTACCATCTAGTACCCCCGTTTTTCGCAAAATTTTTAAAAAATTTTTCACTTGAGTTTCAAAATTTTTTGTGGTTATCAGTCCGCCATGTATAAACGACAAAAGGATTGGCTAATCCAGGAGCAAACGGCTCTTGGTAAAGATATATCAAATCCGTTTATGGCTTACAATTTGCCCAAAATTGTATGGTATCTCAACTCGCCATATCCAAAAAAGTGAAAGAGTTGGCTAGCCCGCAAGATTATGGCTTGTGGTAAAGGCAGTGAAAAAACCATAATTGGTAATCAGCTCACCAAGATGTTGACTATGTCCATCAAGAGTTGGCTAGTCCAGAAGCAAACGGCTTTTGGTAAAGACAAATCAAATCCGTTGACAGCTGATGGTTTGCTCAAAATCACATGGTTATCAGGTGGACCATAATTCTTACTTAAACTGAAACATTTGGCTACTCCAGAAGTAATGGCTTTTGGTAAAGAGATTAAAATCCATTAAGTTTTCAAAACAATTTATTGCTAGGGACTAGCAATATTTTAGTGTGGGGGATTGATGAGTGCTCAAACACTCATCATTTATAGTCAAAACTGAACTGCAAAACATACAAAACACTCAATAATGCATCAAAATACTAAAAATATTCCAAAATTGTATTTTATATGTTTCAGATGCAAAATGAGTAAAAACAGATTAAAAACGTACAAAGTTTGCATATATGGTCTTTAGGTAAAATGTTTGGAGAAATTACAGTCCCCCAACTTTCAAAAATTGGCAAAAATAGTCCCTGAGCACTTATTTTAAAAGAAAAGTCACCAAAGGTCCTTTTGAAATCATAAGTTGTCATATTTAGTCCTTTGGTGAAAAACATCAAAAGTTTTGAGAATTTACAAGCTTGGTCCCTGAACTTCATAAATTGACAGATTTGGTCCCTGGTGGGAATTTTTGGATGAAAAATCATTTTTTTGTCTTTGGGAAATCACAAGTTGGCAAATATGGTCTTTAGGTAAAATGTTTGGAGAAATTACAGTTTTGGTCCCTGTACTTTCAATTTTTGCATAATAGGTCCCTGGGATTTTAAAATTTGGAAAATATAAACTTGGGTCCTTGGGATATTTTAACATGGCAAGATTGGTCCTTGAACTATTTTAGGAAGTTTTCAAATCAGGTCCCTCCACTTTGCAGCAATTACATCTTTGGTCCTTATGGTTATATTTACAACAACAAACGGACCCTTGTTATTATTCTAAGCCCAAAACAAATACAGATCCAAACTTAAAAATAAAACACACCCCTGGCCCAATTTACCTCACCAGGCCCACTCCCCACCAAAACCCAACTCCCGTTTTTAATATATCCCCAGGTCAACACCCCCTTGGTCAAACTTTGACCACCTCCGTTGATATCAAACGGGTCAAACCCCTCCTTCCTCCCCTCCACTTGCTCTGCTACAACCTGCCATACCGCCTCCTCCACATCAACAAACCCCATACCTTGTTTCCCTTTCCAAACACTACATTCCAAACCACAATTAATAATCCTAGACCTCACAAGCAACCTACCAAATTGCCTCATCTCTTTTTCCCGCCAAATTTCATTTGAACGGCTCAGATGAGTTTCAAGCATCCAATGGTTCAAGATTAAAGTGGGAATGAGAGAGAAAGTTGCCTAGGTCTTTATAAGTGAAGAAAAAGGAAGCAGTGAAGGTTGTTAGAAGTAGTATTAGTGTAATATTAGTTTAATTATGTCGTTTTAATGTAAATTTTATTTCCAGTGTCAATTTAAGCTTTTAAGTTGTAGCAATAACAATTCTAGTGTATTTGAAGTTTATTTTAACAATCCAATTCAGTTCTAAGTTCAATTTTTAGTTTATGCTATTTTTGTTTAAAAATCTCAAATGTTGCTTATAGTTGTTAAAAGCTATTGGTTAGTGGTAATTTAAGCTTATTTCTGCTCACTTATAAGTTTCTTAAAGCTTATAAGACTTTTACAATCAGTTAGGTTAAGAAAGTAAAAATCACAAAAAAATATCAAATAAATCACAAGGAAATAAAAAAAATCATTTTACAAGACAGAAAAGGCTTGGAGCATGGTCAAAAGTTGATGAGCTTTGGTTTAGTGCCTCAAGGGAGGTGTTAGGATTAGTTTATAGACCCTGGTTACTTGTTCTCAGTTGGTTATCAATTGTAAGCCTTATTTATGATTTTTGCATTTTACTATACACATCTTTGTTTCATGCTTATAGTTGTTGATTTATGCTACATGGGAGTAGTTTAGTGGAATTAATGCCTAATATCACTTGTTTATTCATTTGAATGCATGATTTGTTCCTTTATGATTTACACTGTCAAAAGATTTGCATCATGACTGATTATGGTTAAATGTTGTTCAGTGTTGTGTTTATGTGCTTAATTAAGCTTAGTTCTTCGTATCATAATCAATGGAATCAATTTTATGGTCATAATCAGTCTCATACTTTAAAAACTCTCAATTTCACTCATATAAGGTGTGTTTGGATTAGGATCATTGACTGTAATCAAGGAGGTTTTGGTTGTTGCAGTTAGTTGTTATAGTTCATATTAGGTGTATTTAGGACATTTTGACCATAAAATTTGCATGTCTTTCATACCAAAGTCAAAATCCTAGTTTATGTTTACTAAGTCCTTAACTGTTAGAATTTTAGGTTTAAGATTCCATCATTTCCTTATAATAGTTGTTAAAGTAACCTGTTTTAATATCAAAATAGCTTAATGTTACATTTCCAGTGTGTTAGATTCAATTCAAGTTCATATAAGTCAACTTATCAAGTTTTCACAAAAAGTCAAAATGCATATGTCTCAGATTTTCCATTTTTTCCAAGAATTATGTAGAATTTTGTGTTAGGTTTCATGCTTTGAAACTTCTTGGGTGTAAAGTCCCCCACCTTGTCTTTGATTTCCCACCTTTTTTATATTTTTGGTAATTTTGTGTGGGCCCCATCTTTGTCCAAACACACCTGCAGGGGGAGTGTTCTCCCCTGCATCTGTAGGTCACCACCACACCACCACCTTTAGTGGTTCCTCCTGGCCACCACAGTGGGTCCCACTCAGTAGTTTTTGGTTCTTTCAACCCCCCTCCTAGCCACCTTCAAGGTTTGAGCAATCCTTTGAGCTTAATCTTACTGGGACCCACCTGAAATCATCACTTAAGTCTGTCCCAGTTTCAGTGTTTACATAAGAAAGTAAAGTGCTTATCTTGGCTTATGGGCTTATCCTGTGAGCTTAATTGTTTGAATCTCAGTTAATCATGTCCAAGTAACTTAGTTGAACCAAGTTTCACCCCTGTGGATCCCACAGAGGGTCATTTCCATTAAAAAGTCAACATAAGTCAACTGTCTAGCTTATAAGCACTCATAGTGCTTATTTTTGATTTCCAAAAAAGTTGTTTTTGTAATAGTTTAATGTTTTTAGTATTTTAATAGTTTTCCAAAAAGAAAATCCAGAAAAATCAATTTAATTATAAGTGATAGTTTCTATTTAATGTAACTTAACTTTTTAATTTTCCTTTTTAGATTTTTATTAAGCACTTTGTGTTTTTATATTTTTCTTAATTTTCTTTAACCTGAAGGTATTTTCAGTAATTTTTCCAGATTTTTATTTTGTCATTTAGTATTAATTAGATTTAATATTAGTTTTATTAATAATTAACTAATAATTAAGTATTAAATAGCAAAATTAGTTTTTATAAAGTAAACCCTAGTTTTTATATTTTTCATAGCTTTTATATGTTATAAAACATTTTTAGGAATTTTCTTATAATTTCTACTGTTCATCTCCTAGTATTTATAATTTAAATAGTTTAATTAGTAATTATTTAATATTTAGAATATTAATTAGTAAAATAGTGTAATAACATGTAAAACAAACTTTTTATAATTTTTTAGGATTCCTGTAATGGTTAATTAGATTTATAAATTTTTCTATAATTTTCTAGTCACTTTTAGTATTATTAGTAATTTAAAAATAGTTTAAATAGTTTAATTAATTTAATTAGTAATTAATTAATATAAAATCCACAAAAAGACAAAAAGACATATTTTTAGTTTTAAAATTTGTTTTTAGTTATTTTATAATTTTAGAAATTTGATTTTCATTTTTCTAGTGTTAAAATAATATTATATTGTATTTAAGTATTTTAAATATTAATAATTAGTATTAAATAGTATTTAAGTAATATTAAATAAATAATTATTGTAAAAATTTATTTTACTTTTCTAAAAATTTTCTTTTATCCTTAGGTTTGTAAAAGAGTCATTTTCACCCCCTGGGGGTTTTCAGATTTCAGATTTCACTTTTTATTTTATACGATCGTGTAAATTTAATCTGAACGTACACGTTTTTAGGTATTAAATGTTTTTAGGTATCTAATTTTCACGTAATCATCTATATAGCTTGTTTAAGCTATTTCTTTGTAGATTCCTTAGTATAACCATTTACAAACCCCTTTCTGTCGAAATTCACCCGATCACAACCCCGTTTGAATACAATCCACACCTCGTTGGGACATAACGACCTGGGGAAACACTATATTCCGCGGAGCATTGACTCTAGGCTGTTTGACCTTGTTGACCATTCACTGGTCAATTTAGGTTGACCGTTTGGAGCCAATCATGGACTGAGATTGTTCAATAGCAGATGCTTTTTGGCTTGCTTTCAGAAGTTTAATGTACTCCTCGTACTATGGAGCAGTGAGTATGTCGCGAGTGAGTAAAGCATCGGGAATTTCCATACCAAAGATTATTTGGGATGTACCTTTAGCAGTATACTTAAGATATCCCACTATATTTTCATCCGAGGTTTGATGGAGAGCTGATCCTTCTCTAGGGTGGAAGTGAAGGGATCGTTGGAGACTTAAGATAATTAGTTTGGTGAATCAAATTCTTAGAATAAGAAGTTTGGTGGATCTCTTCTTTCCATCTTTGTTTGCCTTAACATTTGCTTTATCTTCGAGAAATGAGTGGATAGAGTGAGTGAACTCCTCCCAGATTCTTTCAACAAAATCGACATTCTTCCCATTGACTACACCTCCGAGAATCTGTAGTGAAGGAGCTCTAAGTCTTTCGTAGCCCGAAGTTTTACCAATTAAACACAAGTTAATCAAACTCGCGATGGCTCTCCATGGTTGGTACATATCGTGAGTGATGACCGAGGATAATGTGGAAACTTGAGTGGGATATCCCAGTTCATTGACAAAGCTTAGTAAGGTGGCTGGATTAGGCGGGGGGTGTACTCAACATTATCACCAGTCGGCAAGATTTGAAGTGCACTGCCAAGAGTCTCTTTAGTGATGTTCACCCAATGTTCATCAAGCTGACATTTGTATGTGTCAGTAGCCCTGTCGTAGCTAATGGTGTTCCAGAACTTTTGGATGTAAATGGATGGGATAGTTGCAGATGCAGTGAAAGCTCTGAAGAATGTGGTGTGTTTAAGTACATCCAGAGCAATTTGAAATATAGGGTGGTTATGGGGTTTGTTAGCCTTCACGAAGCAGTTACTTTTCCCGATAGACACCCACTTGTTGAAAGGAAGGATATCGTTATCAGAACGAACGCGTGATGCTGATGATCCTTCAACATTAGATTCTGCCATTATATCTTCAATTTCCACAAATCACAATAGAAAACAAACACACGGAAGTGAACTTGTCAGTTATAAGTGAATCCCTGATATCACTACACATAGATGACATCAGAAGACACACATGAGAACCGTGTCAAATGGAGACACGATAATAAACGCATATGTGCACCCATAATTGTCAACACCATCGAATGAGCAAGTCAATGCCAGGCCACATACAACACAACAGACCAAAGACATGAGGTATACGGTTATCATAACACAATTAAAGCAAGAGAGACAGGCAGAAGCAATCAACACCAAATCATGATACTAGATACCACATGAGGTAAACCTTAGTGGATCTAACAGGTGTAACACAGAAAATCATGGAGAGTGAGGTAAATATGAGCAATCAATCTACTACAATACTGATCAAAGCACAAAGTATCACTTGACAACCTAAATCGCTGAACCAGGTACAGAGCATCTCGCAAACTAGATAGCCACTTAAAGAGTTAATCGCTAACAGGAATATATGCTAACCAGAGTTAAACGCAAATCAGATTTAACCACTATCAGAGATACACGCTAACAAGGTAACTGCCAACATAGTTAATCTCTATTAAAGTTAACCGCTAACATGTAACTCGCTAAGATGAGTTAATCGCTGTCAAAGATAATCGCTAACAGGGTTGAACGCTAACTCAGGTAACCGCATCACAGATTAAAACGCTAACAAGGTTACACTCCACAAAAGATAACCTCAAACGAATTAACCGCTAAAAGAGTTAACTACTAAATGAGTTAACCACTAAACGAGTTAACCGCTAAACAAGTTAACCGCTTAACCTTTCAAGTTGTTGATCGTTAAGTCCTTGGCTTGTAGATGAGTTTTCAAATCGTTTATCACAAAATATTCACTGAGTTCAGGCAATTCCGGATTCATACAAGGTTTGCAAGATTGAAGACTTTCTTCCTTTTGTTGACTTGATATTTCTAGTGAAATACAGTGTTTTTCGAGTTATGAAAATCTTTTTAACAGTTGATTAAAGACTTCCTTTTCAGCCATGTCCTTGTCCTTAGTTTTTGAAAACTCAGCCTTAAGCGGAAAACTTGAAGCATCAATATGTTCAGCATCCTGATCATTTTCGCCCCCTTTATGACACATATTTGTTGAAGAAGAGACGGTAAGACTGTCAGTCCTTTGCAACAAATTTGTGTCATAAATGGGTTTACTTTGATCAGTATGTTGATGTTCATCAGAGAATATGTTGTTCAGATTAATTAATGGTACCTCATTACTTGAGCCAGTTTCATAAGTCGGTCTGAGCTCTGCATCACTATCATGTGTAGCACATGTCACTAAGTTGTCAGTAGTGTCAATCTTATTAGCTTCAGATCCCTTGTATTCAGTGATGACTGACCCCGCATCCGATGCATTACCCAAAAATTCAATATCGTCACTTGATTGTCCCCTATGTGCCTTCACTTGGTCTTCATACTCCAGTTTCTACTTTGCCCTTTCCTCGATGTACCCCTTGATCATATCCATGTGTTGGAGTAATGTGTCTCTGAATGTGTCAACATCAATTTTCGTGTGGTCAGCAAATCACTTCATAGTCATCTGATTCTCATAATCATATATTGATATGTGGGAATCGCACCAGGCTTTACCTCTCGAGGGATCTCGAGAAGCTTACAACCCCCACCAGGCAGTGTACTTGATCGTTGTAGTATAGTATAGTGACAAGTACCGGAGGATTGATCGTTCAAATCAGGAATAGTGTCGCTAGGATTAGGAAGCCAAAAAACTAGGTCTAGAGGTGAGGGATGATTCTTTTTTTGTATTTTTATATTTTTATAAAAACAAGTAAAATCTTAGTTTTGGAAGAGTGGGCGGAATTAGTTGCTAGTCAACTAACCCAATAACTAAGATGCAATCAAAATAAAATAACAAAAACGAAAATAAAGCTAATTAAACTAGTGGTGTGAACAATAATAGGGAGAGTTGTGTTTACTTAGGTTTCTGATGAGGCGAAAAATGAACCATTTTTAGGGAGTCATTTAAGCCCGGAATTGAATTTATTTGATCAAATATTGCCCTAAATCGTTACTTTTGTGATTTTAGGTACTTTGGGAGAGAAATCTGGAAAAGGAAGCAATTCGGACGTTTTTGGAGCATAAAAGTGAAGAAAACGCCAAAGTCTTAATTTTCCTTGCTGGGAACAGTAGGTGACGGCGTCAAGAGCAACATCCTGACGGCGTCAAGAGTAATTTGCATGACGGTCCAGTACAAACGTGAAGGCGTCACAAGTAGAGCGTCAAGAGTAAAAGACGTGACGGCCTGGAAGACCATAACACATGACGACGTCAGATGAAGATTAAGGCAGTCCGAGAAGTATTTTGGCGGCGAGATGACGGCGTCACCTATTTGGTCTTGACGCTGTCAGCCTCAGTTTTCTATATATAGTTTTCTAATTTTCATTCATAAAAAAAGAGAGAAGTTTTGAAGAAACCCTAAGGCCGAACCTATTGTGAATTTTACAGGTTTTTCAAGGGTTTTCAGCCCTTGAACCCTTTCATGTGTAATTGAGATAAGTATTCTTTTAATTCAATCAATATGTCTATGTGTTGGTTGTCTATATCTTGTTCTTGTCTTAATTCCATCATGCTAGGCTAGATCTATCTTGTGTTTGCTTAGATCTAATGAAACCTAGATGTTGATTATGTGTTGATTACTTGTTTATGGTTGTATTGGATGAATGATTTCGATGTTAGGCTTAAGAAAACTAGCAGATCTCCAAATGGTAACATGCTTGAACGTCTTAGGAAACATGAACTGACGTGCACTAGGTTTTATTGGTTGTATTTAATGCATGAATAAATTCTAATGATCCCATGTTAGGAGCTTCTTAGCCGGCTCGACATAGGAGTGAAGTAGGCACTCATAGGATTGGGGAATTAAGTGCGCCACCCCATGAATGGTATTAAGGAATACAATCCGTCATCCACGCAACTATAACAAGTAATTAACGTGTAAAAGATATCTAGGGAGTAGTGAAATCTAAGTAAACACAATTTCTCCACTTATTACTCACAACCTTAGTTAATTTAGTTTTATTTTCATTTCTAGTATTTTATTTTGATTGCATCTTTAGTATTGGGTTAGTTGACTAGCAACTAATTCCACCCAAATCCTTAAAACCCGAGATTTTTACTTGCTTTCTAAAAAATATAAAAATACAAAAATAATCATCCCTCATCTCTAGAACTAGTATTTAGGTTTTCTAATCCTAGCGACACTATTCCTAGCTGAACGATCAATCCCCCGGTACTTGTCACTATACTATACTACAACGATCAGGTACACTGCCTGGTGGGGGTTGTAAGCTTCTCAAGATCCCTTGAGAGGTAAAGCCTGGTGCGATTCCCACGTATCAAGTTTTTGGCGCCGCAGCCCGGGGAATAGTTATTGTCTAGGTTAGAATCTCTTTTTATTAGGTCTACTTGCTAGATTCCTTTCTTGTAAGATTTTATTTTTATTTTTAGGTTTCTTTAGTCTATCTTATTTCTTTGTGTTTTTGTTCGTAACTCTTCACCACCTGCCATCATGGCAACCGACGAATCCTCTAACCTTAGGATCACTAGGAGTCGTAGTTCCACTAGAAACCTTGTCTTGCCTTATGCAGAACCCGAAAGAGAAATGCGTAGATTAAGACAATCTCACTCAACTCCTGAACCATCTAGCGTTGCCATCGATTTTGATGCACCCCTTTCTGAAGAAGATTCAGAAAATCATGTTACAACCCCTAGCTCCCAACCCAACAACGAGATGAGTATCCCCGCAACTCCCATTCCTAAGCGCCTTAAGGACTACTCCTGCCCAACCCCTCGTGGCTTCTCAAAGGCCATTGTCTACCCAAACGAACACACCAATGAGGTCTTGCATGCGAACGATGTTTGGCTTGTCCAAAGTGTGTGTAAGTTTTGTGGATTAGATGAGGAAGATCCAATTCAACACATTAAAGACTTCTTGAAAATATTAAACACCCTCCATACGGATGGGGCTACTAGAGACACGTCTCGATTGCGATTCTTTCCTTTCACCCTATATGAAAAAGCCCAAGAGTGGTATGATAAACTTCCTTCTGAATCTATTTTCACATGGGAGCAACTCATATCCAAGTTCTATGAGAAGTTCTTCCCACCTGGAAAAACCTCAGCGTTTAGAGATAGGATCCTCCGTTTCCGAAAAGGGAAGGACGAACCCTTCCATAAATCATGGATTAGATTCAAAGATTTAATAAGACAAGTTCCCCATCATGGCATTGAGCTTTGGCTCTTGGTCCAAATCTTCTACGACAATGTCTCCTCTAATGATCGAAACGGAATCAACCAATCTAGAAAAGGGAGATTGGCCAATCTTAGTGCCGAAGAAGGATGGGATAGGATTGAAGAATATGCTCAAGACCAGGATGACACTTGGGATGAACCTGAGTCGACTGTCAGCATTTCTGAAATAACTTCAGACCGGTTGAGAAAAATTCACAAAAGAGTGCAGTACCTAGCTGGGTCGCAGTTACCTAAACAACTTTCGAATCCTTACTTAATCTGCGATTACTGTGAGGGCCCGCATGAGGTAGAAGAATGCGGAGGAGCAGCCACGACTGTACATGCATGCTTGTCAGGAGGTGACATCTATGCTGATCCTTCCCTTTTGCCTTTTTACCAAAATGACGATTACACCCTCTGGGGAAATCTGGTAAAGAGAAAAGAAGGAGAGGAAGGCCCTGAATTTGAAATCAGGAGCACATTTGAAGATGACCTTGGTCACTTCACTCAAGAAAAAGGCGTGCAATTGAAAGGTCTTAATGAACTTGTTGACGAGCAGCAGGATGACATTGGAGAATTTTTCAACAAGCTTAACTCAGCCCTAGATAACCTTGAAATGCCATCAGTAAGCAAAAAAGACCCCATGGTCGCGATAACTACTCGAGCTGGAACAACAACCAAGGACCCCCCTTACCCAAGCTCATCCCCCATCACTCCTGATCCAAACAAGCCTCGCGAGGAGGAGGAGGATGTAGGCAACGAGGCTCCCGACCAACCTCCCTTGACGACCCCTTCCCCATCAACCCCACCTAACCAACCTATGAGAATCCCGTTCCCATCCCGATTAAGGAACCAGAAAACTGAGAATGATAATAAAAGATTCTTGTCATACCTAAAAGACTCGGTAGTCACCATACCCCTCCTCGATGCTTGCTATCACATGCCGAAGTATAGGGCATACTTTAAAAAACTACTTGCTAAACGAAAGAAACTCGAGGGTCTTGTGACCTTGGGGGAAGAATGCTCAGTGGTGACCCATCGAGGGCTACCAAAAAAGGTAGATGATCCAAGCAGCTTCACCTTGCCTTTCTCTATAGGATCTCTATCAATAAAGAATGCTCTTTCCGATTTGGGGGCGAGTATCAATCTCATGCCTCACTCTATGTTCCTTAAATTAGGATACTCTGGATTAAAGCCTACCCGTATGAACATCCAACTAGCCAATAGATCAGTCAAGTACCCCGTGGGGATATGCGAGAATGTGCTAGTCAAAGTTGGGAAATTCAAATTCCCGGTCGACTTCGTAATCCTGGATATGGAGGAGGATGACTTGGTACCCATCATCTTAGGGAGACCATTTCTTGCTACCGCTTGCAGTCATTGATGTTTATGACGGCAAATTAACCTTGCGAGTAGGAACCGATAGCACAACCTTCGACATTAAGGATTCTATGGATCTCTCTCTCTCGAAGCAGCTAACCGGCTCTATTTCATTGGGGAGGTCGACGAACTCACAGATGTCATTGATAGTTGTGTCGATGAACAAATCGAGGAAGGCTGGCTACGGGACGAGAGTTTTCTGCCTTTGCTAGAGGTTGAAAAGATGGAGGATGTTGGTGCAGTATCCTTCTACCCTAGCCAAGAGGCAACGGAGCATCTCGAGCTCCGGAAGCCCAAAAACAAGCTTAAGCCCTCTATTATCGAACCTCCTGAGTTAGATCTTAAGGAGCTTCCTAACCATTTGGAGTATGCCTTCCTTCAGGGAGAGGACCAACTGCCGGTAATCATAAACTCTTCCCTGGAACATGAACAAAAAGGTAAACTCTTAGAGGTCCTAAAAAAAATATAAGGGAGTGCTCGCATGGAGTGTAGCTGACATTAAGGGGATTGACTAAACTTTTTGCACACATAAGATTCTCATGGAAGAAGATTATAAACCGGCCGTGCAACCCCAGAGGCGGGTGAACCCTAACATTAAGGAAGTAGTAAAGAATGAAGTCATTAAACTTCTGAATGCAGGATTGATTTACCCAATCTCGGATAGCCCATGGGTCAGTCATGTACAGGTTGTACCTAAGAACGGTGGAATGACTGTAGTTAAGAATGACAAGGGTGAGATGGCGCCCCAGAGAACGGTCACTGGATGGCGGGTATGCATTGACTATCGAAAGCTCAATGATGCCACGCGGAAAGATCACTTTCCCTTACCATTCATTGACCAAATGTTAGAGAGATTGTCCGGACACGAGTACTATTGCTTCTTGGATGGATTCTCAGGGTATTTTCAAATCCCCATAGCACATGAGGACCAAGAAAAGACCACGTTTACTTTCCCTTATGGAACATTTGCATACAAAAGGATGCCTTTTGGGCTATGTAACGCCCCCGCCACTTTACAACGATGCATGACCGCAATCTTTCACGAACTCATGGAAGACAACATGGAAGTGTTCATGGACGACTTTTCGGTCTTCGGGAACTCCTTCGACCGCTGTCTTGCAAATTTAGAAAAGATGCTTAAACGTTGCGAGGAAACCAACTTGGTGTTAAACTGGGAAAAGTGTAATTTCATGGTAAAAGAAGGGATTGTGTTAGGGCATAAGATCTCAGGGAACGGAATAGAGGTGGACCAAGCTAAAGTTGAAGCTATATCTAAGTTACCATACCCCACGACTGTTAAAGCAATACGCAGCTTCTTGGGGCACACCGGGTTCTATCGGAGATTCATCAAAGACTTCTCCAAAATAGCTCGGCCAATGACTCAATTGCTTGTGAAGGATGCTCCGTTCGATTTTTCTCAAGAATGCAAGGATGCATTCGATCTCTTAAAAAAGGAGCTCACACAAGCTCCAATCATGATTACACCCAACTGGGAGTTACCGTTTGAAATCATGTGTGACGCTAGCGATTTCGCTGTCGGGGCTGTATTGGGCCAACGGCGTGACAAGCTTTTCTAACCTATTTACTACGCTAGCAAAACCATGAATCCCGCTCAAGAGAATTACTCCACCACCGAAAAAGAATTATTAGCCGTAGTGTTCGCATTCGACAAATTCCGGCAATATCTTGTCCTTTCAAAGATAGTCGTTTTCACTGATCACTCGGCTCTTCGATATCTTTTTGCGAAGCAGGATGCTAAGCTACGACTAATTCGGTGGATCTTGTTGCTACAAGAATTCGATGTTGAGATTCGCGATAAGAGGGGGCAGAAAATCTAGCCGCAGATCATCTATCTCGTCTTGAAAACCCCTTGGATAAGCACGATAGAAGTGAGATTAGGGATTCATTTCCTGACGAACAACTCATGTTAATGATTGATTCGGAGCCTTAGTACGCCAATTTTGCCAATTATCTCGCAAGCAAACTCGTTCCTGAACACCTGACTAGATACGAAAGAAAAAGGTTCTTTTCTCAGTTAAAATACTACTTCTGGGATGAACCATTTTTATTCCGAAGGTGTCCGGACCAAATTATAAGATGCTGTGTTTCGGAGAGTGAGGCAGTAAAAATTATGAGGTGTTAGGTCACCATTATGTAAACACAAGCACAATATTGATAGAAATGAGATGAGAATGAGAGTGGGATGATTATGAGAAATTTAGAGAATATGAATTGCAAGAGTTTCCTTAATGTTTCAAATAACCAACCAAATACAAATGAGGCCTAAGACTAGTATTTATAGGAAAGGAGCTAGGGCAACATCCCTACTCCATCCTTTACATAAAACGTGTGGGCTTCAAGCCCATGGGTCATATTACTTAGGCCTAGTAAACATGTAACTTAACCAATATTGTAAGTAATAAATAACTTAAGCAACCTATTATTACAAATGACCGAGACTTGAAAAATAGTAAAAACTTAGGTTCCAACAATCTCCCCCTAAGGGTCGGTCATCATGGTTGCTTGACGTCTTTGTCGTAATCATTAACTTTCATAGCTTCAGACGTCTTCAGAAATGATAAGAATAATGATGGATATACTTTGCTCCTTGTCTTTGTTCTTTGATGATGTTGTAGTGATTATGTTATGAAGTAATCTGCTATTCGTCACTCCTGCGTCTGTGGTGATTGTCCGCCATTCCAACATACTCATACATCTTTGGACTTAGACTATCACGTACAAGAAGTTCCTTTTCATTCATTGAGATCTTTGTCTTTATACTTTGTAGATTCTTCTCATTGGTGTAGAATCTTTCTTTGAACTTTGTGTTGCTAAGATCATTGGAGGAACTTTCTTTGACTTCAAGATGTATGTATGAGCATGTTGGAATCTACCATCATGGAAGTGAGGTACCTGCGAGTAAACAGTTAGCAATAAATAACCGGTACTTACAGATAAGGAATTAGAGCTCATCAACAGCATATTGTGAAGACTCCTTCTAATCCTTATCCAGGCCGTTCCCATATCAGATACCCCCGAAGGAGCTTACGAGACCTACTAGGTAGCTCATTGACTGGGTGAGTCGCTGGGGATCACTCCACGACTGTAGATCGCTATGGAACCACCGCAAACACTAAGCGTAACCCTTGTGAGGTTACCGAAGTGACCTGCTGTCAGGGCTGTTTGATGATGACCCTGGCAGGATTTCCATTCAATCATTGAGAAATACATGAGTAATCCTCTCATAAACGTTCTTGGCAGATTGCTAAGATCTGCGAAGGACTCGATAGTTTACAACTGATGCCCATTGATGTAGAACACCAGTTGCAGAAATACTAAGTGTTCCTAAGAGATCTTTGATGTATCTCATGGCTCTAAACTCTATAAGTGCACACCTAGGTTTCCTATGCGGAGACTGGGGAGGTGTCTTCCTGCTTCAATATCAACCGTCTCTAAGAGATAGGTCGATAGGTTACGCGGGATCCCCGTGAGAATGAAACAAGCTCTTTTAAGAGAACTTGAGTGGTTAAGAAGGTTTAGTGCATTGCGTCACTGGGTCCATGACGGCTTAATCTTCAATACCGGTGTTGTCTTTTGCAACATCCAGTAGCATACGTATTGAACCCGGTGTCTGCCCTAAGGTTGAATCATAAGGAGGGCTATTTCTTTTCACCCTTTTCTTTACTTTTCTTTTTAATTCTTCAACTCCTTCTTTCCCTTTCATTCTTTTCTCCTTTTTTCGTATCATACCTAAGGACTTCTAATTCTAACTATGGGAGATGTCCTTGGGTAGATCCCTCCGGCTCTGGCGGATCATAGGACGGATATTCCTATCTTAATCACCTTATAACTCCGACAGTAGCCAAGAAACCTTAGATTGAAAATCTCTCAAAGTGTTTGTGATAATCAAATATTTTGGTTAACACTTTGAGAGTTTTGTGTACACTTTTGAAGGGCCCCCCCTGCACATGTGCTCATAAGTGTTTAAATAAATTTGCACATGCGGGAGGAGCAAGCATTTTTGAACTGATCCACTTTCCGTGAACAAGACCGATTCGAGACACGCTTACATCACTAGTTAAACTAGCTTGAAGTTATTACCCGGCCTGATCAAGTTCACAGAAAGTTTCTCGAGACGGTACATTTCTACTAAGACATATCCTTTTCGAGACACGCTTACGTGGCTAGTTAAAGAGATACATTGTCAGCTTTTAGGTGACAACTAGCTCTAATAACTAACTTGATGTTATTACCCGTCGAGGATAAGTCTTTTTGATATTACTGACTTTTGTTGTCTCGTCAATTCTTGGGTCAATACTGAGTCTAGCTCGCACATGATACAACTTTTAAGCTTTGACTTTGTATATTTTAATCACTGTTTCATTTTCTCCCCCTCAAAAATAGCATATAAAATGGTGTTTTTGACAAACTTTTAGATTAAAATATGCCTTTTGAGTCTTACGGGGAGATTCACTAAGAACTTTTGATTTAGAGCAAAGTATTTTGTTTTGACAAGTGCTCCCCCTCAACAAGTGATTAGGTCTTATTGAGGTGAAATACTTGTCCTTTTGAGCAGAATTATGAAAAATCATAAATGTTTGATTAATTCTACTCAAAAGTAAGAAGCCTTCGCTCCTTATATTAGGATTGAGGCACTGAAGCGTACCTCAGGGTCCTTTCTTTACAAGTTCGGGTTGTACACTGTTATGTGTGCACAAGCCATTGTGAAATTCAATCAAATGAAACAATTTGAAATTGAAAAATTAACCAAATGTACCAAGTTAATCTTTGTCAGGAAGTGGAGCGTCAAAGTCAGTAAACTTGGGTTCTGGTCTTTCGAAGTTTCTGACAGGAAACGATGGTCTGGCACCGATGTAGCTTTCCAGTCGTCTGATCTGTTCCCGTCGAAATAACCTTTCCTCAATCTTTAAGACAAAGTTACGAACTTGTCTTCTTATGCTGGATTTCCATCTAGGTTGTTCCCCCTTAGCTATCTTACGTCTATCATCATTCAACCTTTTGACAAGCCCATCACGAACAAACTTGAGTGTAACATCACAGAATTTGTGTACCTCATCGAACCTCATGAAGCTTTGTAGCTTTTTGCTGTTGATGTAGGTGAAACCAAACGGTTCTTGGATGAGAGTAAACTGTGGTGTTTGATAGAGACCATCAAAGTAGAATTGTGGCTTTGTCAAATTGATCTTCTGTTGGTAACTTTCCACTCCAAGTTGAAGATCTTCCACTCTTTCTTGAACAATCAAACGTCGGATGTAATGAAGTAGTGATGCCATGAAGTTGTACTGTACATCTCTATCGAATCCACGCATTCTGTTTTGAACCTTTTCGAGATACATGTCTTCGATGTCATTGAGATTAAGGTTAGAAAAGTCTGCTTCAGAGAACTTGTACTTCTTTTCATCTTGTCGTTTAACAACAATTTCACGCATGAATATGTAGTTAAACCTTTTCGACTGTTGAATCTCCAAGATAGCGATGATCTTAGATTTCTGCTTCACATTTTCCAATGATGTCTCTCCTAATCTGCTTGTATAACCGAGACGACGACGATCTGGCCAATGTTGAATTCCATGTAGAGCATCTCTGTCGTAAGCTATGATGGAGTTGCTGAAAATACGAGTGGTTTCTTCAATGGCCGGAATTTCGTATCTTGCGGCTGGTACTGAGATTGTGAGTGAGGAAGCATATTTCTTCTTGGATGTTTCCTGAGTGAGCTGGATGTTACGAAGATCTTTGTTGAAGAAGAAGCTATAAGGTATCTTGGGTTTGTCTGGAAATCCTTTCAAAGGTAATGGTTTGGTCCAGTCAGTGAAGTAAGGTTTTGCATGATTCTTGGAACTTAGATCGATATTCACTTCTGGATTTAGCCAGTCAAAGTCGGCAGACATTGCACTAGCTATATTCTGCATATGGTACTCGTATTCGACTTTGTTTCCAGATCTTTTCTTGAGAAATTCTTGTGCATCCTTATTGATTCTTCTGAGCTCTGCCTTTGTGAGTTTGTCGATGTGAAGATCCTTCATAATGACTTGGGTAAACTGCAGAGTGTTACCAGGAAGTGGTTCTTCTTCTTCGAGAGGAGGTTGAGCTTGGACCATTTCTGTCAGCCAATCATTCTGAGGATTGTCATCATTGTCGAGCCATGAATGACCTTTCTTCTTCTTTGATTTCTTGGACTTAGATGTAGCATCTTTGTCTTTGGCTTTGGACGGTGATGATGGACCAGCATGAGAATCATGAGTAGGTGGAGCACGGTAATCGGTGTCATGTTGATCCTGGAAGTCATCAGTGTGTTCCATGAACATTTCTTCATCTTCAGGTTGTCCTTTACCAGTAGTTGAGGGTTGTTGTTGATTTCCAGAAGGAGTGGAGTCCTTTTGTTGGTGTAGAGAGGATGAGGGACCTGTTCCAGACTTAGGTTTCTTGCCTTTGGAGTTTGGGTCAGGATCGTCATCTTTTCTTGTTCGTTTTCGGGTTCCAGCAGCATCTTTGCATGACTCCTTTGACATGTAAGCCACCATAGCATCATACATGGCTTTTTCTTCAGTTGTCTGTGTGGTTTTGGTGGCAAGGTTGTCGAAGAGTTTGACAAGCATGTCATTGAAGGACAATTCTTGGACGGTTGGAGCCACAGTAGAAGTTTTTGCGGTGTGAAGCGTGAATGGTGTAGTAGACAACATTTTCCTCGTAACACTTCTAATTCTGTGATCCAAGTTGTCATTGATTGGTTTGAGAAGGTTTGCTACCTCAGGAGTGATCATCTCAACCAGATTTTCAGTGAGAAAATCATGTGTTGCAGTTCTGATAAATCCTTCGTAATCAGATTTCAAGAACTTGTCGATCAGCTGTGTTGACTCCTGGAATTCCTCAACTTGTTTGGTAAGATTGGTAACCATGTTGGTGAGTTTGTTCACTTGCTCCTGAAGATCAACTGGTTGTTTTGGTTCATTGATCGAATGCTGTTTAGATGCGGTTTCAGAAGGTGTGGGAGATGAGTGCTCGGGTGATGATTCGGACGATGACTCGTTGTGAGAGTCTGAAGAAGAAGCAGGAGGAGTCGGATCCTTTGGTGGAGAGTCTTGAGGAGGTGGAGGTTGTGCTGAAGAAGTCTGCTGAGAAGATAACTTAAGAAATATGTTGGTGTCGAACGCGTTCTTCTCTTCGTTTTCCTTTCTACGACGTTCCTCTGCTTCCTCTGCTTCTCGTGCAAGAAACTCTGGAGTAATTAGGTATTCATGTTCCTGATCCGTAGCTATGTTCTCTTGGCCGCCAACATTCTCCTCTACGTTAGCAGTCTCTGTCATATTGACATCTCCAGTGTTGTCAGTGTCTTTAACGGTGTTATCTGGCTGTGAGGCTGATTCTAACGTTGTGGACACAATGGGAGGAATCATGCTGCTTGTAGCTCCTACATGTTCAGACTGATCAATAGGTGGTGGAGTTAAAGGTTGAGACATGAGTCGGCTTTCGAGAGTTGCTTTCCTTTGTTCTTTCCTAAGCTGCTTTTCTTCAGCTCTAGTGTCGACAACTATACTCTTCAGTTTGCGTTTATCGACCAAAGGTTCAATGATTGGTGCGTCTTCATCATCATTAGGCTCATTAATAGTGATCCCTTTTCTTTTCCTTGTCTCTTCTTCATAGGTTTCAAGACTTTGTTGTACGGCGATCTCTGTTGCAGGAAATGCTTCATCAGGTGCTCTGTATCTCAGTTCATAGTCTGGTTCTTCTTCTTCAGATTCTGTATCGAACTCAGACTCGGTGTCAGAAGGTGGAGGAGTAGGTTCATCCCGAATAAAGTACTCAGGAGTTGCCTTCTTCTTTGGCTTGGTGACAGGTTTAGGTTTGGGTGTAGGTTTAGGCTTGGCAGAAGACTTGGGTATAACAGATGGTTTAGTCTTGGGAGCAGCCTTAGATCTAGTATGAGGTGAGGCAGTGGTGCTTGTAGTACTCCCAGACTTTACACCGCCTTTGCTACGAGTCTTTATTGTTGCTTCTTCTTGTACTCCTTTGTAAGCGTTGTCATACAGCTTGTAGTTCAGACTATTCTTGATTTTGTCATTCAGTAGGTATTCAGGAAGCCTCATTCCTTTGATCTTGGTTGAGGAAGTGGTCGTCTTGATGAATGAGGTGGTGAAGTCGTCCTCGAAGAGGTGCTTCGGCTCATTAGGATCAGCCATCCTTTTGATGAATTCTGGAGAACTTTTGCAGAGATGTTCTATGATAAGCTTTGTGAATCTCGAGAATGGTATCATAGTCTTCACACGTTCAGTCTGAATACTGTGGACGATATCATTCATGATAGGAACTGCAAAATCAATCGGTGTCAGAGTCACCATTCCCCAGAATGTTTGCAGGTGTTCGAGCCTTGGATGTTCATGACCACTTTTCCTTCCAGATAAAGATCTTACCATCAACAGACAGAATGTTCTCCAAGGCTGAGGAATATTCTTGGCATTAAATCGGGAAAGCTTGACAAGCGGTACATCATCATCAACCTCATATCCTAATTCAATGAAGAAGTCAAGAAGATCCAGCTCAGGTAGTATAGGAGCAAATTCGCTGTCAGTTTGTGGCATGAGAAGGGCTGTTCGAAGAACGTCATGATCTACAGAGTATTCTTGGCTATCCAATGTAACAGTGAAAGATTCATCGTCCAAGTTAGCCTGAGCCGTGAGCCAGAACTGATGAAGGTAGAACAGAGGAACTGAGGTAGAACAGGTGAGCATAGGTTTGCATGGATGTGCAAGTAGAATATCCTTGACAATCTTGCACGAGTTCTCTTTAATACTTAACTTGTCGAAATCAACTCGTGGATTGTTGTCGCCAATCGTGACGTTGTAGTTTTCGGGAGTGATGTCATCTATGGTAAGCAGTGGAAGACTTTGTTCAGTGACGTTCTCATTGGGTTCAGCCATGTTAATCTGAAAAGTATCACCATAAACCAAACATCCAAATTTGTTACGTGTTAGCACAGATGTGAGTTTGGTTATAGATTACTACTAGAGACAGTTAATCACAAATGTGTCATTTTGTTATGAGTGAAGTGTCACATAATGCATATTTGAAGAATCATGAAATCAACTAAACAATGCAACGTTTCGCAAATAAGCACAATTGATATTCACAATTCACAGTTATTTCACATTAAATAACAAAAATGAATCACAACAAGGTTACATAGATATAACATGACAAGGCCAAAAAAAAACAAGATTTCGAAAAATTATCATGGACCTGTTATCGCGAACCTGAGTAAAGAAAAAAATTTCGAAAAAATATTATAGAGAAGTTTTATCGAGAAAGTGCCTTATCGAGAAAAATCCTCATAAGTAACTTTTATCGAGATCTTCCTTTATCAGGTTTTTTTTTTTTTTTTTTTTTTTTTCGAAAAAATTAAGTTATCGAAAAAACATCATTTTTCGATAAAATTTTCGAGAATCTGATGATTTCGAAAATTTTAGTTCAAAGAATGATTTCGAAAAAAACTAATTTCGAAAAGATTGAGTTTGAACAACTTTTATCGAAAACATGAGTTTCTCGATAATTTAATCAAGGTTTGCGATAGTTCACAAATTTCTCGAAAAAATTCTTGTACAAGAATCTAATCGAATTTGTTAAAGTTACACGTACATTTCCTTCACAAAGAACTTTTCCAATGATTTTGGCCTGTCACCAAGATAGACAACCACTACTTAGTCAGACTCACAAAGATTTCGATAACTTCCATGAACATGTTCTCGATAAAGACCTAATTATGAGTAAACTGAGTATCGTGGAATCAAGCATATCACAAATACATGTATTAAGCTTATAATGACACATAAACACATTAGTCAACACATAAGACTCATTTAGCTCGATATTATTAAAGAACGAAGCATGCTTGTTTATCGAGAATCAAGTTACAATGATGCAAATCATCAAAGATATGTCAAACATGCATACATGAGACCTTAGAGACAAATCCCACCAATAAAATCAAACAAATAAGCACTGAACCTTATAAACCCACTTCGACCCAAACCCAAGATTTCTAGATCGAGGCAAACATGATGGAATGTATAAATAAATGATGAGGATGTGTTAGAAACAAGCTTAGTAACTGAACCCTATCAAGAATTAAACACCACAACATGTTAAGATCAATTTTCGAAATCCTAACCCTAGTTCTCGAAATTAAGAAATAAGGAGATCGAGCCATTTGAAAATTCAATTAACCAAGATCCTATTAGTGTAATATCCTAATGATGACATAGGAACTTACAAATTGTTGATCAAGGTCGTGGATTACACAAGTGAATTAGGGCCGTTCGTTTGAGAAAGGGAGGTTTAAGAGGTTGTGAATCTTTGAGGGGTTTGTGTTTGTACGGTTTGTTTGTTTTATTTATTCACATTAAGTCACATTAAGTCCCTTAACTTTAAGATATGTCTATTAGAGTCCTAAATTAACTAGCAAACCTAAGTGATATAAGAGATATGCAAACTTATGAAGACTTAAAACAAATGAGACAAAGTGATGTAAGAGAAATCGTCCACACACTCTGAAGAACCGTAAAATACGAGAAATATGCAAGTATACCAATTAAAATTGGTAAAAGATTTAAGCGTGACTCCCCCTCAACACTTGTAAAGTAAGAACAAAGTGTTGAATTGAAGCGATATACTTGCATTTTTTTTTTTTTTTTTTTTTTTGAGAAATGTTTTTATATTTTTGTATTTTGTTTTTGAAAAAATATTTACAAAAGATAGTTTTGATGTTTGACGATCAATTGTATTTTAAAAACTTTTCCAGATCCTCTGGAGTCAAACATCGCATACCAATTTGGTGAACTAAACTAGCAAACCTTGATGGTGCTAAGGATTTGGTAAGTAAGTCCGCCAATTGGTACTCAGTTCCAACAAAGTAAAGTTCAACGGTACCCTTTTCCACATGCTCTTTGATGAAATGATATCGGAGATCGATGTGTTTGGATTTGCAATGATGCACTGTGTTGCAGGAGATAGCAATTGCACTCTTTGAATCACAGTAGATAGGAATCTTGTTGAATAGGTAGCCATAATCCTTAAGTTGGGATCTCATCCAAATGACTTGAGCACAACAGGCAGACATGGCTATGTATTCAGATTCTGTAGACGACAGTGAGGTGCAGTCCTGCTTCTTAGATTGCCATGACACGAGTTTGTCTCCGAGAAACTGTAATCCACCAAATGTACTTTTGCGTGTGTCTAAACATCCTGCATGATCAGCATCTGAAAAGGCAATTAGTTCAAAACCAGAATCCTTTGGATACCAGATCCTCAAGTTAATGGTTCCCTTTATGTATCGAAGGATTCTCTTGACCTCACTGAGGTGTTTTTCAGTTGGTTTAGACTGATAGCGAGAGCACATGTAGACAGCAAATACTATATTAGGTCTACTAGCTGTGAGATACATGAGGGACCCAATCATACTTCGGTATTTGGTAGGGTCAACAGGAGTCCCATGTAAGTCAGCATCTAGTTTTGTGGTATAGCCCATCGGTGTATTATAAGTATCACTGGTCATCATTCCATGTTTCTTTAAAATTTCTAGAGCATATTTGGATTGATTTATAAAAATTCCACGGGGTGATTGATGAACTTGTAGTCCTAGAAAGAACGAAAGTTCACCCATCATGGACATTTCAAAATTATCTTTCATTAATTTTGCAAAATCATTAGAGTAACTTCTTTTTGTTGAGGCAAAAATGATGTCATCGACATATATTTGAACAACAAGTAAGTCCTCCCCGTAGGTTTTTGTAAATAGTGTTGGATCCACCGATCCTTTAGAAAATTTATTGGCCAGCAAGAAAGTGGACAGTTTGTCATACCACGCCCGTGGGGCCTACTTGAGTCCGTAGAGAGCCTTTTTGAGTCGGTAAACGTGATTAGGACGCTCAGGATCAACGAAGCCTTCAGGTTGACTGACATAAACTTCTTCACGGAGTTCTCCATTAAGAAATGCTGTTTTCACATCCATTTGGTAAACCACCATATTCCTGTGTGCAGCATAAGCCAAAAAGATCCGAACAGCTTCATGTCTAGCCACTGGTGCAAAGGATTCAGCAAAATCTAGTCCTTCCAGTTGAGAGTATCCTTTCGCTACCAGGCGTGATTTGTTGCGTATGACAGTCCCTTCTGCATCAAGCTTATTTTTCCAGATCCATTTTAACCCAATGACAAAGACTCCGTCAGGTCTTTCAACTAATTCCCAGACTTCTAATCTTATGAATTGCTGAAATTCCTCTTGCATAGATTCAATCCAGTTGTCATAAGTCATTGCATCTTTAATGTTCTTAGGTTCTTCATGACAAACTGTGAGTGCATAGATGCAAGTTTCTCCATCTGTGTGAAGTCGTTGTCTAGTCATATTAGGTGCATCTGGATGGCCAATAATATGAACTAGTGGATGGTCACGAGTCCATTTATGTGTTGAAGGGTGTAGTTGATACGTATCTCGCATGTTGGCAGGATCCAAGTTGCGTGTTGACGACTCAGCTATATCAGGAACTGTAGTAGCTGGTGCAAACGGATTAAAGAACGCATCAGGATCTTGCTCTGCGGGTTGTGGAACTGATTGTGGTGTGGGATCTTCAGCTGGATGGCGGGAGTTAGAACCAGTTTGTTCTGCTGTAGTTGGTGATACAATTGGAGGATCGTCTCTCTCAACACATGTAGAAGTTTGTTGAGGTGAGTCTGGTACTGGAATGTTATCAGGTTGAGCAGCGGAATTAGGTGAGACCTCAGTAGGACGGTATTCAATTGTGTCATCAAATAGTGGAGCAAACAAGGTTTCTAATTCTTTGCGGTTGAGTGGCAATGGTTCAGCTGAAGATGCCGGAGAGTTAAGACGGTTAAATTCGGGTCCTAAGCTGTGTTGCTCAGAAGCCATTTGTGTGAGTTCATCAAAATTAGCGTGTACGGTTTCTTGAATTTCTCTTGTACGACGATTCCATATTCGAAAACCTTTGGAATTTTCACAATATCCAACGAACACTCCGATGTCAGCCTTTGCTTTATGTTTACCTAAATCGTCACGATCATTTTTCGGATAGCAAAGTGCTCCAAATACATGAAAGTAATCGATGTTCGGTTTCCTTTTATGAACAATTTGATATGGTGTTTTGCGATGGCGTTTTGTGATCATGCAACGGTTTTGGGTATAACATGCGGTTGAAACAGCTTCTGCCCACAAGTAATCTGGTAATTGAGCATTAATCAACATAGTTCTAGCAGCTTCCACTAACATCCTGTTGCGTCTTTCAACCACACCATTCTGTTCTGGGCTTCTAGGTATAGACGTTTGATGTTCAATTCCCACTTTCTCATAGTAAGACCTAAGTGTCTGATTCTTGAATTCAGTTCCATTGTCAGCTCTGACGATTCGTACCGTATTGCGTAACTGAACTTGAATTTTAGTGAGAAAGGTGATGATCATAGAAGGAGCCTGATCTTTACTTCGTAGGAAATAAACCCAAGTCTATCTGGAGAAGTCATCTACGATTACAAGCATGTAGCGTTTACCGTTGATACTTTGAACACGCATCGGTCCACATAGATCCATATGAAGCAGTTGTAAAACATGATTCGTACTTTGCTCAGGTTTAGTCGGAAAATGAGCACGAGTACTTTTTCCTTGTTCACAGGCTGAACATAAGTGATCTTTGGTAAAACGGAATCTTGGAAATCCATCGACAAGTTTATAACGAGCAAGGTCTGTCATAGTTCTGAAATTCAAGTGCGAAAGACGTTTGTGCCATAACCAAGATTTAGTCGATTCTGCTTTGGAGAGAAGACATATCGGAGATGTTGCAATCATATCTGACATAGAAATAGTATAAAGATTGGAACCACGTGAGCCAGACATAAGATCGTTTCCTTGTAAGTCACGAACAAAGCAAGTTTTCTCACGAAATGCAACTTCTAGATCCCCATCACAGAATTGACCAACAGAGAAAAGGTTGTGTCCAAGGCCTTCCACATAGTAAACACGACTGATTTCGATGTTCCCGCTGATATAGTCACCATATCCCATTATTAGAGCGTAATGATCATTCCCGAATCTGACAGTACCAATGAACTTTGAGACAAAGTTGTGTAACATTTTGAGATTGCCTGTCATATGTCGGGTGCATCCGCTATCAACAATCCAGAGAACAATCTGTACCACCTGCATCACCAGAAGAAGACACGGGTGGAACAGAAGTAAGGGTGGAACCCAAAGAATTTGCGGGTTCCTGTTGGTTAGAAACACATGTTTTCAATAATTTAGGGATCCATTTAAAGTCTGGTTTGTGTTGTAACCAACGTTGCCAATTCCAACTAGTTTTTGCTTTTTTAATGTTAAATGCTCTAGTGGTTGGCTCATTCCTAGATTTGTTCTCGGCACCTATGGGGGTAACTTCAACTTCATTAGAAACCGTAGAAGACGGCTTTCCTAAGTTAGACTTAGAGGCAATAGTGGGCCTAGAAGGAATGCGTGTCCTACGTTTCTTATGACGATTGAGAAGAGAATTAGCTAAACATTTTGTATGATCTCCAGATGATACGCTTTTACGACAAAACACACAAGATGCATTAATATTCAAAACATTCAGAGGTTCATCATTTGTTACATTTAGATTTTGATTACAATTTGCCAGATTAGAATCTAAATCTGATGCAACATGAGTTTTATTCAAATTCCTAAGTTGGTCTTCTACTTCTTGAGCTTCTAGGTGTCCTCTCTTACGTTGCAAGATCCTATTCTTCTTTTTACTTTTACGCTTGGGTCTGCTAACGCTAGAAGTGGAGACTAGTCCTGTAGAAGTGGAGTTATCAACATTAGTGTTTTGAACAACCTTTCCTTTATCAGTTTTGTCTACATGATACATTCCTGGTCCTATCACCGTGGTGTCAACCATTTTTCCTTTTTGAAGTAGCTTAACTTTCTCTTTCAAATCAATGATGATGTGATTTTTGTCCTGAATTTCAGACTCAAGTAAACCATTGCAATATTTGATGTCATCGCGGTTTTGTTGCCATTCAGCGTTTTCAATTTTTAAATCCGCAATTTCTTTCTCATAATTGAGACAGAGACTTTTTAAAGACTCATTGGTTTTGCAAAGCTGACACGAGTTTGAAACATTTTTATTTTGAAGTTTCAATTCCTTTTCAAGACTTTTAGCTTGACACCATTCAAGCCTTTGATTGAGTTGACAAATTTCTTTTGAAAATTGTTTTGTCACATCATCATTTTTAATTTTCAACTTATCATTTTCCTGTTTAAGTGTCTCAATTTCCTCATTCAACAAGTTATTGTCAACACAAAGATCATCCATAAGCATAGAAGTACCAGATTTATAGAGATCATTCATGATAACAGACAAAATATCAGCATTGAGAACTTGTTCCAAGAGTCGATCAGCATCATTTTTTAAAACTCTATTTTTTTGCTTTTGAGCCAAAATCTCATTTTCAGTTGAGTTGAAAACGTGAATCATATTTTCCACTTCCTTTTGAAGTTCCTGATCCCAACGTGTAGCACAAAGACGGAGGTGTTGAACAATTGGCTTCATTTGTTTTTGAAAAATATCTCTCTTTTCTCGCTCGTAAGCGGATTGAAAAGTTTCAATTTTAATTTCAGAATTACGCTCAATTGTTTCCTCCAAAATTTCGATGTCTTCCATAAAAGTTTTGAAATAATTTAAGACACGACACGTTTTTGGTAAAGGTGAAAGTTCACCGGGTGATGGTAACGGACCATTAATTTGTGCTACAGTTTGGACAGGAGCCGCATTGTGAGATGAAACATATGACTCAGTGATATACCATGATTTCTCAGGTAATTCTTTTTGAGTAACAAAAGATTTCGAAATTGGTGGAGCTTTTGAGTAATCATATGGTGTCCAGTTTTGAACATAACTCATTTTTGATCGACTCTCGTCTTCAAGTTCTTCTTCTTCCTCAGTATCAAAAACAACAGCACGCACAATCGTATTATCCATCAAATAATCCATACTGTAAATTTTTGGAATATCTTTGAATGCCGTGTGAAGAAACATTGAATGGTAATCACCAAGTGCAAATCGTTTATCGGGTCTCGGTTTTAAAGTAAATTTTTGAATTGTTGTGACTGAGTTCCCGTGTTTGTAAACAATGTTACGAAATTCTTTGAGTTGTTTTTCAAGATCAACAATATCGCCGAGTAAATCGTCGATATACTTCCTTTTTCGTATTTTATGTTCACAAAAATCCTTTTTACAACTTGACAACTCAGTTTCTGTTTTTGAAAGTTCTATTTGAAGATGTTTAACTTGCATTTTCAATTCACACTTTTCACTTTCAAGTTTCGAAATCAACTTTCTGTTTGACTCAATTAAATCATGCATTTTGCGTTGAAGATCTTGTTCTTTGTTGTAAGAATCGTGAAAAGCTTTTTCAAAACTTTTTGCATTTTTAATCTTGTCTTCTTGATTTGAAAGCTGAATTTTATAACACTCAATATCTCTTGAAAGTGACGCATTTTGTTCTTTTAAAGCTTTATTAGTATCGTTGCATTTAATGATTTGCAATTGTTGAGCATCCAGTTGTTTAGATAACAATATTAGGTCAGGGTCTGGATCAAATGATGGTTCATGTTGTTCTAAATTATCATGTTCATTATTCTCAATAGGATCATCAAATGAAACAACTGTGTCATCATCGAAAATGACAACTGTGCTTATTTGTTCATCTTTTTGAGGTGATGAAGATGATTTAGATGGAACAACTTGCGCCATATCTGATTCAGAAGCAGAAGGTGAGACTATTTCATTAATAAAGCATTCATTGAGGTCATGTACCTGAGACAAGCCGTCAGTGTCATACACTGGACCTGAATCATTGAGCTTAAGTTCCTGCATGTTGGCCATAAGCATCACAGCAGCATTGGCTTCCAGATCTTCCATGTCATCATCGTTGTTCACATTTGCCATGAAGTTGTTATCCTGTTCAGGGAAATGTCCATCTTTTTCATCTTGAAGAGCCAAGAGTAATGCCTGCTTGTGAAACTTACTACCCCGAGTTCTCGGTTTGGGACATGCTGTCGCTATATGACCTTGTTCATTGCAATTGTAGCACCACACTGCATTCCCTGAGTTGGAGTTCCTAGTTGCAACTGATTCAGACCTTTGCTGAGAAGATCCTGAGTTGTTCCTGAACCCACCATTGTTACTAAACCTCTGACCATTCCCATAATTTCCTGAAGAATTTCCTGAACCAGATCGACCATAGCTACGATTCTGAATTTCCACTCTTCCATCATTGACAACAGCTTGATTCCTTGTGTTAGAAGATGAACATTGACGATTGTTTGTTTTGTTGGAGAATTTGCTGAAAGCACGAGCAATAAGAGCAAGTCCCTGATTCAACGTATTAAAGTCATCATCGTCATCATCATTAGAGTTGGAGTAATACACAGCATCATTGTTGTTTAACGGAACAAGTTGAGTAGAATTATTCTGTAGAGATGAATCATAAGGGGCCATTTGGTTCGAGGTGGAAGATTGTGGATAACTGAAGTAGTTCTGCTCTTGAACATATGCATGATTTGACATTGGTGGTGGAGCATAGGGAGATTGAGCTACGAGAGCCAAAGAATTTGGTGTTGATGTTGGTGTGTATCCTCCTCGTAGAGCTCTATCTTTTTCCACTTCAGGTTCATGGTGTTTTAGAAAATCATACAACAAGCCATATGGAGCATCATGAAGATTCTTCGTTTGACGAACAAATGTCACATATTTATGCCAATCAGGGCCAAGACTACCAACAAATTTGGAGTTCACAGCGATCCTTGGTACTGTGATTTTGTGACGTTCCAGATCATTGACCACATTTGTGAAACGATGATAGTAGGATTCAAGTGACTCTCCAGGTTCAATTGTGATGTTAGTGTATTCCATGTATAGCTTGGATTCCATGTCATCTTTGTTCAATTGAGTTCCTTCCATAAGGAGATGAACGTGTTCCCACATAGCTTTGGCTGTTTTCTGAGCATCGACACTTCGATAGATCGGATTAGGTATACCTTGAAGTATATAAGCCATTGCATACTGATCAGCTTCACGATGTAGTTTCTGTTCTTCAGTGAGTGCAGATTCTAGAAGGGGTCTATCACCAAGAGGACGTGGAGGATCAGCATTTGGATCACCAGCTTCAAATCTTGTTGGCCACTCAAATGGTCCTTCAAGTATCACTTGCTTTAAGAACTGCCCATGAGGTTTCTTTAATTCAATAAATCTTAAGAATCGACTTGACCATTGAACATAATTCCCAAGTGTTAGCATTGGAGGTGTTTCAAGTGATCCTGCCTCATGTCGGGATTGTTGAGTTGTAATAACTTCACACATTCTGTCAAACCAGTGAGGTTGTTTGGAGGAAAACTGAGTGGTTTGTTGTAGCACTTGATTTGGTTGTTGTTGAGGAATGATCTGTTGTTGCATCATTAGGTAATGATGTAGTGGATTGTATGTTTGTTTAGGAGGTTGTTGATTCATTATATGCGGAAGGTATTGTTGTTGCTGATACTGAGGTTGCTGAGACTGCTGATGCTGAGGAATGTGAGGGAAGTAGTGATTAGGTGGTTGAGACATCTTAGAACACTTGTGTAGAAATGGATCTCGTAGAAAGTGTAGAATTAACCAAGTATCGAAAAACTTAGCACAACTTCAGATTTCGAAATTTTGACAGGGATTGCGAAACTTTCCAATGATTTCGAAAATCTGGTCCAACTATGATTGCGATAAGGATTGCGAAACTTTTCAGTTTATCGAGAAACAAGGTTTGCGAAAATAAGATTGCGAAACTGTCAGATTATCGAGAAACCAGGTTTGCGAAACTTTTAGGTTTTGCGAAAACTTAAAGTTTGCGAAAACTTTATCAGATTTTTCGAAAAACTTGAACTTTCGAAAGTTTGCGAAAAACTCTCGAAATGATTTCGAAAATTCTATGTTTTGCGATAAAAACACAAAATTGCGAAATACAGTTTTCGAAATTATACAATTTCAAAAACTTTCCCAAAAGTCGAAGTACTTAACTTTCTTATACAAGAAAGAAAATACCGAGTTCACACAAACGAAGTCGAGGTAGTGCACGTAGAGAAGATCTCGAAATAGGGACAAATAAGTTCTCGATAACTAGTTAGTTTTTGTTTTTCAAAGAAAGCAATCCTAAAACTCGTTTTTATTTCAAGATTCTTGTACTTTTAGATGTAAAATGAAGAGATCTTTAAGAAAGTAGAAAACTTTAAGAACTTTTCAAAATTTGTAAAAGATTTCGAAAAATAGTACAAAAACCTAGTCGAATTTTTTGAAAAAAATGGTAACTTTTTTGTTTGTGTTGATTTGTAGCACAAGTTTGTAAGCAAATATGTGATAAAACCAAGAAACAAGCAAGAAAGTACAATAATTTCTCAAAAAATTAGAATGAAAAACGAATTTAAGAACAAACTTAATGAAAAAACAAAAGCTACACCTTCATATGGCGAATGATACCACTTGTTAGGTCACCATTATGTAAACACAAGCACAATATTGATAGAAATGAGATGAGAATGAGAGTGGGATGATTATGAGAAATTTAGAAAATATGAATTGCAAGAGTTTCCTTAATGTTTCAAATAACCAACCAAATACAAATGAGGCCTAAGACTAGTATTTATAGGAAAGGAGCTAGGGCAACATCCCTACTCCATCCTTTACATAAAACGTGTGGGCTTCAAGCCCATGGGTCATATTACTTAGGCCTAGTAAACATGTAACTTAACCAATATTGTAAGTAATAAATAACTTAAGCAACCTATTATTACAAATGACCGAGACTTGACAAAATAGTAAAAACTTAGGTTCCACCATGAGGGAATGTCACTCTGGTCCCTCTGGAGGGCATCATGGGATAAACACCACCGCCCGAAAGATTTTCGATGCGGGATTCTATTGGCCCACAATTTTCCGTGACGTCAAAGAAATGGTGCAGGAATGCGATGCATGTCAATGGGCCGGGAACATATCACATAGGGATGAAGCACCTCAGAATTTTATACAAGTATGTGAGGTCTTCGATGTTTGGGGAATTGATTTCATGGGACCCTTTCCATCTTCAGGGGGGAACGAATACATTTTAGTTGCCATCGATTATGTTTCAAAATGGGTTGAGGCACAAGCCCTTAGGACCAATGATGCCAGAGTAGTTATCCACTTCCTGAAGAAGCTTTTCGCTAGATTCGGGATTCCTAAAGCTCTCATCAGTGATAGAAGGACCCACTTTTGCAATGCACAAATGGAAAAGGTCATGAAGAGGTATGGAGTATCCCATCGGTTCTCCACCGCCTATCATCCACAAACCAATGGCCAGGTCGAAAACACCAATAGGGCTATTAAAAGAATACTTGAAAAGACGGTTAGTCAAAATAGAAAAGACTGGTCATTTAAACTCGACGAAGCCTTGTGGGCATTCCGAACCGCCTACAAGACACCTATTGGAACGACCCCGTTTCGCATGGTGTATGGTAAGGCGTGTCACTTGCCAGTAGAATTAGAACATAAGGCTTATTGGGCGCTTAAGACATGTAACTTAAACTACACAATTGCTAGAACTAATAGGTTCTTGCAATTACACGAGCTTGATGAGCTTAGGTTAGAAGCCTATGAATCTTCCATCACATATAAAGAGAGCGCAAAAAGATGTCATGACCAGAGAATTAAGAAACCCAAAGAATTTTCAGAGGGAGACAAAGTCCTATTGTACAATTCTCGGCTGAGATTATTTCCGGGAAAGCTAAAATCTAGATGGTATGGACCGTTTACGGTGAAAAACTCCTCTGAAAATGGAGTAGTTGTGTTATTAGATGATGAAGATAGGGAATTTACTGTCAACATACAACGTGTAAAACATTATCAAGAAACTAACAATGAAATGATTAGTGAGGAGGATGTGACGTTTGACGATGAGGTCACGTAGTAACCCATGACCTTGAGTCTAGCTACAAGACTCGAAAATAAAGAAAAGCGCTTCTTGGGAGGCAACCCATGCTTTGTGTGATTTTATTTTGTTTGTTTGTTTGTTTGTTTGTTATTTGCTTCCGTATACATGCTTTATTTTTATTGTTGGTAGATCATGTTTCTCAATTAAATAGTGGAAATACTTTACTTTGTTGTTTTCGCCTAATCTTAACTCCACCTAAAAGTATTTTTGCAAAAGATAAGTGTAAGGGGAAACCCCAAATGTGTATTTAAGAAACAAACCGATCATGATTCTCCACAATATTTAATGAACATGTATATTCGTATTTGTTAGAGTCAAATGCTTGTATTGAGTCATAATGAAGTTTTTGCAGGATTTTGCAGGAAGTAGGACCAAGTTTTTCCAGAAATTTTCCGGAAACTTAACATAAGAATTTCTGTAGGTCACTTCTTACGGCGTCACGAGATTACTCTTGATGGCATCACGTGTAAAAATCTGGAAATTTTACCGGTTTTGTTTTTCTAACGGAGTCTTACGGTTTTTGTGAATTATTAAGTTTTATAATCTCAAGGAAATCTGCAAACTTCATTCCACAAGCATTATATCTTACTTTCTTTTCTAGGATTTAGTAACTTATATAGATGCCGCTGATTTTACGCGAGGTTGTCTTGTTTGTTTTCTCAGGATTTACAGGTTATGTATGACAAGAAGATGATTTATATTCTGGAAGGGAAGCTTTGATTGTTCATTTTCTTGGAGGAAGATTTAACCTGGCCACCTTATTATCCATACCGAGCGAATCAGGGGAGTATTTGATTTCATTCTTTTTACTTATTTCACTTTTACATTCTTTACTTGAACATTAGGGACAATGTTCATCTTAAGTGTAAGGGGAGGGTAAAATGATGATACCTTACATGTACACTTTTCTTGAGTTTGTTTTGTTTGATAGTAGATGTGTAATAAAACTATGAGAATACTTGTTAGTGCAATTTTAGCGCCAAATTTAAATTTTTTTACAACATTTAGGAGTGAAACTTTAGCCATAGCAAGCGTCTCATGGATAGGAGATTGTATGACTAGCACATAACCGTATCATTCAGAAAAATTTTCCACCCAAATATGTGAGGTTCGCCTTTAGATTTGATAGGAAAAGCATTTACTATTAGTGCTTATGAGTGTACCGGTAGCATCTAGATTCTAGAACTTGCGTTAGTGATGCATCTCGAGACCGCTAGTGAGACTACATTCGTGTGGTAGGATTTATTACATGATAAGAGGCATTAGGATCACCCTTGTGTTAAACCCGTATTATAGTTACTTGACCACTTAAGTCATATTACTTGGCTAGTTAAGTCAACTAATTTTCCCACACCTTAGCGTTGTACTCATTTTTAGTACACGAAACCCCTAGTACACCCTTCCGAGCCTATCTTTTCGTTTCTAACTTTAAGCATTTTACTTAAAGGAAGAATTTGTTACACCCCACTTAAATGTACAACCAAATCGCCTTAGCCTTCCGTGTATGCGCTCATTTTTAGTGCATTATTGTTATTTGTTAAACCCTAAGTCGAGTCATATCCTTGTACATATTGTTTTGGGACGATTGAGACTCATGGGTAAAGTACTTATTTTATGAAGTAATGGGGAAGAACATCATATATTACCCCCGTATGTGCGTTAATCATAAAAGTGCTCCAAGTGTTTTGATTTTCTTAATTCGAGTCATTAGATTAGTTTATTGTAAAGTATGTAAAGATTCAAGTGTAAGGGAAATGTTCATCCCCTATGATGTATTGTTTTTGATGGTAGGGTAAGAGTGTATGCCAAAAAAAAAAAAAAAAAAAAAAAAAAAAAAAAAAAAAAATTCAAAAAATCAAGAAAAAGAAAAGAAAAAAAGAAAAAAAAAAAGAGAGAAAAAACATACGGACTACCATCCCTTTTTATTCTATGTTCATTTCATGTTTTTGTTATTTTTCATTTATTAGCCTAAGTCGAGTCTAGTCTTGGCTTAGCAATGCCATATTGTACATGTAATTAACCAAGATTGTTAACTCGCCACCAGTAAAAACTTCCTTTATCCAACAAAATCGTGTATTTCATATCCCTACACCTAACGTTACAACACTTTAAAAGACCTCTTTGATAGTTTATCCTAGGTGCTTACGTCATGTGGTGGAGGTTTGATCCTTTCCCAAGCCTATGGTAATCTATTTTGCTATGACAGGTAGTGAGAGATATCTTCCGTTTCTATATTGTAATTTATACTTTATTACACCTGAGAGATGTGAGGTGCTAGTGTATGACCTCCGTGCTTGTCTATTGGTCTTTAGTGGAACGATTATTTGTTGTAATTACTTTTATATTAGTGTTAAATGACCCATAACTTGTATTTTGACTAGAATAAAAGCGCATTTGCTTGAGGACAAGCAAATCTCAAGTGTAAGGGTATACGATGAGGCGAAAAATAAACCATTTTTAGGGGGTCATTTAAGCCCGGAATTGAATTTATTTGATCAAATATTGCCCTAAATAATTCCTTTTGTGATTTTAGGTACTTTGGGAGAGAAATCTGGAAAAGGAAGCAATTCGGACATTTTTGGAGCATAAAAGTGAAGAAAACGCCAAAGTCTTAATTTTCCTTGCTGGGAACAGTAGGTGACGGCGTCAAGAGCAACATCCTGACGGCGTCAAGAGTAATTTGCATGACGGTCTAGTACAAACGTGAAGGCGTCACAAGTAGAGCGTCAAGAGTAAAAGACGTGACGGCCTGGAAGACCATAACACATGACGGTGTCAGATGAAGATTAAGGCAGTCCGAGAAGTATTTTGGCGGCGAGATGACAGCGTCACCTATTTGGTCTTGACGCCGTCAGCCTCAGTTTTCTATATATAGTTTTCTAATTTTCATTTATAAAAAAAGAGAGAAGTTTTGGAGAAACCCTAAGGCCGAACCTATTACGAATTTTACAGGTTTTTCAAGGGTTTTCAGCCCTTGAACCCTTTCATGTGTAATTAAGATAAGTATTCTTTTAATTCAATCAATATGTCTATGTGTTGGTTGTCTATATCTTGTTCTTGTCTTAATTCCATCATGCTAGGCTAGATCTATCTTGTGTTTGCTTAGATCTAATGAAACCTAGATGTTGATTATGTGTTGATTACTTGTTTATGGTTGTATTGGATGAATGATTTCGATGTTAGGCTTAAGAAAACTGGCAGATCTCCAAATGGTAACATGCTTGAACGTCTTAGGAAACATGAACTGACGTGCACTAGGTTTTATTGGTTGTATTTAATGCATGAGTAAATTCTAATGATCCCATGTTAGGAGCTTCTTAGCCGGCTCGACATAGGAGTGAAGTAGGCACTCATAGGATTGGGGAATTAAGTGCGCCACCCCATGAATAGTATTAAGGAATACAATCCGTCATCCACGCAACTATAACAAGTAATTAACGTGTAAAAGATATCTAGGGAGTAGTGAAATCTAAGTAAACACAATTTCTCCACTTATTGCTCACAACCTTAGTTAATTTAGTTTTATTTTCATTTCTAGTATTTTATTTTGATTGCATCTTTAGTATTGGGTTAGTTGACTAGCAACTAATTCCGCCCAAATCCTTAAAACCCGAGATTTTTACTTGCTTTCTAAAAAAATATAAAAATACAAAAATAATCATCCCTCATCTCTAGAACTAGTATTTAGGTTTTCTAATCCTAGCGACACTATTCCTAGCTGAACGATCAATCCCCCGGTACTTGTCACTATACTATACTACAACGATCAGGTACACAGCCTGGTGGGGGTTGTAAGCTTCACAAGATCCCTTGAGAGGTAAAGCCTGGTGCGATTCCCACGTATCAGTTTCATTACTCACTAGATATCTTTTACAGTTTGATAGTTTGTTACAATTGCATGGATGATGGGTTATATTCCTTAATATCAGTCGTAGGGCCGTGTACAATATTCTCTAACTCTATAGGATCCTACTTCACTCCTATGTCGAGCCGTTAGAAGCTCCTAACATGGGATCATTAGAATTCTCCTACGCATTAAATACAACCAAAAATCATAGTACACCTCTGATCATGTTTCTTAAGACGTTCAAGCATGTCACCAATGGAAGTCTGCCAGTTTTCTTAAGCCTAACATCGAATACAATCATCCGTAACAACTATAAACAAACAATCACCCCATAAGTAACATCTAGGTTTCACTACATCTAAGCAAACACACAAGAGATCTAGCCTAGCATGTTGAATTCAAGACAAGCGTAAGATATATTCAAACAACACATAGACATATTGAATGAATTGAAAAGTACTTATCTCAATTGAACATGAAAGGTTTCAAAGGGTAAAAACCCTTGAAAAAGCAGTAATATTCGTGCTAGGGTTTCTTCAAAGTTACACCCTACTTTTTCCTCTCTTAATGAATGAAAATTGCAAAACTATATATAGATTTTACAGGGTGACGGCGTCAAGAAGGAATTTCTGACGCCGTCAACTCGCCGCCCATAATGAGATCGGATTGCCTAGATCCAGATTTGACGCTGTCATGTGCACTTCTACTCTGGGCCGTCACATGTATTTGGACCATGACGGCCTATGGTGACGCCGTCATGTCCACAGTGTAAATCTCTTCTGGATTGTCACGGACTTTATCCACTTCCACCTCTTGTATTACTCTTGACGCCGTCACATGAAGACTCTTGACGCCGTCAGGTACTGTTCCCATCAAGGAAAATTAAGACTTTGTCGTTTTCTTCACTTTTATGCTCCAAAAACGTCCAAAATGTTTCCTTTTCCAAAATTCACTTCAAAAGTACCTAAAATGACAAAAGGAATGATTTAGGACAATATTTGATCAAATAAATTTGAATCCGGGCTAAAATGACCCCCTAAAAACGGTTCATTTTTTGCCTCATCATATATCATGGCGTATTTTGAATCGATGAACCTCTGCAATTGTTTGTTGAGCATACAGAGGGCAGCCATGCGTCCAATATTAGAAGATTCTTCTTGGTCCAGTTGTTGTCGCAATTGATCCAAATTAAGAATCATTATGTCTGTGAAAATCTGGACATCTTGACCGATGAGAGTAATAAATGCACGTTCAAACCCCATTTTGAATCCATTTCCCTCTAACAGTACCGAGAGGTGTGAATGAAGTATTCGAAAGCATTCTATGTGACATTCCTTAGCGTCATCAAGCAATTTACGTGGCTGATGAGTCACATTCTCTTGAGAATCCGAGCATGAAGAAACCATTGAAGCATTATCAGGCACAAGTACATTGATTTGTAGTGAAAGGTTAGAAGTCATATGTTCATCAGCTATGTCCTATAATTTGAGAATATCAGATATCACTGACTCTGAAGAGCATGACATGATGTAGGTGGGTCACAATTTGCACAAAGTGTCAACTCGCGACAAGTCAAGTTACAATATATCCGATTGAAATTAGTCAAGTCGTAAGAATTAACTCACAACGTCAGATCACAATCAGATAAATTGAAACGACTTAGGTTACAACAATTCACCAAATACAAATTATTAATCAATCACAAGAACCTCACTACAAGGTTAAATGCTAAAAGAGTAGAGGTACTCGCTATTAAGAGTAAACCGCTAAGATCAAACCACTAACTTCAGGTAATCTCAATCAATAAGTAATCGCTGAGATGAGTAAAACGCAGGATTAGACAAGGTAACCGCAAGAAAGAGCAAAACGCAGGATGATGTAATCGCTAGTAAGAAAACCGCTAATCTTGGCAAACCGCAAGGTGAGTTAAACGCAAGCCATGGTAACCGCTGAACAGAGTAAACCGCTGGAGCAAACCGCTAACAACTAACCGCTAGTCACAACAGTCCAAAACCGTCACTATCTTGCGTTTTGTCCTTATACCCAATAAAGTACTCGCTACCAAGCAACCCGCTAGATTAAGTAGCAAACCGCTACAAAGAAACAAAAACAGAATAGCAAACCGCTACCAAGCATTCGACCCAAAATCAATTACAACTTCCAATAAACGTTTGATATAGCATATCCAACTGAAAAACTATGTAGTACTAACACTAATGATCACAAAAGTACACCCATAACATATCAAATAACACTAGAAAGATCAAACCATGATGTTTTCAAAGAAAACTCTTCTAACTTACAAAAAAACACACAAAACCACACCAAATCCGATTCTACAAGGCCCTAAGATGAAACCTTGGCTTTTGATACCAATTGTAAGATAAACTCTAAGTTCCAAACATTAAGAACATGGTGGTATATGGTGTGTGAATTAAAAGAGGAAGAAGAAATATGGGAACCTTTAGAGAATGAGAGAAAATAGAGAATATTAGATTGCAAGTATGAGAAGGTCCAACCCTCTCCCTTGGTGGGAGAGGGGTATTTATACAAGGAAATAAAAACGCCCACACCCGGGCTGTGGATCAGGCATACAGTGGGTAAAGACCCGTCCTTCTTCCACGATGTTACTTAAACTAAAACTTACTAAATAATAACATAACTACGAGCTATCTTAATGCTATTACATCATTTAGGTGACCGAGTCTTTTATAGGAATAATTGTATTCCTAACAGATTTAACACACGGATTGCATGTGGCTAGTTTCTAACATACTTTTATATGGTTATACTTCATATCATTCATTCTTCTTAAGAGCTTAACTTAGTTTAGGAACCCTTAAAACTTTCCAATATACTTTTATATTTTAGTTCTCCTCATCACTTATGCTCGTAAAGGGTTTAAGACCAACATAGTATAATTGTCAAATGTCTTTTATGTTGGTGATTTTAGTGTCATCAATCATTTAGGTGTAATGGTGATTTACCCGAGACCAAATGGATTTCAAGTTAAGTTATATTACGAGTTCGGAGGTGCGGAGTGCACACTTGTATAAACTAATTAACTTGGTTTTGGGTACGGAAAATGGAAAAGGTCATTGATGTAAAGGGAAATATAGTGACAGAATTCGTGTGTCACTAAACTATCCATATACACATGTCTTTAATGATGGCAGTTAGCGACAATTTTTGGTTGTTACAAAACTGTTGCTGGACAGATTTAAAGGAAGTGTCGTGACTATTACAAAAGGGTGTGGCTTTTCATTATAAGAGTAACAACCTTTCCATACAACCACCATGAGTTTATATATACATATAAACACAATTTGGTCTTTGAAGATGAACATTTTCATATCAAGAACAAAGACAACTAATTATCCAATGTTTTGCTCTCATTCTTGTGCCTAGAATTTGAGTGTTCATTCTTGGCTTATCTCTATACAAATTTCGTGTAACCCAAAGCACCAAATAGGGTCGAAATATTGTATCAAGAAAGTGAACTTTTACACGATTCAAGAATTTATCCAGCAACCTTTGATTTTCAAGACCCGAATACTAACATTTTGCTATGTGTATTTTCTCCATATAATGTTGCTCCCATTCTTTCATTGTCAATCTATTATGTTGCACAAAAGTAACTTTTATCTACATTATCTATAAAACAAAAATGGTCAAAATGAAAAGTCAGAAAAGTGAAATTTTGAAAAAAATATAAAAGGAAATGTTGAAACCTTGCAAACTTCTCTGCTACACTTCACTTCTTTACCATTGAAGGAAACGAAATAGAACAATGTTATTGAAGGAAACCAAAGTATTGAAGGAAATGAAAGGCTGGACATTAAAAAAGCAAGGCTGAAAAATTCAAGATTTTTGTGAAGTTGAGAGGGTTTTTTACATTACATATACTAGACAATTACCCATGTAAAAGTTACTCGTTTTAGTCGGTCACAATTTCTTCTCCCTTTTTTCTCAGAACAAAAATGTGGGAACTCCAATCTTGATATGACACTACCCATTTAGACTCCCTTCTACCCCGTTTAAACTACTCTGGGCTTTATACTACAATACCCATTTAAACATCCTTCTCCCCAAAAGGAGCGCACTCCAAGCTTTCTATTCCTCTTATCTCATTACTCCCCTATGATTATTATTCCCATTGTTTATTGCTCCCGTTATTAATGAATCCATGGATCAAATTCTTACAAAGGCTTAACCTAAGAGTAGACAAGTACTCGTGCATTGCAACGAAATTTTATAGCGGCAAATAGTTGTAAGTATATTTTGGTTAACTCAAGCCGCTGTAAAATCCCGTTGTTATGCATTGGTACTCGTCTAGTCTTAGGTTAAGCTTATGTAATAATAAGATCCATTAATAACGGAGAGCAATAAACAATGGGAATTGGTATTGTAGTAGAAAGCCCAGAGTAGTTTAAATGGGGTAGAATGAAGTCTAAACGGGTAGTGTCATAACAAGCTCGGAGTTCCTACATTTTTGTTTCGAGAAAAAGGGGAGAAGAAATTGTGAATGGCCAAAACGAGTAACTCTTACATTTTACTTTGTCTTACGGTTTACATAATTTGTCATCATCAAACATGGGGAGATTGTTATTTCAAATATGAATATATTCAAACTAAACAATCTCTTATGTTTTAACGGTGACAAATATGCAACTTGTAATATATAACCTAAAACGCGTAAATTACTCGTAACCATATATTACTCAAAACTTCTCGTCTTTGAAGTCTCGAGTATTCTCGTACTTCAACACATGTTCAAATATGTTTGTTAAGATGTATTATGATCAAACAATTTAACAAACAATTAAGAATGCTTAAAATATTGTGTAGATTCATTCATTCATTTTATCAAAACTAGTATCTCGTAACACTTATTATAAATGCTCAATTAAGTTTGTTAGTCATGCAAACTTTAAAAAATTAACAAAGGCTAAACATTTTCAATTCATTTGTGGATTAAATTCAAATTTGAGTTCACCTATTTTATATAAACCTCCCATTAAAGGAAATCATTTTTTGTTTTGGCGAAGAGACTAAATCATTTTGTTTTTCTAATAAGTAAACATCCATGAACACTTACAAATTTAAAATATTGGTTAGTCGAAAACACACTTTTAGTAGCCTTCCAAACAAGTGCATTTGCGAAAAGAGTAAAAACATGTGACTAAACAACTTCAAAACGGCTATAAAACATCCCACAGATCCTGGATGGTGGGAAGATCATATCTAGATCCATGGATCCATCAATAATTGTGGCCAATTTACTTTGCCTATTTAAATAGCACTTTTAGCCACCATTTAAACCAAGCTTTTGCAATATAACAAACACATTCCTAAGTCTTCAAAACCTTCACTAACCCTTGATCATGATGCTTCTAACTCTCATTTATTTAAAGCACATTAACATGTCATGATCCACCAAAACTAGCCTGGAGCTCTTATCTACCTTCATCTATTCAAAGCATACTAGCATGTGAAGATCAGTCATAACAAACTAAGAGCTCGTGTTATCTTCATACGCTAGAAGCATCTTATTATGAGATATCAAGCCTATCAAGCTTAGAGTTTTTTATGTTTCGATTATGCATTCATTTCCATTAGACAATCATGTCTTGTATCACCATTATACAATATCGTGTATCACTATCATACAACACCATGTATCACCAACCTTATTTCAAACTAGAGGTAAGATAGGTTTGTGTTTGGGTCTTAAAACACAAGGGTGATACACTTAGTGTGTTTAGGCTTAAAACACAAGGGTGATACACTTAGTGTGTTTAGGCTTAAAACACAAGGGTGATAGGTTTGTTGCGTTTCAGCCATAAAACACAATGGTTTGGTTGTAACCGAAGAATAACACGATGTCTAGCATTGTATCGGTAAATTGTAAGCGACGTTTTAAGGTTTTCTCCGCAAAGAAGAAAGCTTGTTGAATTAGTGAAGGAACTCTCGAGTAGGAAACTCAGATAGTGGCGTAGTGCGAAAAGGAGTTTTGTGCCGAACCACTATAAATCATCGTGTCCGGTTTGATCTCTATTTTATTTATTGACTTGTGTTTATACTATTGATATGTTTTTCATGCTTTCTATTATTGTAAAATTATTATGTCACTTATTATATTACATCACATTTGATCGGTTATTTAACAAAAAATTAAAATGTTTAAAAAGAATGTATCAACCCTCTTTATGTTGTCACAAACTGTTCAAACAGCTGGCCAAAGGATTTTATCGTATTGATTTACGTTTGATAAGATTTTCTTCAAAAATCTTAATCGCTTAAACATTAGACTAAACACAATAAGGCACTCGACCGACTGGGTCGTGAAGGTCGGCATCAGTCCTCCTTGTCGTGGGATGACGGCCGGCTGTCTGTCGATGGACGAACGAAGTTGGGTCTCGACCGATAACAAATCCACAAACAAACAAAAATTTGGAACATCGTTCTAAAAAAAACTTTTTAACCTTTTAAAATTTAAACTCTTTGCCTTATATATAACCTATTCATTTAATCTACAAAAATGTCTTCCGATCTATTCTTTTTTACATCTTCGGACTATGAAGATGAAGTTAATAGCGAGCTTGCGTTTTTTACGGAGGCTTATAGTGTGGTTATTGAAGCGTCAAAGCAAAATGTCCAACGAACCAAAATAGACAGGGATCGTTACGATGCTAATGATCTTTTAATGGCGGCTTACTTATCTGAACGCCCAGTGTATGACGGAGCAGCATTCCCAACGTGGTTCTGAATGAGCCAAAAACTATTCATACAAATTGTTCGAGAGGTGACCGATCATTCTCGTTATTTTCAACAAAGATCTGATTGTTCGGGAAGAGTTGGGATTTCCCCATTGATGAAATGTACTTCCGCAATTCGAAAAATGGCATACAGGGCCGTTCCTGATGCTCTCGACGAAAATCTGCAAATGGGTGCGACAACAGCCCGTGAGTGTCTCGTATATTTTTGTGACGCCATCATGGCGTTATATAGAGAAGAGTTTTTTGCGAAAGCCGACATGTACGGACCTTGAGAAACTCTATGCTCATCAAGAGGAAAATCAGGATTTCCTTGGATGATTGGAAGTATTGATTGTACGGATTGGTCATGGGAGAATGGCCCCGTTGCTTTTAAAGCTCAATATTGTCGGAGGGATCACAGGGGAGATCCATTCATTTTATTGAAGCGATTGTCTCCCAAGACTTATGAATTTGGCATGCGTTTTTTGGTGTCTCAAGGATGAACAACGACGTAAACGTTTTACGTAAATCCCCTATTTTTAGTGATCTAAAAGCAAGAAAAGCACCGGATGTTCCATTTGTGTCTAACGACGTAACTTATAAAAGGGGATATTATCTAACTAATGGGATATATCCGGAATGGTCCGTTCTTATTAAGTCCATAAAAAATCTAGAGACAAATGATCACAAACGAAAATTGTATGAAACGAAGCATACAACAGCAAGGAAAGATGTGGAGCGAGCTTTTAATTTCTTAAAGAAAAAGTGAAACATACTTAAACAGCCGGCTCGAGGGATGATGGAACGTAAAATAACGGATATAATGTACACGTGCTTCATATTACATAATATGATATTACATGATTTCGGGCAGGCGATATCTCCTAGATTTTTTTGAGAGGAGCAACATCATGATGATGATCCCATAAAACGCATGAAGAAACGTTTGAAGTTATTCGAGAAATACACAGCAGAACAGCTCGTTTGAGCCTAAAATCTGATTTAGTGGAATACATCTGGAATCGTGAAAATCAACTCTAGTTTATTCCTTTTATTTGTAATATTTAAATTGTATTTGAATTACGGAGTATTATGTAATCTTTTATTATTATTATTGTTAGTGAAATTTAATTTTATTGTTAAAAAAATTGAAAAGAAAATGTCAATCATCTTACTGTACCTAATAATGCAGAAAAAAAGTTGAGAGCTAATGAAAGTTGTTATCGTAAGTAGTCTTAAATATTATATATATATTTAAAAGGCAGTTTTTTACTGTAGCATGAACAGTATCACGCATTATAATATTGTACAAAACAGTTGGATGAACAGTGCATTATGTGCTGTCTCATGTTGTACGTACTGTAGCACATGTACTGTAGCTTTTTTTTTTTTTTTTTTTTTTTTTTTTTTTTTTCTGAAACTATGAACAATTTTCCTTAAAAAAAAAAAAAAAACTTGCACAAAAACATTTTATTATATAGTCATTCATTTTTGTTTTAGAAAAACAAATAACAAAAACAATACAAAACAAAAAAACAAAGAAAAATACAACACCATAAAAAAAATAACAAACACGCGGAAATGCGCGGGCTACCCCGCTAGTTATAGAGAAAAAACAACGAAACATTGAATAGGTCCAAATTACATGATGATTCTTTCACAAGATCCTTGTCAGGGTATGCTTGTCAGCTTAATATTATATTTAATGAATCTTTGTGCTGTTTTTTACAGTATATAATTTTAAAATTATGACATTTCTACCTTGAAAAATGTTTTGCTAACATTAACTTCATGCATACACTTTAAAGTTATCATACTACGTAGTGACTCATGGGCGGAGATAAGGGGGGTCCGGGGGGTCACGTGACCCCCCGGCGAAAAAAATTGTAGTGTAAATTTTCGAAAATTTTCGGGTATTTTTGTAATTTGCCCCCCCAACGTACCAATTTTTAGTGTAGTTTCTAAAAGTTATCATATTTTGCCCCCTCGACAAAAAAGTTCTGGCTCCGCCCCTGCGTAGTGTTCATGTAACTTGGATGCTATGCAGTTGTTTATCTATGACATAAGTCGACGTTTCACCTTAAAACATTTAAGCTTTTTCTGCACATCACTTAATAATTACTCCGTATGATTTTTGAACTTTTAACCGATTAATCTAAGAGTTTTGAGTCCACTGTCACACTGACAAAAACCGGATAAAAGTACCTTATTTTGGAAAGGTTGGCGTTGCCAATCACATTTGTTCAAAACGTATAAATAATTCAATGAAAGCTGAATTCATTTGAGCATGTAGATTATTTATACATGGGTACAAAACGTATAAATAATTCAAAACGTATAAATAATTCAAAACGATTAATCTACATGTAGTGTTTCAGAACTATATAGCGTATAATATGGGTAAATATATTACGACAACGTCTATATTTATGAGGTCAACAAAAATGTAAGACTAGAATATAACTAAAAACCCGGGTTTTAAAACATTGGAAAAAAGTCTCTGATCACAGATTTAATCGGCCAAAACGCTCATATTTCTTGTCAATTCGGATTCTAATATGTTAGTTTCACAAATTATGGCTAGTTAGTAGTTAGTGTCTTTATAGGTGTTCTTTGGTTTGGGTTGGTTTAGGTCCCGTCTTACATTTCAAGGTGTCTATTAAGATTCAAATATTGACGTTTCAAATATCTTACTGTATAATTTAGTGTAAATACTAGTGACAACAAACCAGCAGCTTTGTATTCTAGACTAATAAGCAGACATGAAAATTTTGATTCATACAAAATGAGTCGATTCAGGTTCAAAACCATTAATAAATTGTAAACCAAAACAAAATAGAGTCAAACGGGTCGAAGCATGCAAGAAAAATGCAATCGAAACTAGATAAAACCTGTTGGATGGTCAACCCGACCCAACCTGTTTCAATCCAAACTTCAGATGACTCATTTAACATGCCAAAATTTGGCATCACTACTAATATCTATGACATTTAAACCAATGATTACTCGTAACTAATGTCACAATAGGTGTACCTTCATCCTGATTCTTACTGACTTCCAAATGGATGCGGCTGATGGCTTTTATTGAATGTGTACAAGCACTTTAATATATTTGGCACCAATACACAGTTTAATACAAACGTTTTGGAACAAAAGGCTACTTGCTACAAAGAGCTGAGCTTTATTATTACAAGTTTATCTCCACCCAGATATCATAAGCATACCTGCAACCACCAGTAGTGTGTACATAGAAAAGGTATATAATCGCAATGAGGATTCAATGGAATCAAAGTTCCATATTTTTACTTTGACTCTTTTTTTGGAGCAGAAGCCTCTGCTACATTAGTAATGTTGGTAGTGTCGAATATTTCTATCCAGTAACCATCTGGATCTTTGATGAAAGCGATCCCTTTCATTTTTCCTGTAAAATCAATGCTAATCAGCCAAATTTCCCATTTACTCCAAAAGTACACAAAATATGAATTATTACTTGAGGTGGCATGATGGACAGGCCGAAGCGGCTTAATTTCATACTGGTCAAAACAGGCCAGGCCGTGTTGACCCGCAGACAGTTTTCGTTTGTTTACTTATTTTTAAATAAACAACTAATGTATTAAACTACTCTTAATTACATTATGATACAGGACAGCTTTATTGCATTAATAATGTTTATCTTTGAATGAAAATGATTTACGAGGTTGTATACTCGTAAGCATCAACAATCGAATTTGAGCTACTTTCCGTCAGTATTGACCCATTCCCTTTTTAGTGAAATATCTTACTTGACCCATTTGTAATAGAACACAACCCAAATCGACCCATTCATAATCAAAAAGGTCAAAATTGCCACCACTACTTTCACAATACCCGGTGTAGCTTGTGATGTTATGCTGATACACAATTTCAAATATTAACAAAAGCAAATATATTTGGCACCTAGTTGCTTAATTAGGAATTAATCAACAAAGCATTATGATATCAGAAGCTGAATGTGAAGTTCTAGAAAAGCAAATTACCATCTTCAGGCTTTTTGACAAATTGAACGTTTAGGCTTTCGAATCGCTTACAGGCCTTGTCTATATCATCAACCGTTATACCGATATGTCCTGGAGGCATATGAGAAGCATGTACGTATCATTAACCGTTTTACCAATATGTCATGAATGTCATGAAGGTGTTACTAGCATTCTTTTCCAATGAATGAACAAAAGACGCAACAGGAATATTAGCATACCAAATCCTCGAGGTTCTGAATTGCCATTATGATATCCAGTAAAATTAGGTTCTTTCTCAGTACCCCAGTTGCTGAAAAAGTGTTGCATGGGTCAGATTAGAAATATGAGTAAAGAAAAAATAAATGCATGAATGTGCCATGTACTGTGTAAGTTCAATTGTGGCCTTCTTTCCAAATGTCCATTGAGTTCGACGAGTTGAATCCGGTGGTGCTTCAGAAGTGTCCTGTGGGGAAAAAGAGCTTCAGTATCCATTAACGGTTTAATAAAGAAAATACGTACTCACAAGAGCATATGAAAAGATAAAAGTGCAAGAATCGGTGAACGGTTCTAGAATTTAATGTTTTACCTCGTAGCCCATAAAGTACAAGCTAAATTTCATATCTGGAAAATCCAGCCTCTTAAGCAATCTGCATTTAGAAAATGAGGGGATTGGTGATGTGTGATAATAGAGTTTGAAAGTAGTAGCGAAGACAATAACAACTTGGGGTCATATAGAGCAACAATACAATATGTCAAGGGATGCATACACTAGAATGAGTAACACGCTACTAGATTATACAACGCAAATTCGTTTATAATTCAAGGAACATTTAAGCTAACCAAACATATACATCACAATGCTAGGAACATCAGCACATGTAGATGTGCAGACCAAAATGTAATCTAATGTCCACAAATATCCATTAAGTATTTACTATTTACATCTTTTCAAAAATGATGATACCAAAATTAACAAAAAGTCAAAAACAACCTAAATACATGCAAAATACAACATTGGGTCGGATTCAGGACACAAAGCCACAAAGGTGACAATAAAAATTAAATATTAAACAATAAGACTTACGACATTCCAAGGATACGTGAGTAAAAATCTAGACTGACTTTTGGGTCTTTAATCCGAAACATCTGAAAAGGAAAGTAAAAACTACAAAGTTAGTGCATCCTCTAAAACTATTCAATTCCTTTTTTTGTTCTTGATAATATGGATGGCGAAAATATATGGTATTTGACGGCGTAGTCAATCGATATCTTAGAGCTTTATAGTTTGGCTTATGGCAAGTAACAGCCACTTGGTGTCACATGGACACTATTTACACAACATACTTTATCTTGGTCACCTTTGTAAATAGTGTTTCGATTAGTATCATAGTCTGAAAAATGTGTTAAATAAATATAGTTATCTTTGCTCGCTATTTATGAATACGTTGCTCCACCCAAATCCGTTGTTTTAAGCTCTAAGCAAAATATAATGCTTACGGACAATAAAAAAGGGCCAATTTCATATCTCCCCTCCTAAAACATGAAAATATTATATTTACCCAAATCATGCTTCGAAAGCATTGTACATAATGCATTCAATGGTTGTATGCATTCAATGTAAACACGCATCAACCCACCCTAAACCCAAATTTTGATTATCTGGTTAGCTGCTTAATTACTCCGTCAACATGCACAAAAATACCAATAAGCTCGTTTTTTTAACAGAGTTTATGAGCTTATTAATTCGAACCTATAAGCAACTTTTCCAAATTTCAATATAAACTCACAAGTGCTACAAAGAACATAAACATACACCTCTTATTCTAAAACTAGAAGTAGCTGTTTGTTTTAAAACAGTGTTTGGCTGATTTTAAATGTATTTTCATTGGCATAACTTTCATTAAGTATTATATAACACAAACAAAAATATTTAAGGTCAAAGTTGAAAAGAAAGACTTCAAAACGTCAAACTGGACACTTATTTTGGGACGGATGAAGTATTAAATTAATTGAGCTACAGTACGTCACCAAACACTTTCATAAAACAAACAGCTACAGCCAATCAACAAGCACTTTTATAAAACAACGGCTACAGTGCTTCACCAAACAGTTTTATAATACAAACAGCTGTTAATTGTTAGTGCTCTCCTACGTGACAGCTACTAACGGCTAGTGCTACTGCTTACGGCTACTACTAGGGGTATGTTTGGTAGCAAGCGTTTTTTAGCATTTTGAAATCAACTAATAACTAGTGGTTAGCGTTTTGCACAAAATGATTGTTTGGAAACAAGCAACTAGCATTCCTATTTTTTTGTAGATGCTCCAAATCAAAACGCTACTTCAAGTAGCATTTACGAGGAAGTAGCGTTTCCACTTACTAATTGTGCCCATACAGCTATGTTACCAAACACTTTATCAAAACAAACAGCTATTGCTATTGCTTGTTGCTAGCTACTGCTTTCCGCTATTGCTTCTTGCTACCGCTATCTTCGCCAAACATACCCTAGTTTGGCCAAACAAAAGCTAAACGCTAAGTGTTTCTACTAGAATTCAAATAGGAGCGTTTATACAAAACCTAAAAACTATACGCTCGTTGTCAAACAAGCATTATATTCTAATCACGCTCCAAAAGCCTTATCGCCAAACGCAACCTAACAAGCAAACACACATCTATATCTATACTACTATATAATGCATTTGGGACTATTCTATAATTAGAAGGGCTTAAAATTCAGACTTTTACTTGCTTATTACGGAAGGATTTCAAAATTAATTGGTTAGTAAGCTGGTTGGTTAGGAAGCAAGTTGGTTAGGACGTTTGTTAGAAAACATATTGGTTGTTCAAACTAAAACTATTTGGCTTAGCCATCTCTACCATCTACTTATAAAGCATAAAGACAGCTAAATGTGTAACCGAATAATGCAAAATATAGTCACAGGTCCCGCCGCCGCATTGGGCGGGTACCGTTCTAGTATATAATAATACAAATAACATGTATATACCGTTTGTTGCATAAAGTAATCTTTAGTTTCTGCATCCGGAGGTCCACTTCGGAGCCCCGGATTCTTATCAGGCGATTCATGATCCGAAGCCATTGTCACAAAACGACGTCGTTTCACTAAAACCTAACACAATCAATACAATAACCAATAAGTAAGATTATTAAGTAATAAATTAAACAAAAGTAATAGCGTGTAATAGAATTAATAATTTAAAAAACCTGTTTGGAGAATAATTGTGATGCGTAATAATAGGGTTTGATAGTTTTTGTAGTAGTAGTAGCTAATCGGAGTGAACGAGATAAAGAAATTGTGGTGGTTAAAATTGATGCCATTTACTATGAGATTCGATTAAATGATGTCAAAGTTTTTACACGTATTATCCCTTTTTTTTTTTTTTTTTTTACTTTTTAAATTTCGGATATACAGAAATAGAAGTTGCCGGATTCAATACCGTCAACTCAGCGTCAGTTCAGTTTTCTCTCTACAACCAATTTCATCTATCAATTAATTGTAATAAGATAAACAACTTCATCACCAAAAGATATTCCACTTAAACACAAATATATCTATCATACCAAAACAATTTTATAAACACACACAATAAACTCCTTACAACTCGGTCGTCTGCACGACTGAGTCTTTGTTTTTTTTTTCCCAAAGCACTTGTGACATGGGTAACCTTATTAAGGTAAGACGCGTCTAATATGCCACGTAAGAAAGAAAGACACGTGCACTTGAGCTTATTACTGATGATATTAGGTTTTGGAATTCTAAGAGATCCATAAAGCAAATTACCTATCAATGATTTTTGTTAATCACATTTTCATTGTCTTCTACCTTTAAAGGCTATTTTTACTTTCACAAAGAAAAAGTCTTTATTAAACTTGTTTTGTACTTTTAGTATTAAAATAAATAAAAAGATGTGAGACGGATATTAAATGACTTGAGAAAAATAAATGATTAGAGAAAAAAAAATGTTTTTTCTTCAATGTAGAAAAAGCTTTCCGAAGACATTTTAAGTAGAAAAAATAAGTTTGCTCCATCTTTCATTGAAAATACCCTATCGACGTTTCCAATGCAACAACTAATTGTCTTTTTTTTCGAAAAAGTTTTTGCTTAAAACATAAAATTATTCAAAATACAAAATTAATAAATACTCCTCCATCTTAAAATATTTGTCCACAGACAAAAAACACATAGATTAAGAAAAACATCATTTTTACAGCTTTCTTTTCTTACTTTTTGCAGAATGACAATTTTACCGTTAATTAATTAATTTAAAACTTCTTAATGTTTGTAATAATAACCTCAAGTAACGGTAATATGGTAAATTCAAACTAATTTCATGTCTATTTTTGGAAGTGAATAATTAATTTGAGATAACCCAAAATGGAAATGTGAATAATAAATATATGACGGAGGGAATAACTTATTAAGGTTTAAAATAAAGAAGAAAGATTTGTGAGATTGCACCTAAGGGCACGTTTGGTAGATGAAAATTCAAAGAAATAAAATAAGTAAAAGAATTAAAATCAGCAGATAATTGAGAATAATTCTACTGTTTAGTAACAACATAGACTTGAACTAACAAGTGAACAAAATTTACATATTATTATTATTATTATTATTATTATTATTATTATTATTATTATTATTATTATTATTATTATTTGTAATTATTCTTTGTTATTATAATTATTGTTAATATTTATTATTTGTTATTATTATTATTATTATTATTATTATTATTATTATTATTATTATTCACTCAAAAATTATTTTCTAATGCAAAGAATTAGTTTCCACTCATAATCTAAAGGAATTCAATTCCTTGAAATTTTACATAAACTTAACACCTTAAGAATTGCAAATTTTCACTTTTTTATTTTAGTAGCTACCAAACAAGGGAAATGAATTTATTTCCATTTCTTTGAGCTCATTTCCCCAACCAAACATGCCCTAAAGGTTTTGAGGGAGATTATTTGTACATCATTTTTATTTTTCATCTACCACTAAATTATACATAGTAGCGTTGTACTGTGTGCATTACCGATATAATTTAGTGATGTATACCAAAAAAATTGTGCACAAATCGTCTTCTTTTGAAAAATTCTTTGCAAAGTGCTCCAATTGGGGATGTTCTAAAAAATAAATGTATGTGTGGTTATTCAGTGGTATATAAAGTTCGTTGTTAAAATTAGGGGCGAATAGTTATAATTTTTGTGAAAGTTTAAGTTAATGGAGAAACTTTAATTGTGTGTCGTTGTGTCCAAGTTGTCCGACTGATCCCATTGTTTCCTAATGATCTTGCTGTGGACTTGAAAGACGGCCTAAAAACTATCTTTATCAACTTTCTAATTTTATGAGACTTGTTGGTTTATTAGCTTATTTAGTCAAAACGAGGTCTTATGCCCGCTCGTTGCCGCGGGATGTCTGAACATGTAAGTGAGGGTAATATGTAATGCAGGTGACAAACAACTTATGAAGCATAGAAAATACATAAGAAGGTCAGTTTCCATACATAAAGTTTATGTGCACTTGTGGCACAAATGTTATACAAAAGATTATGATCACAGCCAAGCATGGGTGCAGAGTTAAAGCACCAGTGCACTTAGAGCATGAGTGTTATACAAAAGATTTAAAGACTGTGATACATGCATGTTTTGGCAGATATTTGCAAAGGTGGATCACAAATATTTTTCAAAACATGGTATTGTTTGAGAACGGCAGTAGACCGCTTTAATATTTACATTGGTGGGTTAACATTTAGTTCTGCTGCTTGTTTTCGGTGCTTCCGGTCCTTGTTTTTTTTGGTGCTGAAGTTTCCATTGTTGCTGCATTAGTAAAAAAAATCCATTAGCTATTATCAACATTTTGAAAAAGACAGTTAATGTATAAATTTGTATAGGAGTGTTGGCTGCAATGGTTATTCTTATCGATCTAGCACATTAAGCACGTACCGAGAAACGCCGTCATGTCCTGACTATGGAGCAGTATAATTAAGGTGGGTTTCTGTGGTTTTAGGTGTGTTTGTGTTTCTAAGTAGGAGTGTATGCAGGTCTTTATTCCTGTGTAATACTATCGGTATGTGCTGGCAGTTAAAAGCATGTTCTTAAGCTTTGTATCTATTGTTGTAAGATATTGCTTCCATGAATAAAACGGGGTACTTTTATGCAAAATGACATGCAAGTGGATAATTTAACTAATCGCTGATGTTAAATAAATGTGTTGGACTTACTTTTTTGCGTCTCTGAATCTGTTGGTTGATCTTGAAATAGTGCTCTTTTAACTGATTTCTTGCCAAGCTCCACATCTGTTTTTTGGTCTGGATCTTCTTCATTTGTTATTGCGAGAATTTCAGCTGGTGTTCCTGCTTTTTACAAAATGAATAGTTAGGAGGTGCATGTGGAGATAACATATTTAAATAAGAGAAAGTGTTAAGCAAATTGTTTTCACCTGCTTCGGTTTGTATTGTTGAGCTTGTTCCTTCATCTCTTTTTTTGTTGTCGAAAACTTGATCTAGAATGAAGTTTGGTGTTCCGTCTCCTGAATTGAAATGGATCTGGAAGACCTTTTTTGGCCTTCAACTGCAAATATCTCGGGTGGTATTTCTTGTTGGTCTGCTGTCTTGTGCTTTTGATACGTGGGAATCGCACCAGGCTTTACCTCTCAAGGGATCTCGAGAAGCTTACAACCCCCACCAGGCAAATGATAAGCAAGAAAGTAAAATGATAACCTTGATTGTAGACATTAAATGCCTGAGCAGAGGACCCTTCACTGGTGCATCCGACGATATCATTTTGAACTCCATATTGCATAAAACAATCCTGGTTTGCAACACGGCGCCTTACATTTCGAATAATATCCTCACCATGTTGAGGTTCATTTTGTGTAAGGTTGGATGAGCATCTTTTACGGCATTCAATTTTTGATTGCACCAATGAACCATGGTGGATGCAAGGCTGTTGAAAAGTTTGGGCTACAAAAAAGAAAAAAATCATATGAGATTTCAAATGGTCCTATGACGTGAACATAAGCGTAAACAAACACCTAGGTAGAAAAAGAAAAGCAACAGGGTCCGGCATTATCCTTTCTTGAAGCAACTTTAGCCATTTAACGTGAAGAAAGTTTTTATTTATAACCCAACTTTTTTCTGGTCAGCATTCAAAATTTTAGCTTATCAGCTTTTAAAGAAATTCAGTAATCTTATAAGGTGGGAAAATAAGGCTAAAGAAACACCTTGTAAAAAAAAAAGATTCAACTGAATTTGTTAAAATGGTCTCAGTTGCATTTATATTTACAAAATAAGCGAATCCGAACACCATTTCATAAAGTACTTAATTTCAGTGGGCTCACGAACTTGTGTATATAGTACAATAACATTTACATAGCAGGTCATGTACGGTAAAACTTAAATGAATAGGCCAAGTATATTTATAGTTGTATAAAAAGTAAATGAATTGTTTGGCTGTGGTTATTTGCCTTATAGCTTTGAAAAAAGCAATAAGTAGACTGCACATTCATTGTTTCTGATACATCTATAACGATCACATAAGAAACTTGATATCAATAATTGAAAAATCGTGAGACAAACCAATAGAAAAGAGGGAAAAAAAGAAAAACAAACACATACACACAAAGCTGGTCATCACATGTGGGTTACCTGCGCGTGCATTTGTTGGGCCAGACGTGGTTGCTAATCCTGTTTGTGGAGCTGATATTTGTGGTCCAATTGCCGTCACCACATTTGCTATCATTTGCGGCACACCATCTGTTTTTGGTACACCTATAATGACAATTACACAACTAGTTTAGTGTATAGGTAAGTAACAACATATTTATGTTGAAAAGTTTGGGCTACACACCTTGAGCAGGAATGATCTTTTCCACAGAAGAATGTACATTATCAGTTGCATAGCAGGCTGGTGTACCTTGGCCTGCCACATTTTCATTAACAAGAGGTCCCTGTGAACCATGCGAAACCGTGCATTGCCTGACGTTCCGAGTAGCATTTTGCATTTTTCGGTCACCATCTTGTGCTATATTGTGTAAGCACCTTTTCCGCCAAGCAACTCTTGATTGCAGAAACGAAGCGCAATCAGGCGAAGGCGAATGAGAAGATTCGCCTATAAAAAAATACAATAGAGTGACGTATGAAACAGGTTGCTGTTACCAACAATAGGTGCATAACCATTGGTATGAGGTTCTAACAGGTTCACTCGTAGCATTGTCAACAGACGGAAGCGACCCGGTATGGGTGAGTGAATTATGAAAGTGAAGATTTTGCAAATCACAGATAAAAGCGGAGGGTGGATTCTGAGAATTGTTTGATGGTTGGTGATTGGAAAGTGGGGCGTTAATGTTGTGGCAACGTTTGTTTTTTTTCGATCGCATAGCTCAATGTAGCAAGATATAGGCGTTTGTCACAAAGAACATAAAAATAAAAATTGGCAAATAATAATGATCTAGCATTAACAATAGCGAACAACAATGACATTGCGAATTAATAAGTTGCAATAGTTGAAAGCCAAGGAAACTTGTTAGAACCTCATATCAAATAATACGAAAGTTTTAAGCAAACTATTTTTAAGTAAGGTCTAAACACCTGGGATTAAATACCTTTGAAACAATGTTTCAACATGAAAAAGCACCATAACAATTGCACATATCATTTAACACATAGGTTTTTTACATAAGTCAAGACAACGTAGGCACTTCAAGTATGATAAAATAAGCGATTGGTATGTCCATCGGCAAGCCACCATGTTGTTTTGTTTACTTTTATTTTCAATACATAAAGGGTAGTTTCAGTCCTGCTAAGCTGTAATTAAAGGAACCTAAATAAATGGCATCATTTAATTATCTATGAAGTGGTATGACCTAATCATTGAATAACCACCTACATAATCATACCATTAATATTTATAAGATCTAACAACATTTTTTGTAACTAAATGACACCAATATTAACTCAAATAACCACAAAACCATAAATGTAGAACACATTTATTCAGGCTTATTAACCATCCATCTTATAAGTGGCTAAACACAGGAACCAAAAGAAAGAAAGAAAGAAAGAAAAAAAAAAAAAAAAAAAAAAAAAAAACGTGTAGAATGCAATAAACTTCCCAAAAACAGAGGGCGAACCTAGGGCGAAGAATCATCAATCAGAAACGGTAAAATAAAGTAAAGGTCACGCACCTAACAACACTGAATATACGATTGAAGACAGAGAAAGGCAAAGATAGATCTAGAAGAGTATTTGAGGCATATAATCAAAAAAAGATATAGCTGAGAAAGGAGAGTAGGTGCACCTAAGAACATGTGGCAAAAAAAACAGCCACAAATTGGCTACTCTCTCAGGGAAAAAGTGTACCTCCATTAAAAAAGCAAAGAAATTCAACAACTGTAGTTCAAGACACATTAAGCTGTAGATGCATCGGATTCGTTTAACACTGGGTCGGAGTTTCGGTTATCTTTTGCTCCAATGGATCTCCGGTAGACCGGAATATTGTGAGAGAGGAGAAAGTACATTCGGACCCGAGTAATAATAGGTGGGTTGGATATGGGCTGACCAAATTAAAAGAATGAGCTTATAAGGAACAGTAAATGGACGGCTATTAGTATTAAGATATAATAAGCTCACGTAATTGTTTGAATACTAGCAGGGTTCTCGCGCGATGCAGCTGCGGGTACCCTGTAATTTAATTTTTTCGGCTAATAATTTATTTTATTTGTACGTTAATTAGTTTTAATGGCAAAAGTTTTATGAAATTTTGCTTAGTTTGTATTATTTTATCTATTATTATTTTTTTTGTTTAGTAGTTTGTTTGGTTTGTACAATATGTGAACACATTTTAGTTTATTATGTTCTTTTTGACAATAAATTTACGGATATCAAAAATTTCGTTTAGCTCGTGTCCGTTCGGGCTCGAGCCCGTTTTACCCGTGCCCGTTCGGGCTCGAGCCCATTTGGCTCATTGCTCGTTCGGGCTTGAATATTTGTATAATATGCTTTATTATTTGTATTAGTGACATTTAATGCAGGAATTGTGTTTAAGTTGGTTGTAGAATATGTTTGATTATTTGTATTTCTTATGTAAGGGGTGTTTAATAAGTGCATTAATTGTATTTATTGACCAGTTAATTAATTGTATTTAATGTACATTAATGTTAGTATTAATTGTATGTTAGAATTAAATATGAGTGAAATTTCTATAAGTAGCATTGGTAGTTGTACTTATAGCTTTAGAAGTTGTAAGGTTTAATTTTAAGTATTCTAATAATAGTAGACATTCATTCTTTATAATATAGTATGATGCTTTTCAAATCGACTTAACCTTAAAACACACAAGTCTAGCTTCATAAGCTCAAATTTTCTGAGTTCATTTTAGAGGTGTTGATATATTTGAATTTATGATGAAAGACAATTTATCATCTTAAGCTACAAGAAACGCTTGAGTTTATCAATTTACTTCTACAAGCCCCCCCTTTTTCTTTTCTTTTTTTTTTTTTGAACGAAGTTAAAAATTTATTCCAAATCACTCTTCATCATAGAGGTAAGATAGTTCAGCATAAAAGTTTACATCCTAGAAAAAGTTTGCAACATATTTTACAGCAATACCCGCCACATGATGTGCTACACGATTACATGTGCGGTGAACCCAAGAGAGCTACAAATTAAGTCGGGATGTCCAGTCTCTTAATTCGACTACTATCACATCCAAGGCCCATGGAGGGAGGGGGCTCTGATGAAGAAAGAGTTATATCAAAATGAGTTTATAAGAATGATTTATTTATTTATACGGAGTATATTTATTTGACAATATGCTTATTCCTCCATCAAAACAAGATATAAAATAAAACTAAATTAATAGAAATATATATTGCTAAAGTGAGGAAGTGTCATATGTGTAGATTTACAAGCAAATGTATGCATGTATAGACGTATAGTGCAACATGCAATTTGAAGCTACGTGTTTAAAAGGTAGAACTACTGTAGAAGTATAAAACATTGAAGTTTTGCATGGAGACAAGGCATGAATAGTAAAACATGCAATATATTCACATGTCATACAACCAAATGTAATTAACATTGTGCCAACAAATTAAAAGAACATGAATAATACGGATGATAATGTAGAAAGAAAATCCAAAGGGAAAAGACATTGTACAAATGATAAAGGAAATAGTAAAAAGACAGAAAGATTGGATCGGTGATGTAAGAACATGGGAACTCATAATGAAAAAGTAACTAGTAGCTCCATTATAAATAGGAGTAGACGTCGAATTAAGGATTGGGAATCACTAATAAATAAATACTACATAAATAAAAGTTAAAGTAAAGAACTATCGATTATATTGTCTTAAGAATCTCAACCAAAACATCGCGATGTACTGGATCATTTTTAATATGTTTAAAGTTTAATTATATAATGAGAACTCATATCGATTGTCTAAGCTGCTATATACTCCAATTTTAGCCTTAAAATCTCATTCATTGTATTGGATCATTTTTAATATATGTTTTAAAATTTTATTATATAATGCTGCCTATTAGGCTAGTAACAGTGGGCAGAAAAAAATCGATCGTGTAGATCGATCGACCGATATTGAGATCGGTTGTTGCCGCTGTGGGTGATGGTTGTGATATCGGTCGCCGGTGGAATTTTTCCCAAATCGATCGTATATTCGACCGAATATCAAAGCTTCTATATAAAAAATAAAATAATATAAAAAATAAAAAACTGTCTTTTCCCAAATCTTTTAAATAAAAGAAGATGATGCAATATGGGTTGCCACTGTGATGAGAGAGGTGAATATGGGTTGAGGAGAGAGAAAACTGAGGTGGCAGCCGGAAAGATGATGCAATATGGATTGTCACTGTCACTAGCCTTATGATCCAACAAGTTTGTTTATATTGAGCGATAATAATTCTTGTGCATTTTTGGTAACCCTTGATATATACCGTAAAAATTATTTTAGCATGCATTAAACATATTTATACTATACTATTTACGTTGAATTTTTTAACGGTTAAGGAACTATAACACTCCAAATTATACGGTTTAGTCATAGATATTATTATATTAAGTGTAGAATATTAGTCTAGTTAAGTTCATAACCAATTAATTAAGGTGTGCAAACACTTATCAGAAAATGACTTAAGGGCTGTTTGATAAAATAAAATGATTTAGCGCTGAACCATTTGCTAATCTGAATGATTCAAATGCTCTGTACGACTTGGTTCAGAAATAAAATACCATGTTTGATAATCGTTCTGAATGAATCATCTTAATACTATAAACATACCATTTTACCCTCATATTCCGTTTACGCAAAATAATCATTTTCCGTAAAATTAATAGAAAAAATAAGCGTAACAATTGAAACATTCATATATAGTTTAATTTAGTCAAAACTTTTTTTAATAAATCGACATTTTTTCTATATACTCCGTATCTTATAGTTATATAAACTCAAATAAATAATTATCTTTTAATTATCCAAAGTGTGAAAACAGTTTATTGTGGCATGATGGACACGTATCAACCAAAAAGACAACTAAACTTCATTTTTTATAAAATAGTGATATATAATATTAATTGTGGGAACGTTTCTTTGACGTTAATATTGTACAAAAGTGGGGTGCTTAATTTTTTTTTTTTTTTAGAAAGGCAACAATTATATAGAACCAACGAAGAGAAAAAAGATACAATACATGGCACCCCACCACAACTAAATAAGATACTTAACTGTGGGTGAGGCCCGGGAAACAAAACAAAACTAAAACTAACTGAACCACCATAGACACAGTATGCAAAGAAAAGTGGGGTGCTTAATAGTATTGCATGCTCAAGACACAAAATGAAACAGAGCCGATTGGAATCGCTCAGTGTGCCAAATTTTAGCTACCAAACAGGTTTGTCTCTGACCGAATTTGATCTACCCTCTTAACTGCCTCATTCAAAGGCTTTCAAACACCCCCTTAGTTATTATGCAGTTGCACCATAAGGACTCAATATGATATCAGAAATAACTAGTTAGGACTTGGCTTATAATATAGTTTTGTCATGAGTACTTATCGTGTCAAAATAGAAAATTACAATAAAAAGATCAAGATGCCATTTTGGCTTATCATAAAACACGACTCACGAGGTTATTCCCTCATCACGTCTGATACCATGTCAAAGAGACGAGTTATCACAATTCCTTCGCCAGGAAGAAACCCTCAATTCACCATAATCTTTAGCAAGGTTAATCAAGGATTATGGAGGATTAATGGAGCTTCAAAAGATTTTAGGTGAATTTCCTCAAATTCAAGTAAGTATTCAATTATGTGTTTTTGTTATGAATTTGAGTTAGGGCTTTAATGTGGATGGTGTTATTAGGTATTTTAAGTTAACTTTATGAATTATGGAGAAAAAGGCTTACAATATTATCAACATTAGATTAGGGTCCAAAGAGTTGCACATGATAAAAACGAAATGAAAACATATATAGAAAAGGGGCAATTGCAAATATACCCACTAAAACTTTAATATTTGCATATATACCCAAAACATGCTTAACTTGCATTGTACATCATGCATTAAAAACTTGTATTTTGGAGAAATATGCAAGTTTTTGAGTTTTAGTGGGTATATATGCAATTTTCCCTATAGAAAAATGCCCATGATAGCGTCAGCCTTTGGATGTGACGCCGTCACCTCGTCATCATTGATTTAGGGATTTTTTTCCACCGACTTGCCCTGACGGCGTCACCTTATGCTTGCGATGACTTCACGACCCCCGTCTCCACACACCGGTTGGTCACAAAACATATAAAAAATTCACATTCTGGGCACTTCTAGTGACACGTTTGGATGCCGGTCATAACTTGAAACTTTCATCTTTTTCTTTTCAAATGAGCCCAAAACTTATATGTTTTTAGCAAATGCATAGTACAATACCTAAAAATTAAATATGAATAATTTTAAGCAATATAGAAATAAATGACATAAAATGCACTAAAAAAATGGGATAAATGACCCTTAAAATCATTACCTGTTTGCCCCTCATCAAATATTGCTATACTTTAGATTTGTTTATCCTCGAGCAAGTAAGTTTTTAACCAGACAAAGGAACATTTTATGAGGCATTTAACAATAGTATAAAAACAATCTATGGCAAAACTCATTTGACAATAAATTTTGACAGTTTCAAAGCATGGAAACATAAAACTAGCATCTCACTTAGCAAGTGTTTGGAGACTTTCATCATATCTCTTGGGTGTATATGAAGTATAAAAATATGGAAATGAAAATCACTCAACTTACCATGTCCTAATACATAAATTACGATAAGCTTGATAAAGGATCAAACATCCACACTTTAGAGCACTAGGTACCCTGATGCCGTCCCGTTGGTGCCGTGGGAAAAAGTGCTTCCACATCATCACCTTTTCCCATAACACCAGAATTCACCACAACACCAAAAACACCCCTCCCACCTATAACACCAGTTTTTGGTGCCGTCGTGCACCCCTGAACCCCACATTTTTTAAATATCAAATCTAGCCCAAAAACAATCTTATACCACTTAAAGAAAAATTAACCCAAATTTATCATTAACCAAAACTTTAGTTAACAACATTCCATATAATTTGTTAACAAAATTTCAGCACATGTAATTATGTAAACTTTATAGATAAAATTCCAGCCCAATCTTACATAGTTACATGAGCCCAATCTTACATAAAGAAAAAAATCAGCCCACCTCCAAAACCAATATAACTCTAAGACTTTTACCCTAATTTATTTTACTTTGTATTCCCCATCCCTAATTCCTGTCACAAAACATAACCCAGCCTCCCAAAAAAAAAAAAAAAAAAAAAAAAAATCTTCATTTACTTCCTCCCAAAACGTGGCATCCATCCTTTTGACTACTTCATTGTTTCCAAGCTATGAACTCACATCACGTCTTTCAGTTCTATTTTCAAACCACCAGATAATCAAAAAAAAAGTGAAAGACGGGACATTTTGATGGGAAAACGCGAGCCACGGTGTGCAGGTGGCGCCGTCGCGTTGCGTTTTCCGGGACCATCTCGGCTGGTCACGACGGCTCAAGACGCGAAAACGCGAGCTAAGGTACCGTGGTGGCGCCGTCGGGTTGCGTTTTGAGGGAAAACGCCAGTAATAACGTAGGGTACCTAGGCCTCTTAGCGTAAGCACCTAGAAATTACTATAAAAGAGGTATTTTAAAGAGTTGCAACGTTAAGCTTTGAGTTAGGAATTTTGTTAGAACGACAATTTTAATTATCTCACAATGTTTACACCACAAATCTATCTTACATGTCTTAAGCAGGACTTAAACCCACGACTATTTGGTTGGTGAGCTTCTCACACAACATGAGATATCATTAGGATACAAACCCTCTGGTTAACAATAAAAGGTAAGAAATAAGTTAATTATCTAAACAATTACATTTAAGTTGTTGCCAAGTCAAAACTAAAAGCAAATACGAAACTTAACAATGGCTCTTTTTTAATTTTCTTGACTGACAATCCTTATGTTCGTTTCTCATTTTTCTTTTTACATACACTTTTACATGGCATACTTGATCTGCAAGAAATAAACATAAACATAAACATAAACTTTTGTTATGTGTATAATAAATTGATACAAGAGAGATATTCTAAGTAGTAGCACAGTAGCACCACTCGTAGATATATCTCCTCGACCGCAATTAAAACACAAAGTCGTTTTATTGGGCTCACTCATACTCTAATTCAACAGTTTACTTATGGTGCTGCTTCTTCTTCTTCTTCTTCTTTTTTTTTTTTTTTTTTTTTTATTATTATTATTATTATTATTTTTTTTTTATATTTTTTTATTTAAATAACTCTAGTCCTGCAACATTTTTAATCGGCACAACCCGACAGGAAAACAACATTCAGAATTTCATTTATGGTAACCCAACTTAAATAGTAAGATGACACGAAAGTGAGCTCACCCAAAAAATTTTGGGATGGATAACTTGACGTACATGAAGCTAGCATGGAAATGATGTGAGTCCAAGACTAGCAAAAATTCGCATTAACCTGCAATTGCACTGCACCTTTCTCTCATCCTAACCTCTTCATCCACTCGCATGATCATATTTATGAATGTACATGTTATGAACTTATGATAAGCTAGGGCCACGATATATATCGTGTTGTTGTGTAGCAAGGATGAAAATAGAAGATGGGATGAGTAGAAAGATGCAGGTGCAAATGCAGGCAAAGGCGACATTTGGCTTTGAATCTTTTTCCATGTATGTGAAGCTAGAGTGAAATCGAGGTTATGTATATATATAAGGTGATCCATGTATCAAAAGCAAATATACCATTATCCAGGTGGAAGCCGTATATTAGTAATACAGTTGGAATTTGTGGATGCGCATGGTTGCGCATTGATTGATGTTAGCTAGACCTTAAACTTGACAAGGGCCGACAGGGCGGGCCGAGGAGTCCTCGTAAGTGTCTATGAATCATGTGAAAAAAAATAAAATAAAATAAAATAAATCATGATTTTTGTTGAATCAAGTTGTATTCAAATTTTTTGCCAAATGTAATTTAAGTTTCTGATCAAATATACATTTTGAATTTCTAGCTCTTACAAAACCAAATCTAGCATGATATATGAGAGCATTAGGTCAGATCCTCGGACCTGGTCGGCTAGCTAAACTGAAAAGACGAAGAAAAAAAATGTTTCAGCAATAACTCTCAAACTGTAAGTTAACTGAAGCCGTCAACGCCATTAACTTCGTGATCCAATCCCGAAATCGCCACCGTAGCCATAGTGACGTACCCTAACAAGTCATCGATACCTTAAAACAAGAATAGCTCATTGTTTTTGCTTATAACTCTCAATCCACCTAGAGTTGACGTTGATACTTTGCCAGCATGCGAGAACGAGTACTTAACTATCATTTCTCCATTCTAGTGTTTATTTTGTTGGAGTCGATGGTTTCTAGCTAGTGCAAGCTTTTTACTAAATTTTTTAGAGAAAGGTCAATAGGTACATCCGTACATGTGTATAAATTGATACAAGAGAGATATTCTAAGTAGCACCACTCGTGGATATATATATCTCCTCGACCGCAATTAAAACACAAAGTCGTTTTATTGGGCTCACTCATACTCTAATTCAACAGTTTAGTAATGGTGCATTTGATTTATTATATATATATATATATATATATATATATATATATATATATATATATATATATATATATATATAATAAGGATCAAATGAGAAGGATGAGAAATAATTATAACTACATATTTGAGATGCATCGACTTGAATTAGATGCATCCCTAGTCTTTTAGATGCACCGTAATATATTTTCTAGTAAAAAATTAGATGCATATGCATATATTAGATGCATTTCATCAAGTTAGACGAATCATATACATTTTTCGTCCTTTGCGGGTCAAATTTGTTGTTAGTAATACTTTGCATCGTTTTCACTTCAAAATCACTTTCGAAACTAATTGGGATGCATCTAAATGAATAGAGATGCATCTAAATCAAGTCGATGCATCTCAAATGTGTGGTTATAATTATTTCTCATCCTTCTCATTTTAAGTTTTCTTCTCACCGGATCCTTACCCTATATATATATATATATATATATATATATATATATATATATATATATATATATATATATATATATATATATATATATATATATATATATATATATATATTATTTATTATTATTATTATTATTATTATTATTATTATTTGAACATAGAGATATCAGTAATTGACTAACAAGTAGCAATGAATGGTTAGTCCTGCGACCGCTTTACTCAGCTCAGAGGTGGTACCAGAAAATCTTTTAAGAGGGGACAAAAGTTGAGAGTAAATGTCAGGTGGAGTCATGTCACTAACTCGGCCTTTGTTGATGTAATGACAACGACTTTACTTTTTTTTTTTTTTTTTTTTTTTTTTTTTTTTTTTGCAAAAAGAATATGTCATTAACTTCAACATGAACGTCGAAAAACAAGTACAATACTTGAGATATCTCGCTTAAAGTAACAAACCAAGTGAAGAAAGATCTCACCCAATCAATCTACACTATAGTTTTTAGTGAAACATAAGCGATGTCTAGGAATTATAGTTAGGACTAAAGAGAGCTAGTTGTAATCAATCTACACTATAGTTTTGAGACAACGGCTTTACTTTGAATGAAAATGAACTTGTTTAAGTAGAACCTAAACTAGTTGTAATTATATGGACAATATTTAGGACATTCTTACATTTCCTGATCGATATTAATACTAATAGAGAAAGCGAAAACAAAAATTATTTAGATGACAAAATTTGGGGTAGCACAAAAATCGAACATTAGATCTCACCGAAAGTAAAGAATGTCCTTAACCATTATACTATTTATTCTCTTACGGGCAAAACAAAAATTGCACATCATTATCATCCGAAAAAAATCAACATTGATAGGAAGTCTTAACATCTACTAAAAACTTTGTGTGAACAACTGCCCACACTGCCCCCATTGTAGTACCGCCCTGACTCAGCCCAACCCTACTGGAAATTAAAAACAACATTCATACTTTCAGTTAGGGAAAATTCTTTTAAAACGTACCATACTTGTCTAAAAAATCACTTTTGAGTATCGAACTTTTTATTTTCCTTATTGGATTACTAAACTTTCATTTTTGGCCTCTTTTACGCACTTTGGGACGTTTTTGCCCCTCAAATTTTTTGAAATCCAGGGGCAAAAATGTCATAAAAATGTCCCAAAATGCGTAAAAGAGGCCAAAAATAAAAGTTTAGCACCACAATAACGAAAATTAAAAGTACGTTACTCAAAAGTTATTTTTTTGACAAGTATGGTACGTTTTGAAATAATTTTCCCATTTATGTTAATCCAACTTAAATAGTGAGATGGCACGAAAGTGAGCTCACCCATAAAAATTTTGGGATGGATAACTTGACGTACATGAAGCTACCATGGTAATGATGTGAGTTAAGAAAGACTAGCAAAAATTCGCATTAACCTGCAATTGCACTGCACCTTTCTCTCATCCTAACATCTTCATCCACTCGCATGATCAAATTAATGAATGTACATGTTATGATAAAGGCCATGATTTATATCGTGTTGTTGTGTAGCAAGGATGAAAATATAAGATGGATGAGTAGAAAGATGCAGGTGCAAATGCAGGCAAAGGCGACATTTGGCTTTGAATCTTTTTCCATGTATGTGAAGAAGAGTGAGATCGAGGTTAAGTTATATATATACAAAAGGTGATCAATGTACCAAAACAAATACTCCGTATATCCCATATTAAATGTTGTGTATGGCTTTTTGAAAGATTTCTTTTTTAAGTTTTACTTTTAACTACTTTTTTCTTGTGCTATAAAATATAATAGTTGATGCAAAATACATGAACAAATTTAGTTTTAAATATATTTTCTTGGTGTAATTTTCATCAAGTCTTTTATATAACACAAATAAAAATATTTAAAGTCAAAAAATAAAAAATAAAAAAACCTAGATGAGTGCAAGTGGTGCTATTACCCAGGACCACCGCTTGACAAGGGTCACAAAGTTTAATGCACTTCTATTATATATTATAAACAATATGATACTCGAGTTTAATAATTCATGCACTATTGATATATATGTATTTTGTGTTTGTGTTTAAGGGCCACTTTATGGTGATGGTACGAGGCCAAAAAATCTATGAAATGGCCCTCAGTATTATCCAAGTGGAGGCATATCAGTCAAATAGTTGGAGTGTGTGGATGCACATGGTTGCGCATTGATTGATGTTTTAACTGGTGGCGGAACCAGGAAAGTAAGATGTGGGGGCATTTTTTTTTTTTTTTTTTTTTTTAAACAATAGCAACAAAATGCAAAAGAAAAAGTATGATTGAAATGACAAATTAAGTACTGTTACTTGGAGATGAATGATTTATAAGGTTTGAGAATGTTGGATTTTAGTATGTAGGTGGGGGCAATTTGAATTTTGGTTAGATGGCACTTTCGAAAAAATGTCAAAATTTAAATAAAAAAAAATATATATACACAATTTTATCTTTTTTGGCTAGCTATGAGGATATCGCCACCCCAAACCAAACTATATAGATCCGCCCCTGGTTTTAGCTATACCTTGACTTGACTAGGGCCAACAGGGAGGACCGAGGAGTTCTCGAAAGTATATGTGAAGTGTGAACCACGTGAATTCTTTTTCCTAGTGCAAAAAAAAATCATGATTTTTGTTAAATACAATGTGTTTAAACTTTTTTCCAAAATGTAAATTAAGTTTCACATCAAATATACATTTTTTTTAGCTCTTACAAAAACCAAATTAGAGTAATATTTGGTAAATTCAGTTGATGTTGATAATTATTTGGTAAATTCATTTAGATCATGTTGAAAACCAATAAGCGGATTCAGATTCAGGACCTTAAGTCATAAGATGCACAACTTTTCCTTTTACGAGTATAAAGGAAATAAAAATGAACTAAATAATACAAGGTCATTAAAACTTGTAAGCAAACAAAGAATGTATGTATTTCTTTTGACATATTAGAACTAGATAAACAAGACATGTATTTATGTGACACAAAATTTTGAGACCAGGTTCATTTTGGAGAAATCGAGAATTTTAACAAAAATTTACTTTAGCCGGCAAACATCCATCGGGTTCTTGTGAACCCACGAAACCCCCTAGGTCCGCCCCTAAATATCATAGATATTATACGCATACAATTATATATTGTATTAATCGGAAAATTCGTATCCAAATAAAACCTTGAGAAATTTAATGTACTATTGATGTTTTTTTTTTTTTTTTTTTTTTTTTTTTTTTTTTAAACGGCCGAAATTTTCTAACCAACTAGCAAGAAGCTAGCAAAAACAACACAATCAATTACAAAATATAAAGCATTGGGTTTTGCAACCACAACGACTAGTTTCTACAACAATATGAACTCCTACTCAAGCACCACTCAAAAGCATTTGACACAATAATATCAAAAATACAACTCCTTTTCATCTTGATTGATCCAAAAATATTATTATTCTGATACTTCCATATTACCCACATAGACGTTAGGATAATAGCTTCCAACACCTTTTTGCGATTGAGACTACAATGCATCGAATCAATACAATTCGGGATGTCCGTAATGGATGAGAAAACCGGTTTAATCATATCAAGCCAACGGAAGATTCTATCCCAAATTTGAGACGCAAGTTCACATCTCAGGAACACATGGTTCACATCTTCAATACCCGTATCACACATAGGGCATAGAAGAGAAGGTAAGTCTATCCCTTTCTGGTCTAGCTTTTCCCGAGTAGGTAACCGATCCATTCTTATCCTCCATCCTAGAATATTCACCTTTAAAGGCACTAGGGTATTCCATCTAGTTGGAAGATCCCCAGAATGTAATAAAAGATTGTCTATATGAATTCGCGTACATGCCACTGAGAACTTACCCTCCTGATCAAGTGCCCATATCCACATATCTTCATTCTCCGACCATTCTATACCCTGAAGCACATATAGAAGGTCAAGAAACTGATGTCCCGTACGACCCCCAATATGCATATTTCTGATCCAATTCCAATTCCAATTGTCGTCACGCCATCGATCCGCAATGCTACAATCTTTGATCCTTTCCAACGCAAAAACTCTCGGGAACCTCTCCTTTAGAGTCTTATCACCAACCCATACGTCTGACCAAAACCGAGTGTTTCTCCCGTTACCAATTCTTTTCCGCATGGATGCATAGTTCACTATATCTTTTTCATGCATCTGATGTATAGCTTTTAATATAGAACTCCAAACCCCACTCCCACGCATATGAGAACCATTTGATCTAAATCCTCCTTGCTGCCCATATATACTCGAAATAATTATGTTCCAAATCCCTCTTTTATCTGTATGAAACCTCCACCGCCATTTTTGAATCAAAGCAAGATTCAACGCTTTCAAACTCCCTATACCAAGACCACCCTTTTCTTTTGAATTGAGAACTTGACTCCATTGAACCCATGCAATTTTCCTATCTGCATCATCACTGCCCAAAAAAAATTGAGCACGTAGAGATTCCATCTTCTTATTAACAGCTTCGGGCATCTTGAACATCGACATAAAGTAAATACCGAGGCTTCCCAATACTGATTTAATAAGAGTTAGCCTACCTCCTATGGATAATAGATTGGCCTTCCATTTTGAGAGCTTTTTTTGGATTTTCACCATCATATCCTCCCAACCTAAAATCCTACGCATGTTGCACCCAACAGGTAACCCCAGGTATGTAAATGGGAGAGGGGCAGCCGAGCAACCCGTGTTACCTGAAATTTCCTCCACCTTATCCATAGAAACACCAACCCCGTATATTTTGGACTTGTGTAGATTGATGCGCAAACCTGAAACAAGATAGAAGCAATTAAGAATGGTTATAAGGTTAGACATGTTTTCAACATCCCATTCTCCCATAAACATTGCGTCATCGGTATAGAATAGATGTGAAATGCGAGCTTGACCGGGCCCCACCCGGATGTCACGAAAAATACCATGCTCTACCGCATCGTCCATAGCTACATGCAGCCCTTCCATAACTAGAATGAATAAACACGGTGAAAGCGGATCCCCTTGGCGAAGACCCCGTTGGAGCGGGAATTCCTTAGTCGGGCTACCATTTACCAAAACCGATGCCTGAGAGGAAATCAAGCATGCCCGTATCCATTGAATTCATTTTTCACTAAATCCCATCCACGCCATAATCTGTAATAAATAATCCCAACTCACCGAACCATACGCCTTATCCAAATTTACCTTAAAAAGCCTGCATTTTTTCTTTTTCTTCTTATACCACTCAATCACTTCGTTTACCACCATGGGGCCATCTAATATTTGACGACCATTAATAAACGCAGATTGCACCTGATGCACTAGATCGTCTATAACTTTTACCATCCGATTAGCTAACAGTTTAGCAAGAATCTTGTATTGAATCCCAATTAAGCTTATTGGTCGATAGTCTTTAAAAGATACCGGACTACTAACCTTTGGTATCAATGTAATGAAAGATGAGTTACACCCAACTGGGATGGCTCCATGCTCATAAAACTCGTGCACAAAATTCTGAATATCCTCCTTTATTATGTCCCAAAATTGTTTAATAAATCGAAAAGTAAAACCGTCTGGACCTAATTGTTTAAGGTACTATTGATGTGATAGTGCCAAAATACCCTACAATTGAATTGTACATACGTGAGACATCATAAACATGTGATTTATAGAGACATGTGTCCTACTTGTCGAAGTTCGACAATCCCTTTGTTTTAACTTCCAGATGTATAGTGTTATGACATGAAAAAGATACTCTTGCTATGAAAAAAATGATGATATGCTTTTATTGGTTGTCATAACTCATAAGAAGTTAATTACGTAGTACTATAGTTTAAGTTTTAGAATAACTAGAAATAAAAACTTTAGTACATGATTAAGAAAAGGGTGAAATCATGAAAACTTCATTAATGCTTAAGTACTTAGAGCCCGTTTGGTATGTAGTATTTGCTTGGATTTCGGATTTAATTAACGAAAATCAAGTGTTTTGTATGTATGAGGCTATGTTCAACCCGTGCGATGCACGGATTGTATCTAAGTTTTGATAGCTAAATTGGTTGGTTTGTGTTTATGATATTTGAAACAAATATAAGTATCGATTTTGCTATTGATTATATTGTTTATTATTTGAACTAATATTGTTTTAGTTATGGGTTTTCTTTTATTTATGATTATATAAATGTAAGCCTAAGTTATAAGTATTTTTATAAAGTTTAGACCTAAAACACATTAATCTAAACCATCCCGATCATCTAAAATTGTAAACTAATTTGTACAAAAGTTTAAACTAATAAAAACACCCTAATTATTAAACAAATAGAAGCAACATCCTAAACATCATATAATCTTATATCCCCATCTGCATAAAATAAAAACCAAATGCATTAATCCATACAACATATCGTAAGAAACTTACATTAACATTGAAAATACCATTCATCTTATTCTTATCACAATCACCAACTAATATTAGTACATTTAATTTCATTATTTATCCTTCACTATTCATACTATAACCAAATTTCAAACAACCCATTCATACTTTCCAAAGATGCCCATTGCTGACGAAGCTAGATGAGATGATCAGAACGGTGTTTAGCGAATAAGCAGTCACATGATTTAAATAGGCATGGTGACAAAGGAATCAAAAAGCCAAGTAGGTAAACATCATCTCAAATATCAAAAGTTTGCATTCAAACAAATGCATATTAAAAGTAATATAAGCCTTGAATCCAAAAACGCATAAAACATTGAGCTTAAATAAAGTCAAAACTATGGCATAACAAAAAAAAATTGATAAATAAATAGTTAATAAACTAATCACCTCGTTTGAGAAGAGATCATGATAAGTTACTCTGGTCACGACTTAGGACAAAAGATGAGTTATATTCTTGTTACATAGGTAAAATCTTTTACTACATAATAAAACAAAACTCTTGGAATTTTTTATTTCAAAAAAAATAGATTCATATCTTATTTAGTAATAATTTTATTTAAAAAAAAATTATTTTCTTATTAGGTAACATTTTATATTTATCCATAACACAAGTAGAAAGTAAATACAAAAAATATAGATAAGATGCAATTAATATTAGGATTAAAATTTTTAAATAATTATCTTTAATAATACAAAATTATAATTAAACATCATAAATCAAACAAAACAAAGATTAAATTATTTGTTTTTTAATAAATAAAAATATATGATTCAAAAAATTTTAAAAAAACCGTGCGTGCGTGAGCATTAGTTAAGCATTATAACTAGTAATAATCCTAAATAATTTCCAACATGGCCCAATGAAAGTTTTAAGTAATAACATATTTATATATATCTACGTTATAAGAGATTTATAGTAGTCTTTTTTTTTTAACATTAAATAGCAATAGATAAGAGATCATACACTTTCCGAATAAGTAAGATAATAATTTTAAAAAAGGGGTAAAGCTAAAGATACGCAACATATTTCTTCAAATAAACACAAGTACGCAACGTACTTAGTAAAGTGTCAAACGTACGCAACATATTTTCAAAAATACGTCGATCTACGCAATATGACCTGCTGGCAGCAGGTTACCAGGTCACACAACTTTAAAAGTTACACCTTTGGCCCCTAAACTGTCTCATATCTCGCGTACATGATCCTATTTTAGTCCTATTTACTAGCGTTACACCGTTAGTCCTATTTACCAGCGTTACACCGTTAGTCCCCAAACATTACACCGTTAGTCCCAAAAAAAATTCAAGATTTAAAAAACATAAATATAAAAAAAAAATTCCAGATTATTAAAAAAAAAATCAAGATTTTAAAAACATATATATATATATATATATATATATATATATATATATATATATATATATATATATATATATATATATATATATATATAAATCAAAGATTATTAAAAAAAATTAAACTTTAAAATTGAATTTTTTTTAAAGTTTTTTAAAGTTTAAAAAAAAATTAAAAATAAACTTTAAAAAAAAAAACTTTTAAAAAAAAAAACTTGAATTTTTTTAAAGTTTTTTAAAGTTTTTTTTTTTTTTTTTTTTTTTTTTTTTTTTTTTTTTTTTTTTAACTTAAAAAAAAAAAAAAAAAAAAAAAAAAAAAAAAAAAAAAAAAAACTTTAAAAAATTCCAGATTTTTTAAAGTTTTTTTTTCAAAGTTAAAAATAAAAAAAATAAAAAAAATAAAAAAAAACTTAAAAAAATCTGGAATTTAAAAAAAATAAAAAAAAAAATAAAGTTTTTTTTTTTTTTTTTTTTTTTTTAACTTTAAAAAAATTTCAATTTTAAAGTTTTTTTTTTTTTTTTTTTTTTTTTTTAATAACCTGGAATTTTTTTTATACATATGTTTTTTAAATCTTGATTTTTTTTTTTTGGACTAACGGTGTAACGCTGGTAAATAGGACTAACGGTGTAACGTTTGGGGACTAACGGTGTAACGCTGGTAAATAGGACTAAAATAGGATCATGTACGCGAGATATGAGACAGTTTAAGGACCAAAGGTGTAACTTTTAAAGTTGTGTGACCTGGTAACCTGCTGCCAGCAGGTCATATTGCGTAAATCGACGTTTTTTTGAAAATATGTTGCGTACGTTTGATACTTTACTAAGTACGTTGCGTACTTGTGTTTATTTGAAGAAATATTTTGCGTATCTTTAGCTTTACCCCTTTAAAAAATTCCCTTGAGGGCTCATTGGAAGTTTTGGGTAATACAGTATTAGGTCTATATTCGGATAGTAAGACTATGTTTATTGGTGAGGGTCCCTAATTGGTTGTAGTACAAAATTAAATAAATACTTAATATAATAGTTTGTATAAAACTGAAGAGAGAATGCAACAACCTGGTTATTGATATTTGTCGTTTTAGTATAGTGTAGGTTTGTTTCCGAAGAAAAACTCATGAAAGTATTTCCCGGGTCGTGTCCCAGCGAAGGTAGAATAGAATCTTAGAATATCGATTGCCAAACCGTGTCGTGAAAAGTCGTGAATGTGAAAAATGTGATTGAGAAACTCAATGAATAGCAAGTAAACACAAAATATGCAGAATGTACAAGCTAGTTATGCATCAAAGTTCAAAACGTAAAAACAGAAATGCAAACGCAAAATTTAAACATAACGTACGAATTAAAACGTGACTTTTATTGAAAAATGATCCTACAAACTTGAAACAATTTTCTAAAAATCTTAAACTACTTAAAATAATTTTGAGAAAAAGAAAAATATTTTTTTGACTTTTTATTTAATTTCTATGAATTAAAAACTAATTAACTAATTAAAAATTAAAAGAAAATGCAATTAAGGTGAGAAAAATGAAAAAAAATTTTGAAATTTATAAAATAACTAAAAAGTAATTTTAAAACTAGAAACTAATTTTTTTTTTTTGCTTTTATGTAATTTTTAGGAATTTAAAAGTATTTAAACTAATTAAAAATTAATTAAAAATAGAAAATAAATAGGAAAATGCAAAATTAATTTCTAAAAATCTAAAATAATTGAAAAATATTTTCTAAAATATTTTTGGATTTTTCTAGGCTTTTTTTGATTTTTTTAGATTTTTTTAGTAATTAAAATGTATTAAAAATTGATTAAAAACTAAAATTTAAGGAGAAAAATACTAAATTAAGCTAAGAAAAGATTAGAAAAAATTTTGGAAAATCTAAAATATTATTCTAAAACTAGGAAAAATAAGAAAGTTTAAATAAGCCCACTAATAAGCAGTTTGGACACAATAAGCAGTTTGAATATGCACTTAGAATAAGCACTTCTACATAAAATCGCACCAAAAGCTTAGGGAATGTGTAATGGATCTAAACAAACTTAATACATCTCAAAAATCTCAAATAAGCCTTGCCCGTAAGCCAGAAAGCTCAGCCGCATGTCCTATGTTACTATAGCAAACAGTGTGTAAACCTTCAACTTGCAGGCACAAATAAGTAGTCTAAATAAGCTCTAAACTAGAATATTAAGGGGGCAAAAGCTTAACTACATGGCTGAGATCCTTAAAAATCAAAAAGCCCTATCACAATATATTAATAACTAGCCTAAAAGTGCCTTAAATCAGGTGGCAGAAAATGGTTACATGTCACACCCCGCCGAAGGCGGAAACACGAGGTGCAACGAAATCAATATACATTGTCAAAGAGAAATAGAACAATACCATAATTTACATTAAAGAAAAAGTATATCATTACAACATTGTTATAGCCGACATTGGCAACTTAAAATATAAAGTTTGGTTTCCAAAAGATAGTATTTTAGTACATAATGATCAGTAATGACATGTGAAAACTTCATTATGCAAAGACCTTGAAGAAAAGCTTACTGACGATCACCTGAAATACATGAGAGAAAACGGGTCAACTATGAAAATAGTTGGTGAGTACATACGTTTTATATAATATGAAAACCTTTAAGAGAGAGTATAAGTTTTTAGTCTTTGAGAATATTCCACAAGGCAAAGGCGTTGTCAATCCACTCAGTTGCAGTCCCGCCCATACAAGACTTGTAACCTGTGTGTTCACAACCCATTGCGTAAAAAGTTGTATGTCTAGTAGTCATGTACACGTGGTCAATATACTTCACAATAAGGGCACATAGTATATAATAAAGTATGTAGCAAAGCTCCTAAAATAAATAATATGCGTTCCGTAGACAGGGGAACGAGAGGTTGGCCGACCTCTAATAGCGCTATCCATACTATCTACTGCTCCACACAAGGAAGCCGTACGAACGGTACGTATAAACTGGAGTGCGAACGGCAAACCAGTCGGAGACTAACAATTGCGGATGTACGAACAGTACATCATTCACAAACTATCATATATTATTAAGTCAAAGCTACTCCGTAGACAGGGGAGATTTTACATTGTTGCTCCGTAGACAGGGGAGACTTTGGGTCATAGTACGTACGATACATTAAGTTCTAGAGTTCACACAAGTTATAAGGTCAAAACAAGTTAAAAGAGTTCATAATAGTCAAAGGGTTCAAAACAATGTTCAAAGAGTTCAATTAATAATTCATGCATCCACCCCAAAACGATTAAAATAGTTAGAAAAAGGGGTTCGTGAATACTCACCTGATATAACTGATATGATAACAAAAGTGGATATACTGAAAGGAGGCTCGGACACTAACCGCAACCTAATATGAATGATGTGACTTAGATTATGAAATGATGTCGTGTATGCATTTTATGAAAGTTATGTCACCCGTGCACGTTTGTTGTGAGTTTGAAATGAAAATACGTTACTAGATATTCTTTAACAATAGTCTGAAATATAACATTTTTGGACTTGTAGCAAGTGTGTATCTTAACTACGACATGAATGTTTATGAAATGTATATTTTGAAAAGTCCTCGGCTCGACTAACGTATGTATTTAAAATACTACAACTTTCTTGTATGATATTCTATCCAAAACTGCACTCAAAATGCTTAAAATTCATGTCTAAGAATAATTTCAGGTTACTATACCCTATATGAAATGCTGTCAAAAATAATAGTTTTCGTCGTTAACTTCGTTAAGTCATAACCTCTTCGTTATAGCTTGGTTTTTAAAGTTCTACCTATCCCCGCGAAGGTATTTAAGTGTACTAACATATTTTGAAGTCTCGGGGACTTGTTTTATTGTTCAAAACTGAGTTTTACTAAGTTAAAAATCTGGACAGCAACAATTACGTTTTCTGAAAATAGTTGTTGAAAATAACGTCAAGAAAAACTCGTATCTTATTCGTTATGAATCCGTTTTAATCCATTCAAACGACCACGTTTTCTTTATAAAATATATTTTTCATTTCTTTGACTAAGTCCTTGTAAATATAATTTGATTTTATAAAAGTTAAAAATTTGGGCAGCGCTTCCGCGCATATTTTTAAATAACCATTTTTCTATACTAATTCCCTTCAAACCAACTCCAAATCTATCCTAACTCTTCCACCAATTTCTTCAACAATATTAGTTTCAAAAATAAAAACATAATAAAATCTCACAAACATGTATATAGGTGATATAGATGACGAAATGAGTTTAAATAAATATTTAAACTTTGTAAATGCATAAACATGCATAAAAATGTATAAAATGCATAATGAAAAGTATACAAAGTATTTTATACTTACTTGAAAATATAGGATTTTTAGAATGATCAAGAACAAATAACCCCCAACTGTTCGTCCAAAACGATATATAGCTAATATATAACCCGTAATATAACAAATAGCACTTGAAATGGTCAAAACCGAACTTTTCTTCTCTTTTTCCTTCTTGGTCGAGCAATATGATAACATTTGGAGGTTTTTGAGTGTTTTTACTTGGTAAAAATGAGAGCTAGCTAAGTCCTTTTATAATATAAATGATTTAGGGTTTATAATATATTAAATTTAGTTAGTATTTTGCATTTATGGGATTTTGGTCAAAAATAAGCAAAAGGGAGGAGGGGGTCGGCTGATAAAAGGGGAAAGGATGGGGGAGGTTGAAATTTGGTAGATCTTGTCATATATTTGTTGGAAAATATTTAAATTTTAATATATTAAATGTAATATATAATTATTTAGGTATTAAGTTAGCTAGAAATAAATTTTAGCGGAACAAAATAAAGTATAATGAAGTTATAAAAATTATAAAAATGTATTTCATATAAGTATTGGGTGTTTAAATAATTATCGTTTCACAAATACTTAAGTTATCGTAAATATATATATTTAAGAATATATATAATAAATGAATTTGAAACACCGGGTAAAATAATACTAAAATATTTATAACATTGTAATGAGTATGAAAATATATTAGAACCATTGTTAGGAGTATCGGGTATATTGTTCATGCACAAAAATCGTGTAAAAGCGTTTGTTTAATAAATGAATATGAATGACTAAAAATGCAAACATAGGCAAGACCCAAAATGAATATGATGATACTGGCTATATGTAGACTAACTCTAGTCTATATGTGGTGCACAAAAATGAGGTCTCTCGGTTACGTGATTTAATTATCGTAAAACTTAATTTTTCGGAAAATAGTGAATAGTGAAAACTACGATAGTGAATAGTAACTTGTGAATAGTAAATTGTTGAGGTTTGGAAACAAATGTAGACATGGAAAATTACGGGTTGTTACATTACACAAGTAGCTCTATTCAAAAATTTTGACTAATAAGATCTATTATAAGTTTGACTAAACTGAATTTCAATGGCTCAAATCCCTTACTGGGTGTATAACGAAGCTTATTAAACTATAAAATCAAGATCTCAAATTCAAATATTATCAGTTGAATCAAAATGCATGAACAGATACTAATATGAACAGACAGAAATTAGGATGAAACTTAATTTTAGCTTTTGCTCGTATAACTACTAATATTATGCTACAATTATTCTAACTAACTAAATGTAATCTAAAAGTGCTGCAACCACAACAAATTAACAACTATATCAGCATGAAACAAACAAATCCAAACACCCCTATATCATTAGTAATCTCAACAAATCTGGGAATTAAACTAAACAAATCCACTCTAACGATCAATCTAACTCAGTGAAGCTTATAAGAGATCTAATGAATCTGGAAATTCAAGCAACCAACAACTAATCAGATATATTGCAGATTCAAAAGTAAAAAGGATAAAGTATGCAGATTGATGAAACTAAATAGCAATAGACTAAATCACAGAAACAGAGCTCACATATAATCTACATAAGCAATCTAAACATCAAACAATCAAAATAATATCAAGCTATACTATAAAACCAATGGATGCAGTAACGAGATTTGAAAATATAAGACTAGACTTACAAACTTGAGACCCTAACTGTCATAGGGTACTTCTCCAAACCAGGCCTATCTTTTAGATAAGCTTACAACACATTTCTGCAATCATATCACACCTCAGATCACCTTCCTTATACAAGGTTGACTTTCGTTGACTTATATGAACTTTAGATATGAAACAGTACTTTAAACAAAAATGAATTCACAATAAGCTATGAAAGCTTACATGAGCTTATGAAAATAGAAACAGAAGCTAATTTGAGAGTCTAAATTGCAACACAAAAGTAAAATTGCTCAAGGATTTAAAAAGAAAATTCAAATTTTATTAAGTCTAGAATTCTGAGTACAAATACTTAAAAGAGAAGACAGGAATTTAAAAGTTTATAACTGAATCCAGATGCTAAATTATACTAGAATTAAAAGCTACACTGAATTGACTTAAACTATACTAGTTTTTACCCCTACTTCTAATCTACACTATTTAATTCCTACTCCTAATCCTAATTTTCTAACTAACCAACTCCAAATGGTGGATGAGGAGTGCTTTATATAGGAACTGAGGAGAGAGAAGCCTGAGCTTCTGAGGCTTCTGGAAACATTATTCTCAGCCCTTGATCAACATTGTGTTTCTTCAAATTGATAAAGGCCCTTAGATCAAACCTGATGATGTGGCTCAGCCAATAAGAAGCCTTCATTTGTACATGCTGGCGATCCGTGGATATACCTTCTCACTCTGACATGTCAGACGAATCCAATGCTGAGGAATGATGTGTTTTCACTAATAAAACTCTGCCAAGTGTCCACATAAGCTGAAAACATTCTCTTTGACACGCTCTGCTCACGTGGGATACCTTCCAGAAGGTCTAATTATTGGTTAATTTATGGGAATTTGGGTAAATCATGGTGAATAGTATTTAGGGTTCATGGGGTTAATTGGGGTTTCTGGGTAAAAAGGGAATAGGATGTACGGTATAAAATTTGTGGATTAGTTTTATTTTTATTGTTTTGAATTTGGGACGGGTTGAGGGTAAAACAGGTAAGGGTTTTTGTGGTGGACCGGGTTGTGTTTATTTTAGGATTGGGCTTGGTGGAGTGGTGGAAACTTTGGGCTAGAGTCTAGGATTGGATTTAAAAATCTGGTTTGGTTAAGTGAAGTATTAGTTTTGGTTTTAAAAACTTATAAGGACCAATTATGTATTTTTATGAAATCCAAGGACTAGTTCTGCCATACTTCAAAAAATGATATCCAAGGGCTAATCTTGCCAAGTAATGATTCTCCAAGGACCAAATCTGATATATGAGCACAATAATGATCTTTTCTTGAAAATTTCTTCCCCGGCTCCGGCTTACGATCTCTTTTCCATTTCCCGTGCTCGTGTTTGTCATTTTTGGCTCGGTTTTTGTCCTTTTCTTTAATATATGTACCTGCGCACATAAAAACACCAAAACAACATATATTTGGCATATATGGTCGAGTTTTTGGTCATTTTGGTCCGGTTTTGGTCAAATAAAAGGTGTGTAAATTAATACACGCCAGTTATCAACCTGGTCATTTGGTGAATTTCAGGGGGCGTTTGTTTGGTGGGGCTGGATTTGGTTCACGGAGTTCAAGAAGAAAAACTAATGTTTGTTTAGAATCTGAAAATTTGGATTGGGTCTCAAGTCAGAATATAAGGGGCTGTGTTAAAGTCATGAGATAGATGGGGTTTAGAATTTGTGGGTCCAGTTTTTATGTTTGTCTTTATCTCTCTCTTATTAAATGCACTCACTATTATTTTAAAATAATATATTTAATTAAATATAATTTTTTCTCTTACATTATCACTTTTGGGGGTGTTTGGTAGACTGGAATGGAAAGCTTAGAAAGAGAATGAGAGCATTTTGATTTGTTTGTTAGAACTGATAATAGAATCGGAGAATCAAAATAGCATTCTCTTTCCACCTAAATGATTCTTCAAAAAAAGTAGAGAATGCTAGGAATAGAGAGATTAAGCACATTTGTTCACTCGTTCCATTCCATGTGAGAATCAAGAGCATGACCAAAAAGTGGGGCTATATATTGAAAAAAAAACATGTGCTTTGCACATGTTGTGTCAATTGGGGAAAATTGAACAAGCCCAAAATATTTTTTCTTTCTAGTGATTGAAAGCCCTTCAACAATCTTCTCCAACTAGCATTCATCACTGATTGAAAGCCTTCTTCTTGTCCATCTTTTTAAGGTATGATCTGTTACATCTCGATATTCATAAGAACATAAACACAAGTCTGTTATTAGCTTCAATTTCATAAGATATTCGATTGTTCATAGGTTAGAGCAATTATATTAGTGGTCATGATGCCTCAATTGTAATTATATGCATCAACCTAATAGATTGTGATTTTCGAAAATAAGATGTAATTAATTGGTAATATTGTCATGTATCGTCATACATGGTGGTGTTCATATATTTGAACTTTATAAATCAAAGATATGAAATTGAACATTTGCACTTTTGATGATGCTTGACTTTTTCTTTAAAACATCAAAGATATTGACGATGGCCTCTAATTTGGGAGTTATTGCCATTTTAATTTTATACTTATATATTAATGATGTTGGTTTTTGCTATTGTTCTTCCTGGTGTTTGCAGTTTTTGAACTTTTTAATATCCCATGTATTTGCACATTCGCACCATATTAAGACTTTCATAGAACAAGACACCATGGACATTTGAAGATGCAAAACTACTGGATTCGGAATCGTAATGTTATTCTGGATATGTCTTGTTGTAATAGTTTTCTTGTAATTAGGTGATTATACTATTTGTTGAAATGTGATTTCACAATCTTTTGAAAATGGTAGTTTGGAAAAATGTAGTCCGTGGTTATTAATTATATATGATAACGCAAAGGATGGTAAATTGTTAGTTACATTGCCTTTCTGAGGAGCTATTGTTTCGTTGCATTATATTCGATCCTCTTGCGTACCAGACAAGATAATTAATCTACTAGCACATTTCCTTGCTCAAATCCTTGGGAGCACCAAACAATGGAAATAATATTCTTTCTTTAAGACTATTCCTATTCTTGGTCATTCCATTCTCTATTGCAATTCTATTATATGTGATTCCTTCGTACCAAACATCCCCTTATATATATATTAAATTTATCTCAAATCCAAATCCAAATCCAAAACCTTCTACGTACCAAACAGACCCTCATTTTTCTGACCCAATCTGCCAAATGTCGTAATATTAATGGCTATACATATTTTCTTTGTAACTAAATTAAATATAAAAGAAATAATATTATATGTTAGGTTGGGTTATTGATAAATGGTAAAAAAAATTGAGATTGGTTGTATGTATTAGTAGTATAGGTGGATGAGTAAGAAAATAATATTTTAATGAGAGATTGGGTTATGATAGATTGTTGATAAATATAGTCTAAATCCCAAAAAAAAATAACCCTGGAGTACATCTCAATATATGACTACAACCCTAAAAACACACATTTCATAACCATAATTTTCACACATTCGTAGTATAGATGATTTGGATTCAAGAGTTAATCCAAATATCATACCATCTATAAAACCCAACAAGATATCTTGGTTTACATTATGCGCCTGTTTGGTTTGTAAATGGGATTAGGATTAGGATATGGATTTGGATTTAGATTAAGAAAGAGAAATCATATTATATAATATTTTTTGTAAACGTAATGTTTGTTTTATGTATAAATATAATGTACAAATATAAAGATTTCATATTAATAATATAATAAAACGAAATAGGAAAAGACAATGAGTGGTAGATAACAAATTTGGCCCCACAATTTTTGAAAAGATAAGCAAATCCCGATCACTTAGGTGGGATTTCTACAAACCTTCATATTTGATAACCGTCCCAAGTTGTGAGACCCATAAAATATACCAAACAACAAAAAATGGCATGGTTCCCAAAACCTAATCCCACCCCTCAAACCAAACGGGCCATATATTCTGCATCTTTTACTTTTCATGTGAGTCCGTTTTCAACACCTCTCTCACAATTTGTTGTATTTAGTAATTTTATAAGTTATACTGGATTTATAATTTACATATTTAATAAAAAAAGTAATAATTTAATTTTACATTTTCTCTCTTTATTTTCTTTATCTCTCTTACATCAAATCCAAATCCAAATACTAATTTAATTTCAAATCTAAATACAAATCCAAATCCTAAACACATTTACAAACCAAACGGTAGTTCATTTAGTTTCATGGGTTCATATAATGTGTTCTTGTCCCATAAAAGCATATGGTACCATGGCTCAAACCCGCGCAAGTTAATTGGCTTGCGTGAAATTGGGAAGAAGACAAAAAAAAAAGTTCTTTTAGTTGGGCTTGATTTATTTTGTAATTTTTATGTGTGTTTTAGTGTGTGTGGAGTGGATGAAGAAGAAGGAAGGTGTGTCTATGGTTTTTGGTATTTATTTATTTATTATTTTTTCTTTAATTAAATATGGTTTAAAAATAAATGAGTGCTAGAAGCACACAAGATTTACAAAAAGAAATTTACAAAAAAGATTTGTCACATGTTGATTGGTGTGTCTAAATAAATTTTCTCTCTCTTCTCTTTTCTACACCAATCAAAGCATGACAAATCCTTGTGTGAATTTCTTTTTGTAAATCTTGTGTGGTTCTAGCACTCCTCTTAAAAATAAGTATTGTTTGGACTAATGGATATTGGGCTGAAGTGTATGTGGTTTTAATTTTCTTTAATAAATATTAGGCTATAGTTTTTTAATTTTTCTTAACTCAATTTAATTTTTAATTTTATTTAATTTGTATTTTTATTTGAACTAATGAAATTTAGTTTATTTGAAAAAATGCAAAGGAAAATAAAATGATGGGTGGGGCTTTTTGGGCATGTGAAATAACAGGTTATGAGGGAGGAGGTATTTTGATGTGTGAGTGTTAAAAGTAAGATGCTGAGGTGACGTTGAGATGACACTTAAAAAGGAGTTTTGGCATGCCACGATACCCGATGCTCTTAGGCCCAACCACACCTTTAACAGTTATTAATACTTTTCATGATAATCATAAGACTCATAGATAGATACCAGGGCCTGTTTTATTTTTGTAAGACCAAGATATCGTAGCTTGAGTCAAATAGCCACATCAGCGTCATCTTAACATCTTGATACTTACACACCAAAATACTCCCTCCCTCATAGCTTGAGTTATTTCCATCTTTTGAGACCCACTATTTATTTACTTTTCTATTTTTTCAAACAAACTCAATTTCACTAATTCATGAAATAAAAATACAATATGAAACTTAAAACAACATACTGAAAATAATTAAAAACAATACGAAACTTTAAAAAAACGCAATAACTAATTTTATTGTCGACATTTTTTCACTATTTCTTGTTTTTTAATTTCGATGATGAAGGCTTGCTCTTCCGACAACCTGTCGGTCTTAATCGTGAGAAATTCTAGTTCTTTACACATCATTATTGTCCTGTCTTTCTTCTTCTTCTTCACCTTGTACGCCTATTCGGCGGCTTCCCTTTTGCGTCTAAATTTCGCATGTAAAGCATCTGACAAAGAATCTTGCAATTTCCCACGGTGTTGGACGTAGTTTCCGATTTGATTTTTTTTGTGGAACGAGGTTTGCTGGGGAGACGTGGTCTCGCATCATCGCCGAATTTAGCATGCCCAGTGGGATCATCTTAATCGGATGCATCCCATTTGGCGCGTATTTTCAAGATACGCAGTCCGTAATCTTGAGTAAACTTTGTCGTCCCTTTGTCCGTCACCTCACAATATGCTTGCCTAGCACGTTCCAAAAGATCAACTTCGTTTTCCCAGCTTTTACCCAAACATTTTAAACGTTTGTGGATAGCGTTGAACTTTTGACAATGACTAACGTAGCCCACTTCCTCATCATCATATCCTTGGTATGTTTAACTTTTGAAGTTTTGTTAAACTCCTCCGTAACTTGCCACCAAAACGAATCGTCCGATCATTCGGATCTGATCTCGTTACTCTCGGAAACAAAGACTTAACACTCGGCTAGCAACTTTTCCTCCTCCACTATCCAATGTTAAAGGATCCATGGCACAAGTGGCACTGACACAACCATCGTCATCATCATTGCCCACGGCCACCGTGGTTGTATTCGTTCTTTTTATGGGCCATTTTTTCTCCGTTTTGCCTTTTGTTCACGAGTTACTTGTGGTGGTGGTTATGGTTCTTGTGGTGGAGGTTGTGTTTGTTGTGATTGATAGAATAGTGGTGGTGGGTTACTTTGGAGATTTTGAAATTGTGTGTTGAGTTGTTAGTGTTGCTGGTACGAAAGTTGTTGATGATATAGTTGTTCCGGTGTATATGTAGGCATGTTATATTGGGCACCATGTGGAGGAAAATATAGTTGTTGCGAGGAAGATATCAAGTATTGTTACGAAGGTATAGGAGGGTTTGAGGAAGATGATTGTTGCGAGGAAAAGATACCGAGAAGAGAAGTAAAAAATGGATCATTTGTTTGTTGATACATTTTTTAGTTCTAGTTTGTGTGTAAATGAAAGTGATATTTGAAGTAATGTGTGTAAAAATGAAAATGTTTAGGGATATATAGTGTAAAACGTGGGATTTGATTTTAGTCATTAAAAAAATTAGCCGTTGGAAGTGTCCAACTTTTTTTTTTTTTTTTTTTTTTTTTTTTTTTTTTTTTTTTTTTTCACGCAAGGCAGGCTAATGGCATGGGGGTTGGGTATCGTGGCAGGCTAATGGCACGCCAAAATCCTTGCCATGTCGGAAATGGTGTGTGAAAATGTTATGGAACGGGTGCTCTTATAATAAAAAGAGTAATATTTTTACAGAGATATTGTTGTTAATTTGTTATTTTTTTTTATGATTAAAAAAATGGATAAGGATCTTTTTATGTTTATTTGAACATGAGATAATGTTATGTTTTTTGTGATTGTAAATTTGAATTAAAATAAAATAAATATTTTCCAATAATAGTAATGTACAATCAAAAAACACAACATTACCTCTCATGTTTAAATATTTGAACATGCGACGATCATTACCCTTAAAAATATTTCGTAAAGATACTAATTTGAAGCCCACATGAAAAGAGTCCAATTGACATACAGTCTAGCTAGTGGGTGTTGATGCTAGCAACCAACCCAAGAACCCAAACAACTGAAGTGTGACACTTTAAACCCAATGGGCCGAAAAAGGCATATGTAGTCATTATAAGGATCATAAAATAAAAACTAATAATATTAGTACAAATGATCTTATAATCTAGTGTCAATGGTGATAGAAATTAAACATCAGCCTACACATTTGACATTTCTAACCTAAGTATGTCTCAGAAAGCCCAAATCTTCAACAAGAGAAGAAACTATACTAACTATTTACAATGAGATCAAATAGACACAACGCCAAGAGTATAACTTACCACAAACTAGACTACAACTAGCTAGAGAAAGTATTTTGTGCCTACACCGTTAGACTGCTCCTAATAAGGGTACCTAATCACAGGTGAAGCACAAATTTATGATATAAAAACGGTTGGTGGTTGTTATGAGTAATAATTCGCACGCGAAGAGCTAAAAAAGTGGAAACCGGTTGTGCAGACCACACCTACTGAAATTAATTTTGTGTGTGAATGTATTGTGGTGCATATGTGTGTTTAAGTGAGATAAATGTGCGTTTAACTATTTAGTAAAATATAGTTAAATGGTAAGAAATATGGCGAGTGGTGACCATTACCACAGTTAAGGTGATGGAGAGGTGAAAATGAGGATCATGCGGCATTGATGTGGTGCTTGTGAAGCCTCTTCACCTACATCCAGTTTTATGCTTTCATGCTATTTTTACCGCTTTTGTTAAATATCTTCGGTCACAAGCAAAATTTTAAATCATCCACACATAAAGTCCATTTGAAGTAAATTATTGCGATCGAAGATTTAGATCCTAACTGAATCGAACAATATATACATGATCCAACATTACATTGTTGACTTTGTGGAAAAATAATAATCTAGTGTGAGGGACACCAAATGTGGTCACTTAGTTGCATGGAGCCATGGACAACTATAAATAAACAAATACTCAAGATTTAAAAGTCCACTTAAACCCACACACACTGATCTATTTATCTGATTATTTTTATATACTTAGATCTATATTTTAAGAATTAGATATCCATTAGAAAAAAATAACCAAAAAAAAGAAGATGCAAATCGTAAAAACGCTTCCTTTTATCTCAAAACCATTAAATTTGAACTTGTTCAAGATTAAGAAACACGGTATCTTATGTTTTAAGTGGGTAAGGAGCCGTAACATGTTATAAGTTATAACACCAAAAACACGTCACGTCAGCAGCATATCATTTCAACACCACTTTTTGAGACCCATCAATTTTAGAACGGAATGGTTAACGCCAAATAACATTTACCACATAGACCATAACGCAAGATATGCGTTACCACTCCGTAAGCTCTAAAGCCGTTTTATTAATACCAACCAAAATTGACCTACACCAATACAGATTTATATAGTTATGAAAAAAGTTCCAAAATGCGCTACAGTGAGCTATTTGCATCAATAAATTCAACAAGTATAAAAGTAACATCCAAAATGAAACATTAAACCATCATATCATAATGTCCAACTACAAAAAGTACCCTTTTTTAAACTTTACCTACGCATAAACTTCCATTCGAGTAATGTTATATCTTTTCACATATCATCATTTAACAAAATTTCAAAGACACTTTTACAAAACAATTTGAAACTTACATATATCAAGTGTCTTCAAAAAAAAGATATGTAAAAGTATAACATTACCAGACTATATATATCTACCAAGTTTTTTCTTCCCATTTTTACCACTATTTTCACCATTACTTACTACCTTTTACCATTCCCACTTCCATTTCTACCCTTGATTTTCACATAAGGACACAAGCATTCGGGTTTTCGTCACTGAACAGTTGAGGAGCATGAACGTAATCTGCATAGCCCGACCCATATGTGTATTGTGGATACGGATACACAACCGGGCCACCACCATAAGCATCCATCTTAAAAACCCCAGCATTCCAACCAACACCACCATCATTCCCACCACCACCGCCACCACCCTTCCCTTTCTTTTCACCTTTCCCGCCACCACCACCTTTACCCTCTCCGTCATTACCACCACCGCCACCACCACCACCACCCTTTCCCTTTTTCTCACCGCCACCGCCTTTTTTCTCACCTTCACTGCCACCATCTTTTTTAGCCGGAACAATCTCCACGGCCCTTTTCAACTTACTTTGCAAAGCAGCAGCCAAAATCTTCATATCAATCGCACCTTTAACTGTTACCAAATCTTTTTCCTTATCAAGCGACATCTCCATATATCCTACACAAAAATTTACCAACATAAATTTTTAGAACTTTTTTTACTAACCAATCTTAAAACACATACTGTATAATTTGTCACCAATAACTTTTATTAGTACATTTTAATTACCAAAAAATGTTACCAGCATACTTGTTTTAGCAAAAAGATTTTGGCAAAAATTATAAAATTACCCTTAGTTTTGCTGACAAGCTTATGAATCTTCTGAATACACCCCTGGCAATGTAACGGAACCTTCAACATAGCCGTTGTCACAGGTAACTAATTAAAACCAACAAAATAAACACATAATTAGCATACTATATTAGCACAAGTTAGCAAAAGAATGATGAGTTACTAACACGCACCTCTTTTGGTTTTTTCTCATCTTTCTTTGTTGTTTTGTCATTTTCGTTTTCAGGTTGTTGTTTCTGTTCTTTCTTTTTACCACCACTGCCACCGTCACAATCGGTGGTGGTATCGCCGTCCTTTGGTTTTTTACTTGTTGGAGATAATATTTCCACTTTCTTCTTGGTTTTTTCTTCAACCTTTTGCCGGAGTTTAACCGGGTCAACATTTCCGATCACTGTTAGCTTGTTCAGCTCACTGTCACCAATCCTCACAGATTCAACACCTAAAAGTAAAAACCAAAAACATGAAAAAGAGACACAAAGTTATATTAAGGGGTGTTTGTTTAACCTCATTTTTTTGGCTTACAAGCTTATTTGCTCATTTTTTTCCGCCTTATTTTCAGTAATGGCCTATATTCCATATTTGACTAATAAGCTAGTAAGTCAAAAAATAATCCGGAGAAAATGAGTTTAAAAAAATATAAGCCGAGTCAAATAAGCACGTAAATGTATTTTTGGGCTTATATACATATTTAACTCGGCTGATATTCTATAAGCCTACTTTTTATGCTTATTTCGACTATGTACTTATTTTCCATATTTAAGTCGTAATAAGCTAATAATAAGCATGAAAAATGAGCTTATAAAAATAAAAGCGGTGTCAAATAAGCACGTAAGCATATTTTGGACCTTACCATGTTTGTTTATTTCATAAGTTCAGTTTTCTAGCTTATTTTGAGTCTTATTGGCTTATGTAAGTTTATTATATACTTGTAATAAACCTACATACATAAGAAGCCTAAATAAATAAGAAAGAAAATCCGGGCTTACAAAAAATAATCAAATAAGCTCGTAAGCCCACAAATAAGCTTAAACAAACAACCCCTTAGTCGACTCAGTTTATATTTTATAAGTTAATTTCCAGCTTAAAAAGCTAACAAAATAAATGCAAAGTCAAATAAACACCCCTAAATCTTGGAAATTAATTACTGACGGTAAATGAGGAAAATATAACGTAATAAATAACGGTAAAGATTTTGAATTAAATAATTTACCGTCGAGTGTACGCACAGCTTTGACAACTCTACCGGCGCAACCTTCGCAATGCAGGTCCATTTTCAGAACCACCACTGTAACTCCGGGCACCTTGTTCTTCTTGCCACCGTCACCGCCGTTGCTACCGCCGTCACCGCCGCCGGTTTTCTCAGCTTTGTTGGTTTCGTTCTTTTTCTGCAAAACCCACAAAAATAATCAAAACCTACTAAATATAAATGTATAAAAACATGAACATATATTTTTACAAACCCATAAAAGAACCCACAAAGATTAAGCACAAAAAAAATAATAAAAAAAAAATAAGCAATACCCAAAAAACAGTTATGTAAATCCCACAAAAATATATTTAAAAATTAAGCAAAACTCACCCAAAAAAAAAAAAAAAAAAAAAAGAGTAATGAAAAAAAAAGTGAAAACCCTTTAAAAGTAAAATAAGCAAACCCAAAAAAGATTTAGCAAAAAATAAGCAAAACCCAGAAATAGTTAAGCACAACACATTATTTAAGCAATACCCACACACAAAAAAAAATAATAATAATAAAATTAAAATAAAAATAATAGTACAAAAATAAGCAAAACCCTGAAATTTAGAGCAAAAACCACAAAAAATAAACAAAGCACAATATAAGCAAATACCCATACATATTTATCAAAAAAGAAGAAAACCCATAAATTATAAGCAAAACCCATTTAGTAAAAAAAATAAATAAATAAATATTAAAAAAAAAAAAAAAAAAAAAAAATTGTGGGAAAATGGGTACCTTGGCCATGGTTAGAGAGAAGTGTGTGTGTGGTAGGGTAATGTGAAGAAGTGGTGGGATGATTATATATGTGAAAAGAGGGTGTGTGATTATGTAAAATGGTCTTGTCAAATTTAATGAAATGAAATAATTTAGTTATGGGATTTGATGGGTTAATGATTATAGGAGATTTAATAATTACTAGGAGTGACGGTTATATGTATTTGGGAGAAACTTGTTGAGGTGGTGGGATGAACATGGGGTGTAGTGGTCTCTACATGCATCTAATTAAAAATTTTAAACTGATTTTATGAATATCATGTGACATTAAACCAATACTAAAGTGATTCATGTTATCTTAAAGAGCGTCGGGAGCAGGGGATTAAGCCAAAACTCAAAAATAGGGACGAAACTAGGGGATTTCGTGGTATTACGGGATTTTGATAAAATTTTGTTTGGTAGTGCTAATATTCGTAAAAAAAACTGAATTTTCTAAAAATGCACTCAGTTTTAATGCATTGTGTTTCTAGTTTTATCTTAGTTATTTCATCAGTAGGTAAAGGGAATATATTAGTTATAATTACATTGTAGCCAATTCTCTACAATTAGTGCTACAAATTGTGGGTCCCTGAGTCCTTCTATGAGTCTCTAACTTCTTTTTGTGGGTTCTTGATTTATTTGCATGTGTATTTTAGTGAATGATTGTAGCCAATTGGCTACAAAAATTGTAGTCAAGTTATCCCCGTAAGTAAATTCACTACACTTAATCATTCTAACATCAAAAATCGTACAATTTTATTAATTTTTTTCTTATACTACAGTTAGAAAAATTGTGCATTCTGTCACTTTAAGCCCTGGTTCTGTTTCTAGTCACGTCATGCCACTTCAGTATTTTCTCCTTTCAAACATATGTGTGAATTACCTAAATATCTATACATAGTAACATCAAGAAAACAATTAGCATAAGCTAGAAGCTTGGTACTAATAGCCTCTAGTGTATAAAAGGATATGGAAGAGGCTTGACAGTGTGAGGGATTGCTTCTTCTTATATACTTACCCATTATATACTTACCCATCAACACACATACGTGTAGTTTTTATATTAAAAACTTTTGATATATTAATGATGTTTAGAAATCCACTATTTGGCCACGAGCATCTATAATGCATCAAGTCTTTAAGACTTGACGCATTTAATGCATAAGACATTTAATGACCAAAGCTTGAAAGAAAGACTTGAGCTTTACCAAGTCTTTGTTGAAAAGATTTTCGAAAAACTTTGATTGCAATGTAAAAAACCTCTTTAAAATACTTTTTAAAATAGTGAAAAGCTTTTAACCACTTGACCTATTGTGGATACTCTAACATGAAATGTTATAATGAAGCCCTTCATTTAGATGTTAACTTGGCTAAAAGTTGTATCTATGGGGTTGGAGTTAACCCGAATGAGGTGGATATGTTTGCTCTCATTTTGAATTGTAAAGCAGAGTTTCTTCCTTTTATTTATCTAGGGTTGCCAGTAGGGAAAGTATGCATAAATTAAAGTGGAAGCTTCGAGTGTTGTGGCGTCTCGTTTGACTTCACGCCTTTCATCATGAAAATCAAAGGGACGTCTCACCCAAACTGAAGTGGTACTTGGATCTCTCCCCTTATACTATTTATCTTTGTTTCGAGCTCATGCAAAGATTTTAGAATCCATTGAAAAAATCCGTAGTAGATATCTTTTAGGGCTTGAAAGAAGATGAAAAAAGGATGGTTTGGATTAGTTGGAGAAACACCATGGCAAGCCGAGATCTTGGTAGCTTAGATATTGGTAGCTTATGGGTTAAAAACTTAAGCCTTCTTAGTAAATGATGTTAGTGTTTTATTGTGGAAAAGGATGCTACGTGAAGGAAAGTCATTTGTAATCTTCATGGTAATGATGGGGGCTTCTCTAGTGTGGTTGGTTCAAGAATAAATAAAGGAGTGTGGCTTAATAATGTAAGTGTCGGTGCTGCGATTCTTACCGTTGGCATTCCTTTCAGTAATTCTTTCTTAAATGTTAAACGAGGATGCGATACGTTATTTTGGGAAGATGTGTAGCTTGATGTTGGCTCGTGTCTGATGAATAGATTCCCGCGTCTTTTCGCTCTTGATCTCAATCCAAATTGTTATATTCGAGATTGTTGAGTGTTTGTTAATGGAGAATGGGGAGGTTGTTGGTCTTGGAGAGTTCAACATCGAGGCAGTTCAACTAGTGAGCTTGATACGTTGCTTTATATTATTATTGGCCTTTCTCTTATTATTGGCGAAACTGATGGATGGAAATGGTCTTTAAATGCAAATGGTGACTTTTTCTGTTAACATCCTCTCTAAACTGATTGACAAACAACAACTCTCGTCTAGGTGTTTGGGTCACTCTTTCAGTTGGAATAGTTAGGTCCCTCATAAAGTTAATATCTTTAATTGGCGTGTTATCATTGATAGGAGCCTTCATCTATCAAATCTTGATAAGAGAGGCATTGACGTACACTCTCTGCTTTGCCATTTATGTGAGGTAGAGGTGGACATTACTTACATAATGTTCAACTGTCCCAAAGCTAAAACCGTGTGGTCCAAGTGTTATGACTAGTGGGATATCCAAATTCTAGTGATTAATAGTGTTGTTAATATTGGCAATGGCAATCTTATGTTTCAGGGCGAAGACAGGATGTTGCAAAGATCTCTCACGGTGTCTGTCTCGTTACTACATAAGTTGTTTGGAGATGGAGAAATTGGGTTGTTCACATATGGAATGAATGTAAGCAAAAGATCATAAGTGAAGAAAATTTTCTTCAAATACAAATTATATCTTTTTTATGGATCTTAAACCTCTGTTAGCTTACTGGTTTCGATTGGAGTAGATGGGTTAACAATCCAAAGGCAATTGCGGATGCGATTATGTAAGTCTGTATTAGTTCCATCTGGTGCTATCTTCTTATGTATGTCCTTATCTTTGCGGTTTTTCGGTTTATATTTATGAAAAAATAATCCAGTAAGGAAAAAAAAATAAAAATTAGAAAAATAAGAAAGATTGTCGGGTTTTTGTATTTTTATTATTATTTTTTTTTCCAATTTTTACATTTTTTATTTTAATTTTTCTTCTCATTTAATTATTACTTAATTTTAATTTTAATTTTAACGAGCGGGGGCATACGCCCGTTGCTGCGGGAATGTTGTGTCTAATGAAAACTCGAAATAAAATGATAATTTTTTTAAGGACTAAATTTGCAAAAGATCGCTAACGGGGGACTAACGGTGCAATTTATAGCTAACCGGAGGGACTAAAAGAGAAAATCCTTAGCTACAGTACATGCACTATTCTTCACTGTAGCAACCACTGTTTGGTACTGTAGCAACGAATTTTTCAGTTTTAGTCCCTTAACGTGACGTTTTGTTGCAAAGTTAGTCCTTAAGGACTAACAGTGAAAAAAAACGTTAACGTTAGGGACTATTTCTGTTTATTATTTGCACAGAAACAGCCCCTAAAGTTACTGGTCCGTTGCAAATTTAATCCATGTCTGTTAGTTAACAGTCGGTAAGGACTAACTTCGCAATTGATCATTAACTTCAGGGACTAAAATGGGCAAACACGAAACTTGCGTGATTACTGTTGCTACAGTACTCAAGTTCATTTTTAGAATATACTAGCTGGGTAGCCCGCGCGTTGCGGCGGGTGTGTTTTGTGTTTTGTATTCTGTGGGTTGTACGGTGTAATTAATAATTTTGCTATTTGAAGTATGCATATGTTTACTTGGAAGCATAATTTGTTTATGTTTACGGAATTTTTTTTTTTTTGGTGTTGCGGTTGAATTTTTTTTTTGTTGTTTCGGTATGCCATTTCTTTTTTTTTTTTGGTATTTTAAAAGAAACAAATTTGTATAAGAAATTTTTTGTAAGTGTATTATTTTTTGTATTTTTATTTTTTGTTATTTTTTTTAAAACAAATTTTTTTAAGGAAATTTATGGTAAAAAAAAAAAAAAAAAAAAAAAAAAAAAAAATCTGTACCGAGTACTATAGCGACGAAAAAAAAAACTGTAACGCGTACTGTAGCAAACAGTGTAGCAAACACTATAGCAACACGTGTCGTGTTTTGGTGAAGTGTCTGGGTTTTAGATAGTATATATAATTATAATTTATTAATTTTGCATGTTTCTTTTCGGTTCCCCTTCTTGAAGACTTTGCTCTATCGTTTAACAAAATCCACTTTGCCTTAGAAAAAAGAAAACATACTAAGGCTATGTTTGGCGACACGTAGCAGTAGCAGTAGCAAGTAGCAGTAGCAGTAAGCAGTAAGTAGTAGCAGTAAGCAGTAAGCAGTAGCAGTAAAAACGTGTTTGGTAACGTAGCTGTAACTGTAATTATAAAGTGTTAAACAAGTAAATATTTACCGCTTGTCGCTTGTCGCTTGCTGCTTCTCCAGGAAGCATTTAAGATTGGAGCGGTTAATCATGTTTCAAACGCTTGTTGAGGTGTTGCCAAACAAGCAAGATAATGCTTACCGCTTGTCGCTTATCGCTTATCGCTCTTAAACGCTTCAAAAAAGTTGTTGCCAAACATAACCTAAGAAAACTTTACTGTTCACTTTTCTAGAGCATTACGAAGTACTAGTATTAAATTTGAGTAATGTTTTTTCTACAACGGTGAGCGAAAGACTAGAATAGTACGTCAAATTTTCAAACTTTCACCATAAATACTGTTTCTTCCTGCATACACATCTCAGTCAAATTCGTTTCACTTCAAAGTGAGTGTAGTTATGTTACGCATTGATAAATGATAAATATGATATAGACAACTCATATATACTTATGACATTTTTGGAAAAAGACATTAATTTTTGTGAAACAAAAAGTATCCTTATACGAGTGATAAACATGATGTAGGATAATTTATCTAGTGGTATACGTTTTTCCACAAATGAAACGATCGCATTATTACTCCATTACTCTATAGCTAGGTTGTTATTATTATTTTTTATCTTTTTTGTTTGAACAAGTTGTTATTCAAATAGGCAAAATGGCAAATAGCTATTTGATAGATGTATTTGGAATTGAGTATCATATCATAATCATTATTTAAGTATCTTCTTTGTAAGAGTTTATACAATAATTGCTAATATATTATTTCTAATAATTATTAAGTTAGCATCCTGAGCATGGCCCGGTTTTCATCCGGCTGTTTCTCCAGCAAGGTAACTTGTGTGGAGGCAGTACGGTTTCCGGGGGAAACCCGTTACCACCTGAGATCAGCGTGGACCCGGTTAAGACAACATAGTCTGGCGGGGTGGCGATGGGGCCTTCGCTGTCCGCGAAGGTGGTCGATTCTAAGTTGAAATTCACCTTTCAAAAAAAAAAAAAAGTTAGCATCATATTATAAAAACACTAAGGGGGTGCTTGGTGGGGGGTAAAGGGGGGTGGGGAATGAGTAAGGAATTGAAAATGGCCCACATCCTTTCAAATAATGGTGCTTAGTAATGGAGGGGTAAGGTATTGATTATCCCGTAGTGGGTAATCAACCATTATGTAGTAAATTGGGGGGTAAGGTATTGATTACCCACCCCACTCATTCATTTGCATTCCTTTCCCTTTCCCTTTCTCTTTCCCCACTTTGAACCAAGCGGACCCTAACAAATCTTTTGTGATATGCATATTATTCTATCTATATCATCAAGATTTCCTTTATTAACTTGTTAAAAAAAAAAAAAAAAAAAAAAAAAAAAAAAAAAAAAAAATCCTTTATTAGTATTATGAAAATTGTTCTTGTTGTTCTAGCTTACTAGAGATTTAGTGATAAAGCATGAGAAATTCCTTTAAACAATTCATATTCTATCATTGACACCCAAGTTAATAGTAACAAATAATTGAAATCTACATATACTTGTTACAAGTAATCAAGTAACTAACTTGTATGTTCATAAAAAAAATCATTGGTTTGTAGGCAAAATAAGACAAAATAACTTATTGAACTAACTAAGTAAGGCATCATAATTCATAACATTGATTACTAAATAATTAAATATAAACAAATATTGATACTTGTTTAAAGATTCGGAAGTTTGCAGTTGGCATAAAAATTCTCCTAAAGTCAATCCTCCATGTGAGCCTCATTCATGTTTGTAAACCATGCAAATTAAACAACTCAAACATATAAAGTTTGTCAATGAGTAAACAAAAATAAAAAGAAATCACGAGAGTACGAGGTGAATTACCACTTCTTTTATAAAAAGTGTTAAATTATATGTAGAGCAGGGTAAAAATGAGCCGAGCCGTTCGTGATTTATTCTGATCGAGGCAATACAAGTTTGAAATAAGGCGAGTTTAAGTCTGATCTTAGTTTTGGTTCATTTAATAAACGAGCATGAGCACAAGCATCACATCAATATCTCTATTGTGTTTGTGTCTAATTTAGTGAATCAAGAAGCACACATTGAAAATTTCATAGAAAAACAAAGTGAAAAGCAAAAAAGGAAAAACCGTTTAAGATTGAAAGGCACAATTGATGTAATTCGTTGGTTAACATACCAAGCTTGTGCTTTACGAGGACATGATGAATCTTCCAATTCAAAGAATCGAGGTAACTTTCTTGAATTGCTAAAACTATTAGCTTTTTATAATGATGATCTTGGAAATGTTATTTTAAATGCTTCTTATAATTCCAAGTATACATCTTCCGATATCCAATAAGAAGTTCTTAGTATTTTGGCAAATAAAGTGAGAAGGTATATACGGGAAGAAGTGGGGGATTCATGGTTTTGTGTCATGGTTGATGAGTCACGAGATGAATCCAAAAAAGAGCAAATGGCCATAGTCTTAAGATTTGTTGATGCGAAAGGGGTGATACGGGAAAGGTTCTTGGATTTAGTTCATGTCGAGGATACTGTTGCGGCGACTTTAAAGGCTAGTTTGTGGAATAGACTTTTGAATCACAAATTTGATACTGGAAAAATTCGTGGTCAAGGTTATGATGGTGCTAGCAATATGAGTGGGGAATGGAACGGCTTACAGGTACTCGTTCGGCAGTATAGTCCTTATGCATATTACGTTCATTGCTTTGCTCACAGCTTACTTACTTTTGTATTGTTGTTTGTTCTTTTTTAGGTTTGACTAAAAATACACATATGGAGTTGACATTTTTTTTTATCACAGGTTACAACTTGCCTTGGTTTGTGTCTCAAAGGAAGTTGATCCGGTACACCAGTTCTTTGAGTACTTAGCTTTTGTAATAAATGTGGTTTGTGCTTCTAGTAAGCGTCACGATGAGTTACAAAAGGCGAAGGCAATTGAGATTAAAAATTTACTGGAGTTGGGTGAAATCAAATCGGGAAAAGGACAAAACCAGGTTGGGACATTAAGAAGGGCCGGGGATACACGTTGGGGTTCCCATTTTAAATCCATTTGTAGTTTGGTTAACATGTTTGATGTCACTCGGGCTGTTCTCAAGGGAATAATGGACGACACTACTCGTAATACCCGTGCTCAACGTGGAGATGCTAGTATGGCTTATAGTTACTTGAAGTCATTTGAGTTTGTGTTTGTTCTTCACATGATGAAAAAGGTGATGCAAAAGACTGATGCACTTTGTCAAGGATTACAAAAGAAATCCCAAGACATCCTTAATGCAATGGATTTAGTTTCAGCCACAAAGGTTAGTCTAAATAATTTTAGAAACAATGGATGGGATTCTTTAATTGAGGAAGTTATTTTTTTTTTGTCAAAGACATGAAATAGAGATGCCCGATATGAGTGCTCCATATAGATCTACCCGGTATCGGCCTCGTAAAAAAGATCTTCATGCTACATTTGAACATTTTTACCGAGTAGATTTGTTTATGGAGACATTGGATAAGCAAATACATGAGTTGGATTGTAGATTCAGTGAGCAATCAATGGAGTTGTTATCTCTTGGTTCGACTTTATGTTCAAAAAAGATTAATATTGATCACATTGTTCTTCTTGTTGAGAAATATTATCCTACGGACTTTACTGAGCAGGAGAGAAATCAATTAGTTGGTCAATTGGAGACTTTTCAAGTTGAAAGGATAAATAATGCCAAGTTAAGTGAGGTAGCAACTCTTTCTGATCTTTGCCAAACTCTTGTAGAAACTGGGAAAAATATCATGTACGATTTGGTTGAAAGAGTGTGTCGACTACTCTTGACACTTCCGGTTTCGACTGCAACAACAGAGAGGGGATTTTCGGCAATGAAGATATTCAAGAATCGCCTACGTAATAAGATGTCAGATGAGAATCTAGCAAACAGTATGGTGATTTACATAGAAAAAGAAATTGCTGACAAGTTTGATTCGGAGTCCATAATTGAAGAATTCAAGGGTCTTAAAGGTCGAAGGGCTGATCTCTAATTTCTTCAATGAATCGAACCAGGTACCAACCGTTTGTCTCCTTTTTAATATTTAGTTGTCTTGGACAAATGTTTAGTTTTTTAGTGATTGAAACTTTTTTTTATATAATAATAGTATTTAATTTTTGACCCGACCCGAATCGAATCACTGACCCGAACATATTACCCGAAAAATAGCGTTATGAAAATAAAATTTAGATCCCGACCCCCTACTTAAAATTTTCAAGCTTCGCCTGTGTATAAATATATTGGCACGTGTAACACTATATAAATGAGCTCAAACAATAAGCAAGCTTCAACGTATATCTTTGTGTTATGTTGTTATCATGACTATTTGTCATTCTTTTTATCACCAACAACAGTAACGTAATTGATAAAAAGAATGACCAATGGTCATAATCAAAACTTAACAAAAAATAAATGTTGAACGATAGTTGAAAAAAAAAATGTCTTTGACGCTATATATAACGTAACTTATAATCAATGATCATTCGTATACCCCGTGTTTTTACCTTTATAAACCGATCGAGTGTGATAACACTATTCAAGGATGGACCATATGAGGTTCTTGAATGTGTGTTAACCACATGAACTTATCTTTTGTGATGTGTAAATTTGTCAAAAAACTTGATTTTTTAGAAATGCACGTTATCACAAAAGAGTTTGTTACAAGTTTTCTTTAATTTTAGAAAATGGGCATATAATGTTTGATTTTGTGTCCGCAACTAATTTGACATATTAATATCAACCATAAGCAACAATTTAGCCATGTTAACTTGTGTGTCATGATGAATTTGAACCTCTTGTGAGATTATATATTTGACAAAACCCTTGTACTAGGAGAATCTAAATAAGTTATAACTTTGGATGGGATCAAGTGCGTGTGTGTGTTTTTACGCATGAGATTCTGGTGATGATTAAGGGTGGTGGCGATGTCACTTTTATTGTTTGGGTGGCTACTCTCTACTTCTCACAGTCGCAGCCACAAACAATAGTTGTTGTATTAGCTGGACTATAAAGTGGTGTCAACACTATCACATGCATGCTACGTGTCATTCCCTTCTTTCCACTAAAAAAAAAATAAAAAAAAATAAAAATACTTTGCACAATATCGATATGGTAATTCTGAAATTAAGTTGTTTGAAAAAATATCCAGTTTAGTCTCTTAATTTTAACCGAAGTTTTTGTGCGCCTTCCCAATAAAAAGAAACAAAAATTTAGACTTACTTAAAAAAAAAAAAAAAAAAGCATCCCTATATTCAATCTTGGTCATAAGAGTTTACGGAACATGCGTTATTGCGGTTTATCTTTTGGGAAGTGATTGGTACACTCAAACTTTTTATTGGGACGCTCAAGGTACAACCAGTTAAAGAAGAATGTATAAACTGTACAACTGTTTAATGCATATGTTGGAGTGTCCCAATAAAAAACTTGAGTGTGCAAATCATTTCCCTTATCTTTTTTTTTTTTAATTTTTTTTTATATTTTTTACAAAACAAACTACCAAAAGCTACACAATTCCTATTCAATTACAATATTCGACGTAAATATATTCATTTACGAAAACCTACACATCGAGCAAACTAAGGTGGCGAGGAGGGTGTTTTTCGCTACGTGTATTGTCTTCTAGCAAAATGAAATAGATGAATAAATAGCAGCGAGGAGGGTGTTTCTCGCTATGTATATTGTATAGCGGTTTTTGAACACCTTACTACTAACTTTACTACTAGACCACCCACGAGGTTTAAACCATAATCTTTATGAGACATTTGGACATTGAGGACCTAACATTGAGGACACCGGACACTTTACTTTGAATCTCTATACGCGCAATTCCCTCAACGCCAGAGGATGTTTTCATATTTTTTCGTACATACTAGATCACCAAAAGGCAATTGAATTGACATTTTACCTTCTAATGAACAATTTGTTTTTTTTTTGCTGTGTACAAAAGCTTAGATCTTATAATATGTGACTTACATACATTATTTTTATTGTGTACATTGCCAATATTTCATGTTAGAGTTCTTTGCTTGTTTTAGTGATGTATTATTTGACATAACTCACGTAAGGGCTTATAAATCATGTTTTGTTTAGTGTTCAACCAATCGACCATGCTTGTGTGGTAAGTCGTAACATTATGATTTTAATTAATAGCAAATGTAAGTCACTAGTTAAGTGTATAAAGTTCAGTCTACCAAATACATGTATAATGTATTTGAGGCTATAATCGTAAATACACGTCTTGACATAAAATCAGAGTACTATACTTACTACAGAGTGGCCCCTTTCCTTTACAAATTTCTGCCAATATTCTTTCTTTTTCCTGCGGACCTGCTCCTGCTTCTTTTCTTACTTTTCACTTTATATTTCTATCACATTACCAATGTTACATCTCCTAATTTTTGTTTCTACAAATCTTTATACTGATTGTGTCATGTGTCAAAATTGTTAGCCCGTATTACTATGTTGTAGTATGTTTTGGGCTCAAGCCAGTGTCAAAACATACTACAACATAATAATACGAGCTAACAACAAAAATAAACATAGAGGATAGTTAAAAAGTTTTACTGCTGGAGTCCAAACGTCACCATTTTTGTTGTTAGGAGGATGTATTGGCCACAAATATTACTGTAGTTAGGAGGTTGTAGCATTGCCTATCTATCATATATACCAAACTAGTTAGATAACCCGCACGTTGCGACGGGGTGTTTTAATAAAGAAGCAGTTTAGGTTGTTTGTGTACAAAAGGATTTTGTAAGATAGCGCAAAAAAGAATGGGTACTATATCTGTTGTTGTACACCATATGTAGATAAAGTTTTGAAACAAATAAATTGCAGAACATGTGCTGTAAATCGTAAATGAAAATTACACTTGATAAAAGCAACAAAATGATAGATATTAACTTCAAATCTATATATACTAAATATCTATACATAAGGTTTATGAGTAAAAGTCTTGCCATTTAGCAGCTTGTTTACAAAGCTGATAATTTAACACAAATGGTGGAAAGAAATTTCTAATACTTAAAGTTTCTGATATAGGTTTCAACACATAATATACAAATAAGATTTTAGTACATATGTTTTATGTGGTTTAGTTTCTGATGACGAATCTGGCCAGGGACTATCTACCTTGATCATAACCAAAGGGCAAAACAACTATCTTCTGATCTCCCTGTTTGGTTCCTGAAAAAATCACATGCGACAATTAAACACTAAAGGTTGAAACCGTATTTAGACTATTACAGTAATAGCAATATAGATTATCATAGCTTACCCTTTTTGAATCATTGCCTGACTACCTTTTGTCTGACCTTAACCATTTTCGTCTTAAGCTATCACCCTTTTTGGATCTGAGAATAGCATAAACATGCATACAGATAAGAAATTGAAATACCCTTTAATTAAGAGGCAAATAACATCATTTTACCAGTGATTGTTGCTCCTTTAACTGGAAAAATAAGAGGCAGGTCGATGCACCCATCAAACACATTTAGCAACTCAGTCACTGAACCCAAAGACTGACCCAATTATCAAACTCACCTCTTGAACACACCCCATGAATACAGATCTTGAATAGACTCATTGAACCACACAGAATCGAACACCAATATGTTGTGACTTGGTCACTGAATTAATGAACGACACTCGCTGGACTTATTTTCTTAGTCCGAAAATATCAAATCTATAAAATGTCGAGATTCATGGTTAATAGGTTCGGATCTTTTGTTTTCCTCTCTTTAGGGCTGTCTTTTTTCATCAGCGTGTGCACCATAGTCCACTGAACCCAATCTTGTGTACCGGTCTATTGTTTCAGGTGCCTGAAGGCCCAACTCTTTTTTTTTCTAAGCGATCTCTTTTTCTTGGACTTTTGGAACTTTAGCATTTCGTGACTGTTGTAATATTCTGATGAGACTTTCCTGGTCAAAGTAAGATCTTCAAAGTGAGAAGTCACAGATGTGTCATCTATTCTCCTACAGAGCTGCATATTATAGAAAACGTAAGGCACATAACACATACTGAATTAAAACATATCATATAATCAACATTAAATAAATTGTATGGAATAAATTGATAGTTGACCAATAGGATTAGCCGAGCTACCATAGGAATGAATTATGACCATATCTTTAAAACGTCATAGACGTATTTGTTGTCATAACAATTTACATCATTAATTTATCCTCAGGTTTATGTGTGTGATGGTCATATCTGATTTTTATCATTTTTTTGGACACACCATTCAGTTTTCATCAGTTTTGTTTGAGTTGGTTAAGGTGCCTAAGATGTGATAGGTTGGACAATTAATGCATGTTCATGCATGTGTTAATGAATCAATGATGAAAAATAGTTTGCGTTGAGTAGTTTAAGAGGGGCAATTAAAGCAAGTGGCTTGATAAAGTGCATAGAAACAAAAACTAATTATGAAAAACTGGTTGTATTGTGCATTCCAAGAGGGGCAATTAAAGCAAGTGCCTTTATAAGGCATAGAGAATTAGAAGTGAATAGTCATTAAGCAAGTAAAGCTACAACTAAAACACACACACACACATCTTCAAAAAGAACCTTTCATAATCAAAGCAAGAAAATGACAACACCCATGCCATTCTGCAAGGAGCTTGCTGCTATTGCGGGTTTGAGTTTAGTTAAAGATATAATGGTGGTAAAGTTTTAAAGGGAGGTTACAGTGACATTGCTGGATGAAGCTGAGCTAAGAAAGAAAGCGAAAGAAATAATGTCTCGTGTGGCTGAGAGGGATCTGGTGATTGGAGAGCTGGAGCTTTTGTTTTCTTTTGACTGTACTCTGCATAGCATTTCAGAACTCAACAACTTGCAAACCCAAGATCTGACAGAAGTGTCGCTGATCTTGGTGAATGTGGCCAACAAGCAGAAGCGAGCATCAGAGCTTTTGTCGCTGATTGAGAAGCTAAAGTGCTTGCCGTACTGATGGTGGCTGGTTTGTGTTTTGAGAATACGTATCTTGGGTTTAAGGTTAGTTGGGAGTGCCTAGGGTTGTGTGGGGTATTTTGTTGAAATGTTTGATTGTTTAAATCAGTGGATGATTAATAGGAAAAAAAGACCCTTGTTATATGTTGGTTTTATATGTTGTGCTAGTTTTAAGTAATGCAAGATTTAGAATGTTAAAGTTTTTTATTGAAACATACCTGTTTTTTTTTTTCCTTTTTTTTTTGCGACAGCAATATGGCTTTGGGTTCTTAATTCTCTGTCTATTTGTCAATCTGTTTAAAAAACAATAAGTACCTATTAATTTTTTCAGGAAATAAGCAGTCTAATAAGTAAAGACAAAATGAGTCTGCCTAATCCTAATAGGGTATGAATTGTAATTTTAGACAACAACTTTGATTATATAAGATATTTTTTTTATCTATTATAAACATCAGAAAATTAATATAACGCCATCCTGATTGGTAGTAGTCAATCAGTAAATAACGTGCATAAGAGTTATATTTCTATCTAAATATGCATAAACAAAGAATGAAACTGATGAGTGTGTAAATACTCATCATTTTTACCTATTCTGAGCTGCCAAAACATCTAAAAACACTCTATATTGAATCAAAATAGTGAAAATATCACAGGAAAGTGTTTTACATGTTTCAAATGCAAAAATATCAAAAACAGATGAAAAACGCACAAAGTTTGCAAAATTGGCAGTTTCAGTCCCTCATCTTTCAAAAGTTGTCAAATCTAGTCCCTGGTTATTCTAAAAACTTGAAAAAGCCACCAAAGGTCCTTTTAAATCAAAAAGTTACACAATTAGTCCTTTGGTGCAAACTTTCACAAAATGTCAAGTTTAGTCCCTGAACTTTGAAAATTGTCAAAAATGGTCCCTGGGATATTAAAAACTTTGAGAAAAAAAATTTTGTCCTTGCACTACCCTTTTATGGCAGGATTGGTCCTTGGTGGAAAAGTTTGGTGAAATTACACAAATGGTCCCTAAAGTTTAAAAGTTTGGCAGTTTTAGTCCTTGGTGAAAATTTAATGGAAAAGTCAACTTTGGTCCATGTACTATTCATAGCTTGGCAAAATACACCCTTGGGAACACTTTGGAAAATTGCCATTTCACACCCCTCAACTTTCGGTGAATTGCAAAATTAGTCCTTGTGAATTTCAAAACCATAACCGGACCACTAATAATACTACTCCTAAAAGCCTAGTCCAATCCATACAATTTTCCCAAGCCCAATTCCTTTTTACTTGGGCCCAAAACACAACCAAGCCCACACCACCCTTAATATTAATACCGGGGTCAAACGTTGACCTTGGTCAAAGCCGGTCAAACCCTTCACCCCGTACCTCTCTTTCCCTCCCACTTGACTGCAACTCAGTCCCATCACCACCTCCCTCTCCCACTTGTTCCACCACCCAAACCAACCCACTACACCTAACTATCCTATCACAATAAATGCACCCCCTTGTCTGTTATCAAAGCAAATTGCAAAAAAGGATTTCCCGCCAAAAACATGTGGCATCAAATTAGAGAGTTGCAGTGATCCAATGGCCTCAAATGATGATGGGATTTGATCAGAGGAGTGGGGAAACCCTAATGGACATCTATAAAAGGCTCAAGAATGCAAGGACAATAGTGTGTAGTTTAATTAGTTAATTTTTAGTGTCGAATTTAATTTAGCTTTCAAAATCAGTGTAATTTTCTCAATTCAAGCATTGTAGTAGCTTTAGTATTGTACTTTAAATCTTTTGGAGTTATAAAATTGCAAGTTTCAGTTCTGTTCTTTGTCATTGCTATTTACTCCATTTCAGAAATTTTCAATAAGCTCAATTGTCATTGGTATCAAGAATCATGGACTGAGAATAGGACACTTAGGATCCCATAAAGCTTATTGAAGCTTGTAGTGACCCTAAAATCCAGAATTAGTAAAAAATTATCAAAAAGCTAAAAAAGTCAACCATAGTCAACTGTCTTGTTTCTAGTTTGATTTCAGGTTTTGAGGATCATTGAAGAGCAATATTGGAAGTGAAGTTGGCCTATCTAAAGATAGGATTCTGTGGAAAATCCCTTGTTCATGCTAGGGATAATTTGTAAGAGTTGCTCAATTTAAAATTCCTCTCAAAACTTAAATATCTAAGTATATTTGTAGCTTGCTTGAAATTCTGTGTGATTTGTGTTTACTCAGTGTTGTTTAAGTGTTTTATAGCTTGATATTTGTATATTGTTTGTTAAAATTTGTGTTAACTGTCAAAATAGTTAAGTGTTAAACTTGTGCATTTGTAGTTGATTATCTGTCTTTAAGTGCTTTAATATGTTTAAATAGTCATAATTAGTAGTTGGGAATTAAGTTTATAAACCCTAGTACCTCATTGATTTGAAAAACACAAAACAGTGAAGCATAAGGGTGTGTTTGGATCAGTGGATTCTTAAGTGTTGTGATTTGTCATTGTGGTTATTTCTGGTTTATACAAGTTGCTTAGGGTAATACTGGCTCAGAACAACCAAAATATTCAAGTCTTGTTTGATAAAAAGTCAAAATTACAAAGATTCACCCACACAGTCAACTGTGTGAGATTTTGAGTTTCAAAAGCCCTTCATAACTTAGCTTAGAGTGTTAGTTTAACTTAAATCAACCTTAGTCTAACTTGTTAACTTGTTTTCAGTCACTTAGGATCAAGCAAATTTCACCAAAGTCAAATTTTGCAAGTTTTCTTAAAAAGTCAAAAGTGACTCTAGTCAGAAATCTCAAAAGTTCAAAGATTATTTGTGATTTTTAGGAGTTTAATCAGACCTTGAAACTTGTTGGGTGTAGTATTCATCAGTAGGTCTTTTGATTCCCACCCTTGTTTGAATTTTGTGAAATTTATTGTGGACCCCACAAGCCTTGGAACACACTTGCAGGGAAGAAGATCTCCCCTGCACCAGCATTCCACCACCACACCACCAACTTTGGTGGTGGCTGCAGCCCACCTCAGTGGACCCTAGTGGTTCATTTTTGGTTTGGACAACCCCCCTCCTACCCGGGTACAAGGTTTGACCCTTGGTTTGACCTAGGAACAAGTGGACCCCACCTGGAATCCACCCCAAAGTCTGTCCCATTTCTGTGTTTGAGTTCAGTTTGCAAAGAGCTTATTTATTGCTTATCAGCTTATTTGTGATCATTACTTGTTGTTTCTGGCTTATTCTAGTTACTTTAGCTTATTTGTACCCATTTCCATCATTGTGGGCCCCACCTATAGTCATTTGTGCTTAATTGCTTGCTCAGTCAACAAAAGTCAACTGCTTAAGTAAAAGGGGGTGCATACTGCTTATTTTTGAGCTTCATAAAAAGTTGTTTTACAAAATTAGCTTATTTTCATCTAACTTTTAGCTGTCAGAAAGAAAAAATCCAAAAAAAACCAAAATAAAAATAGTGATAGCTTCTATTTAATAGAAACTATCTTTTTCATTTTTCATTTTAGCTTATTTATAAGCACTTTTCCAATTTTATAATTTTCTAAATTTCCTAGTACCTTTAAGTAGTTAAAATAATTTTCTTAGATTTTTCCTAACATGTTTACTATTTATTAGATTTAAATCTAGTTTAATTAATTAAATAGGTAATATTAGTCATTAATTAGTTTTCTTTAATTTTTAATAACAACAGTAGGTTTTTATAAATTTTCTAAGTTTTATAAATTAGTTAAGACTTTTAGAAAATAAATTTTTAGTTTCTACTGTTCATTTTCCATTTTTCTTATTTTAATTATTTAAATTAGATTTAAGTTAATTAAAAGGTAATTAATTAGTGGATTAACCTTAAACATAATTTTTAGAAGTTTTTATAATTTTTTAGGATTCCTGTGATGGTTAAATAATTTTATAAATTTTCTTATAATTTTCTAAGTTAATTTAGTATTAATTGTAATTTAAAGTAGTTTAATTAGTTTAATTAAGTTAAATAGTTTTTAATTAATAAAAAATCCTTAAAAAGACAAAAATATTTATTTTTATTTTTTATACTTTCTTCAAGTTCTATTTTAAGTTTAGAAAATATTTTTGCAAATTTTTAGTTTAATTTGTAATATTTATAATTATTAGTTAATTTAAATTAGGTTTTAAATTAGATTTTAATTAGTTTTATTAATTAAATAATATTTAAATAGTAAAATAATCATTTTTATAATTTCATTTTCATTTTCAATTTTCTTTTAATTTTAAGTTTCAAAAAGTTTCAAAAGCACCCCCTGTAGTTTGTAATTGTTCAAAACCCACTTTTCTGTCTGTTACGTGATCCTAATTGTGAATTTGTGCATATACCTGTATATCTGATTTTTGTGAATATTATATCTGTGTACAAATACTAAAATAACAATAGCAAAATCAATTACATATCATCTGGGCTACTGTCCTTAGTGCCACTCATTCCTAAACGATTTCAAACAGCATCATTTCAATCTCGCTGGGACTTTAACGACCCGGGGACACACTATACTATCACCGGAGTATTGGTCTAGAGAGTTTGACTTTGTTGACCATTTACTTGGTCAATATAAGTTGACTGTTTAGCACCAATCAAAATTTGGCGCCGCTGCCGGGGAGGTTATTGCGTGTTTTTAAAAATCGTTTTAAGTTTAGTGGTTTTCAAAACCCTCCCTATACAAATTTCACACAAATTTGTAAAAAGTTTTTGTAAAAATATAATTATATCAAAAAAGTTCATTAACACTTTTCCTGAAGTGTTAACAACACCAAAAAAATCAAAAACAACAAAACAAACTGTGAAGTTAAATTACTTCGTTTTCTTTAAGATTACAACCTGAAACAGTTGGTTTAAGGTAAGTTCTGACATTAAATTGCGAACTGAAGAGGAAACCTATTTACTTCCTCCCGCCAGCCTGCGAGTAATCTTAAAAGAACGATTTCGGTTAACGAATCAGTTCCAAAAATATTTCCCAAGTTTTCTGCACACACACCCATAAGCCTAAAGCAGTTTTTCAAATTAATAAATACATAAAATCTTACCACCGTAAACCAAGGCTGAACACCAACCAACTGGGGGTGTGGACATAATAAGTTCCCAAACTTATGATAAAAACTTGCCTTTATATCCCTGTGAGTGGTGTACCTTTTTTAAAGAAGCCATTCACTTGTGATAATTGGTTTAAGTTCACTGTGGTTTTGCCTCGATCTTGTTTTGAAATATTGTTTTTAGTGCATGCGCACTCGGTCACAAACAAAACGTAAACTTCAGAAAAACGTACCCGAGCTATGTTCTGATACACAAGAACCAAAAACCGAAATGGCCGCTGGGCCACCCCCACCATTACCACCCCCTGACCCTCCCAGGGATGTGCCAGCTCCCGATCTCCAAACGATGGAGGAGCTGTGCCAGCCTACCATGCAAGGGCGGGGTGGGTCTATTGCACCACTCACTATTGAGCCTACGGACTTTGGCCTCAAGCACCACATGATCCAACAATTCCAGAATTCATGTCAATTTCACGGATTACCGGGTGACGATGCTAACAAGCATCTTGACAAATATCTCACGGTCACCCAAAGCATGAAACAGCATGGTGTCACCGATGATGCCCTACGGCTGTACCTCTTCCCCTATTCTCTCACTCATCATGCCACTACATGGTTTGACCGACTTCCAAGAAATTCTATTCGAACCTTTGATGAAATGGTAACTAAGTTTTTAGCAAAATATTTTCCACCTTCCATGGTTACCAAGTTACGAAATGATATCAGCAACTTCCGGCAACATCCCGATGAGTCTCTTTTTGAGGCTTGGGAACGTTATAAGCTAGCTATTGATCGGTGTCCTAACCACAATATGTTACAAGTTACCATCATAGATACCTTCTATAATGGTCTGACTTTGAGGCACCGGGATATTCTCAATGCTGCTGCTGGTGGGACCTTTATGAAAAGGCGTCCTGAAGAGTGCTATGACTTGATTGAGAACATGACTGCCCACTATAACTTTTGGGATTCCTCTGCGGAGAGGGATGAGTCATGTCATTCAGTTACTCCTTCATCATCATCTCCTGAAATAATTGCTCTTACCAAAAAGATGGATGATATTTCCACGGTTGTGTTGAGAATGAACCAAACGATGCAAAATCAGGTTCAAAATCAACAAGTGAAAGCCGTGACCCGAAGTTGTGAAACTTGTGGGGGCCCACATCTTTATTCTGAGTGTCCAGCTACTGCTGGCTTTCCTCAAGAGAACGTTTATGCTGCTCACGGTTCCTACAACACGGGGGGTAATTCTTACCAACCTCAAGGGGACCGTAATCTTTTAAGCTATCGTTCCAACAATTTTCTCGGACCTCCCGGTTTTAACCAAAATCAAAACCGTAACTCGAATCAGAATTTTAACCAAGGTCAAAACTCAAATTTCCAAAACCCGAACCAAAATCAAGGCCAGTTTAATCAAAACAATTTTTAAAATGGCAATCAAAACCAAGGTTTTCAAGGAAATTTTCAAAGAAACCAAAATCAAGGAAATTACAATCAGGGTAATTTCAATCAGAGAAACAATTTTCAGGGTAACAACAATCAAAATCAAGAGAATTTTCAAAACAACCGTGTTCAAAATCCTCCTCAAAACGTTGTTCCACCCTCGTCTTCCTCCGATGAAGTGCTAAAACAATTCATGAAAGCACAAGAGGAAACGAATCGGTTATTGATCAGCAAGATCTCTGAGCTTCAGAAGTCTTTAAATGATCGACCCTCGGGCTCGGGTACACTACCGAGCAACAAGATCGCTAACCCGAGGGGCGATGTCAAAGCAATCACCACCCGAAGTGGGGTATCATACAATGGACCCTCGATTCCCTCTACCTCTTCTTCTCCTCCTAAGGTAGCGGAACGTGAGCCTGAGGTTACCACGGACAAGGTACTTCCTACTAATAACGGAGGTATCAACAACGTCCACCCTCAAGTTGTCCCGGTCCCGACTCATAAGTCGAAAGTTGTATTTGATCCTCCTGTGAGTTCTGATGTGTCACAACTCGTAATTTCCGGTCATTTTCCAAACCTCGACAATTTACTATTCACAAGTTACTATTCATCATTTACTATTCATCGATCACTATTCCCCATTTTTGAGGTCAATTTGACATCCCGATAAGCGTTCAGAAATTTTACTATTCACTTGACACTATTCATTTCCGAGAGAAAATCACTATTCACGTGCATTACTCATGTCATCGTAAATTTAGTTACGAGTATTCAAATTCGCGTAACCGTATTGGTTCAGGAGCGAATTCATGCATTATCATTGGGACACTTTGTACGGACTAGAAATAGTCTTCATATTATCATTATGGCACTTGCATACTATTCCACTCGTAGGGTAATTAAATTAATACTTTTGGTATAATTTACTTTTACGTATAACTATTTCCAAATAAACGTTAACAAACGATCATTAATGTGACTAACACGTCCAACACTCTCAACTATGATCCCAATATGTTTTTATATTCATTTTTATAATATAAAAATTATAATATTAATTTACCCGGTATTTTGGATATTTATTTTAATTATTAACTTAAGTTTACTAAAACTTCGACGGTTTTCGTAGAAATTAAACTATAATTATCTAAACACCCAATAATTTTATCCAACCTATTTTTATAATTTTTATAACTTTATTATGACCCGGTTAACTCCGTTAGAATTTATTTTTAGTTAACCCGGTACCCGGTACATTTTAAAATTTCAAATAACACATAATAACACAAAATCTACAAAAGTCTTCCATATCTAATCCCCCCTCTTGACTTTGCCGCCCCCCCCCCCCCCCCCCCCCATGCCATTTTTATTACAAAGTTAATAATGCACTCTTTCTCATTAAATGTTTACACTAACTTTATATAATAATAATAACAACAATAATTCATATACCTTACCTTATCTATTTTCACTTCATTTCAACAAAACTCAAAAGCTCTTTTTCTCTACTCACTCACGGCCAAGGAAGAACAAGGAAGCAAGAACCAAAATTTTTCTTAAGATCTTAGTGTATTTTGTAGTCCTTGTTAGAGTTTTGAGATACAAACTCAAGGATTATTAGGTTTTAATCATCTTAACTTCACTAATCTTACAAGTAAGTTTACTAAACTCATTTCATAATTTTTACAAAGTTATTACTATGTTTATATATATTTCTTGCAAGATCTCATACATGCATTAACTTATACCACTTTATTTTTGTAAACTTTTGATCATACAAGCCCTAGAAGTGATTTTTGGTTAGATCCTTGTTAGATCTACTTGGTTTTGATGATTAGGAACCCATGACACCCTAAGAAGGTGTATGGTAGGATTAGATTAGTTTTGTGGTGTTTGAAAGTGGTTTGATGGAGGATGGAACTAGTTTGGAGACTTGAAAATGGTTTTTGAAACTTTTGATATACTTACTGTCCCTATTTTAATTTCGTGGGAAAATCTGTAACAATTCGCAATTTCAGGTTAACTTTTATTCCCGAAAATTTCACTATTCACTTTTTACTATTCACTTTTTACTATTCATTTTTCACTATTCATCTCAGAAATTTTTATTTCATATTCTCGTAAGTTAAACTATTTTAACGATAATCCGAGAGTTTGACGCTCGTCGGATCATTTCTGCAAAAATCACAAAGCCGTGTCCGAGATTTACTTTTAGGTTTAAACGTCCTTCTAGCATCCCGATATGTCCATAAAACATTATAAACAATAGAAATATGATTTTCTCTCATTTTAGGACAATTCCAAAAGTTTCGGAATTTTACGTTTTTCAGTTCAGCGTTTTACGCGAATTGCGCATTTTAGACCCGTGTTTCCAGTTTTTAGCAGGGTTTTCGCACCCGATAGAACCTACCACTCATTTTATATTTTATTATGGACTATATTGACATGTTTAACCATATTTATAAGTTTCATATTTTTAGGATACCCGGTTTTACGTTTCGTGACTTAACAACTTACGGTTAGCGATTAACGGGACCAAAACTCACTACATAACTTATATAAGGCCAAGATTCATCCACCTAGTCCCTTCCCCTTGTCCATGAACGTGTATATGGTGGCCTTGGTGGCTTGATAATAAGCCTAGGAAAATATGTGGTCTAAAAACAACCAAGTATGCATAGATGTGTTTAGTTTTTAACCATTAGATCATATTTAATTACAACTTGGTCTCCAAGTGTTGTAAGTTTCCTAGTAAGCTTCCTAACCTCCTCTTCATGCTATAAATAGAGAGCTCATTCCATCCTTTCTTCGTAAATAAAACGCCACAACACAATCCCTAGCTCCATGATCCTTTGATCTTCAAACTACAAGTTACACTACAAAGTTCAAGGTCTTAGTATTCTCTACCTAGTTCTTAAGTTTGTTTGGTGATTCCATGGTTGAATTAGGAGCTACACAAGGTTACTAGGGCTGAAGTTAAATGGTTTTCTCAAGGGTTAGATCAAGGCTAGCAAGGGTTACAAGAGTTATGGTAAAGGGTTTACAAGCATAGGTTTAGTGTCCTAGTTCATACTTGACTTCCTTTCTTAAGTGAAAGCCAAAAGTTGTAAGAAACCCTTATACACTTTCTTGCTCAATATCATTTCATACTTATTATGTTTCTTTCATGCTATATATGGTCTTTGTATTGTGTTCATGATGTTTAAAAATAGATAAAACAAGTATTGGTATACATATGTTAACTTATAACAAGTAAACAAGCAAACTAGTGATTTTTATGGAGAACCACGACCAAAATAGTATAACTATGATATTTTACACTTACTTACTGTTAAAGAGGACTTAACAAGGAAAACATAGCAATTTGAATCACCCAAAACGAGTACACGAGTCAAAAGTTATGACCGTTTGAAGTTAGCGAAACCAAAACGGCAAAACTGCCTAAATAGCATTCTGATCAAATTATGATTTTGAAAGTCCCACTTCTGTTCCGATTCATCAAAAAGTTAAAACACGAAAGTTGTCCGGAACGACGTTTTCGTTCAGGAACAAAGAAGGTCGAGCCCTGAAAACGCTTTCTGAGTGATAAATTTCTTCAAATTCTTAACAGCCCATTTTTAGACCAAAGTCACTATATAATAGTTATGTTTTACTAAGACCAAGAGGTCTAATGACCTAAAGCCAAGACCACAACCATGGCTAAAGCCAAGGTTGAGTCTTAAGACCATGGTAACAATGACCAAGGTCACGGCAAAGCTACGGCTAAAGACCATATAACTATTAAAGATCAAAAAGCTTATATATATATATGTTATCAAATACTACAATAGTAGGGAGCCTCATGTGAGGAGTTCATTGAGTAAGCCGTCGAGACGAGTTGTGGATTTACGAGTTAAAGTGTCCTGGCTCCTCAAACGTTTACTCCATGACTTCTGAATTATGTCGGCCCGAACGGTAGTAAGAGATGTACAAACTATACATGTTTCATAAACGACTTATATTCAAAGACTTACACTATATACTAAGTACTACATCATGAACATTATGCAAGACATATATGGGCAATTCTTCGTATTCTTAGACGTTACTCCAAACCTAAGTCGCAACGTTCTATTATAGGCTGCTCTTAGAGACTTTCGCGATTCGACTACCACTTTCATTTCTCATTACATAGACTTAAGGTGAGTCATAGCCCCTACTCTTTTCGTACTTGTTTTAACTCCTGGGGGGGGGGATACATGCTCAACTACTTGCTTACTTGTACAAATACTCAAAACGTCTATACTTGACTATGTTATACTTGATTGCTTACATACATGACTGCGTTATACTTAATTGCGTTATTCTATTTATTGACTAGTAGTTGTCTTTGGGAATTGACTCCCAGTTGTCTTTGGGAAGTGGCTCCCAGTTGTCTTTGGGAATTGGCTCCCAGTTGTCTTTGATACATCCTAACATTTGCGAATGTTGGATACATCATAAAAGTGAGGTCTTCGGAGATGAAGTAGAGACTCACTACTAATTGCTTAATTGTCTTGATGAACTTATACATGTCTTTATTATACTATATTTGTAGCAGTGGGTTGTGAACACACAGGTTACAAGTCTCTTATGGCGGGACTTGTAACTGAGTGGATTCTCAATGCCTTTGCTGTGTGATCATTCTTTTAAGGCTTTTTCAACTGTTTTAAGACAAACTCTATGAACTCACCAACCATTGTGTTGACACTTTAGCATGTTTATCTCAGGTTAGTAAGGCGATAGCTAGTGCGTGGAACTTAGAGTCAAGCTGCATATTCTGAAGACTTACGCTTTTATCATTTACCATTCAAAACACTTGTATACATTTATGTATCATACTTTGGAATCTCATGTTTGTAACTTTGAATTCATTAATCGAATGGTAACTTTTCAAAACGTCTCATTTAGAGTTCGTTTTCTATAACTTGTATTTTGTATTATGAAGTAGCACCCCAATGACACAGTCTTCCGCTGCGGTATTTTGGGGGTGTTACAAAATCAGTGATTGATGGCTAATTTTTGACCAAAGATTTAGAAAACACTTTCAAAAACGAAACTTTAGGCGAAAGAACGGATTAAAACGAGTTTATAACGAAGGAGATATGATTTTTGCAAAGTTAACGACGAAAACTATTTCTTATAAAACTGCTTGCTGTTTGGCAGATTTCAATGGGTAAAAAGAGGTATTAAACGTAACCTAGAGGAGCCGAGTTATCAAAAATATACTAGTATACATAAAAACGAATCCGTGGACATAAAGAACAAGGAAAACGAGCCTAAAACGACCGAGTTATACCCGTTTTAATATCGTCAAAACTATATATATATATATATAGTCACAAATAAAAATAATAACGTACGTACTAAATGGTATATTTTCTAACAAAGTTACTAATGACTATTTTCTTAACCAATGAATACGTACGACCCGAGGGAATATTTATACGACTTAACGACGTTATTTTAAGATTTTCGATACAAAGAATGTAACACTAACGTTTTCATAACGAGATAGTACGACAAGTTATATACTCCTATATAAGGACTTATTTTCCTAAGTATGGAAACTATTTTACTACGACGATAACTAGTATTTCCAAATTACGAGTGGTATGAGTATCATGTGCATGTTCATTCATTTCATTATGGCTTGATCTTAATTAGATCACGATTATTCATTTAGGTTGTGGCTAGTACTCGCACCTCATTGTCCCGACTACTTTTACCTCATTGCACCATCTTTGTACCATCACTTCGAGGTGAGTTCTCATAGCCCCGTTTTTAGTACTTATTTGATTTTAAATCCCACGGGGGAGAATACATTGCACTATGATTTTTGTACATGCCCAAGTATTAAATTCCGTACATTGCTTAAGTTGCTAGTACTACCACTGCAAGTCCCCTTTATTATCATGAACCGTTAATTATATTGCCAAGCGAGAGTGAGTGGATAGATCTATCGAGGGTGACTCCTCCATTCGTGTTTGGGTTGCTCCATAAGGAAAACGAATGCATTTCATGTCTAATATAGTACGAGTGTCTGGTAAACACTCCTTTGGGGCATATTTTAGTACGTCTAGCCTCGGTGTCATGAGCTTAAGAGACAATGTAAACTTTTTGACAATTTGTCACTTTACTATATACTTGTGGCTTATGTACTTACGAATTACTTATAAACCTATGATTATTCACCAACTTTATGTTGACCGTTTTTCGCAATGTATTTCTCAGGTTATTAAGGTAGCTCATGTGCATACATTTGGACCTTCATGGAGTCGCGGAGTCGACGCGTCTCACTATATTTTCTGCACTTATGAAACGTTTGATCTTGTTGAACTTATTTTAACTATATTGGCAAACTCTTTTGGGACCTAAGCTTTGTAAACTCTGAATGTTTTAATGATCAAACGCTGTATTTTCTAAACGACACTTTAGGTCGTTCAATATAACTGTAACTATGGTGCTATGACAGTCACCCCCAGGTATTCCATTCCGCTGCCATTCAGGTAAATTGGGGGTGTGACAGATTGGTACCAGAGCTAAGGTTATAGCGAACTAGGATGTATCTTGGACCCTAGACTATAACCACGTCATCATAGCATCTCATCATTTCATCATAGGTGCATATTCACTATACATGTTGTTTTACGCACACACTGTGCAAGTTATTCATACCCATACTCATATATATATATATATATATATATATATATATATATATATATATATATATATATATATGATTATATTGACCTGGTTCACAAGTGACATGTCTTCAGATACCCACGCTGTTATCCTTTCATCGGATTCAGACATTGAAGATGCCTTGTCATCTTCCACTACCATTATACCACCAGTTACACGTATACCACCGTTAGCACTATTGAATTGTTATAGGAATAAGGTTTTCCTATCATTCAGCCTATACATAGAATGCCGTTTGGTAGAGTATTCAGACTTAATTCTAATGGACTTATTAGGATGCTTATTACAAGGGAGATAGCATGTTTTCTTTCCTCGACTAGTAGGACGCTTACTACTCAGGTACTACCACCACCGTCAGTTACTTATTTCACTATTGGTCGTCCCATAGTGCGCACTTCAGCTTTACCTCTTAGATATCGCGAGATAGCGCGAAAGAGGGTAGTATCCCATTCACTATTATCACCATTATCTCCCAACTCATCACTAGGGTCGCATTGTCATCAATGTTATTCTCATCCTTTAGAATACCACCATTGTCAGTTTCCTTTTCCATTTTCACTTGCCATGAATTAGATAACGCCTTGTGGATAATACCAAGATTACGGACTCAACAGGAACAGCTACAGGTTCCTCAAGAATAGCTTAGAATCTACACTATCTAGGACTTGATCGATGCACAACTACAGATACCACTTCAGGACTATCTCGACCTTATGATGCCATAAACCTGATTTCACCTAGAAGGATTACAAGAAGTCTTTAGACTAGACTTATATCTTTACTAGCTTTTGCTATTATCCTAGCCACGAGAGGTGTGGCATAGTTCGAAGAAACTTGTAGTATTTTGATTGATGAACAAACGGAATCACCAAGTATTGACTCTACTATGGAGGAATGGTTGTGCTATCTATAATATGGATTCATATAGACCGAAACTTTCATGTATTATATTCATGTGTTATGAATATGATGATTTTTATTACCTATAGATTCTCATGGACTCTTATGATTTGATGGAAATAGATTTAAGCAAACCACTCCAAGCATGACGCAAGCCGCTGTTGGACAATCCATTACCAGGAATGTAACTACCGCCCTCACCAAGGAACTTACTCACGTGGAATTTATGGGTTGTAATCCCTCCTTCTTTAGCGGAAATATAGACACAAAGGAATTTCTCAAATGGTTCGAAGAATTAGAAACAATCTTTCAAAGTGGTGACTGCCGTAAGGAAGACAAAGTTAAGTTCGCCACTTGCACTTTTCAGAAGCATGCCCAGAAATGGTGGACTAAGTATGTCCAGGTAGTAGGAGTTGATGCTGCTTACTCACACTCTTGGGAGAAACTAAAAAGGATGATGAGTTTGAAGTTCTGTGTGAAAAGCGAATTACAAGCAATTGAACAAGAAACACTAAACCTTACCATGGAAGGAGATGATGTTGTCAAGTATACTGCTTATTTTTATGATTTTGCTCGACTAGGCTCTGCAATGGATGAACCGGAAAGCAAGAAACTTGAAAGGTACGTCGGAGGACTTCCTCCTGAAATTCGTAGGATGGTCATCGCATGTGAACCCAATACCATGTCTGAAGCTATCCAGATGGCAATCGAAACAAAGGAACTCATAGTTCGCGACAAGACATCGGGAGACAATAATAACAACAAGAGAAAAGAGGTCGGTAATCAGGATGCTAATGCTACTCAATGACCATTTAAGATACAACAAGTGGTGGAGACCTTTACTGCTGGGTCAAGCCAAAAGAAAGGATATGTAGGTAAATTACCCGAGTGCAACAAGTGTCAGTTTCATCACAAAGGATCTTGCCCCTCTCAATGTAAGAACTGCCAAAAGCTTGGACATGAAACCAAGGATTGCAAGGCTCCCACCCTCGCAAAGCATCAGAAACTCTCGGTAACCTGCCGCGAGTGTGGAGTAGTGGGACACTTCAGGAGTGAATGCCCAGAGTTGGGAAGCCAGAATTGGAAGAAGAAGTTTATGTTTTAGTTATGTGAACCATAGTTTGAGCCCTCTAGGGTTGTACTTTCTTTTGGTACTTTCCATAAGTACGTCGGTGTAACCTAGTTGTATTAAGCACTTTCCTATCTAATGTAATGACTATCTTTTGTTACCTCTGTGATAACCGTAGCCTTTGTTTATTCCATTTTCTATTGCAATTGCGCAATTTTCAATCGTTTAGCAACATTATACCATTGTCTTATTAAGGATTTGACCGATTTCGTAATTGACGGATTAATAGATTATTACCAATCCATAGTATTTACCCATGTATCCAACAAGCCATTCAACGAGTTTTATTTCAAACTATTTTACTACCTTATGGGGAAATTGTTTTTACCGAATATCTAAAATAAACCGTTTTGTTACCGTACTATAAACTGATTTTCCGATATTACGCCAAATATTTACTATTATTACGCGAAACAATTTTTATATTACTTTGAAAGGAAATGACTAGAATACCATTCTTCGAAACAAAACGTTGAACACCATCTAAAGCTTTTGAGAAAAATAATATTATTTTGACTGAATCAAGCATCGCATCATTAGTCCTCAACTATACATAGCCTGATCACCTATGTATACTTCAGGAAAGATTATGCCATGAAGGAAATAGTTACTTTATAAAGTATTGTTAATAACAATCTTCATCCAAAAGCGTTTTAAACAAATAAACTCTTTTATGAATATTTCTTTCTGACAAATTTTCTCTGGATACTTACCCCACCTGTTACACACTTAGTCATTAAGTTAGACTTTCCATTGACTTCTTTAGGAGAGACTTCCCATATTAAGTACTAGGAGGATTCCTCGATACAAGAAAAACAATAAAAAGGTTACGAAACTACTAACCTAGACTAGAAGTATACACCAAGACAATTTATGACTCAACAACAATTCTAAAATGCCACTGGACCATCCGACCCACCATCTCTGACCTAGTTGTCCAATTTATTATTCAAAGTTACTAGCTAGACTGAGCTATAGGATCGAACACATTGTGAAGGTACGCTAAGCAACACCATGGGAATAAACTAAGCCTCCTAACTGATACTGTAAAGTGTTTTGAGTTAACATGGTCTCATCCATACGCAAACTTCCCTGCAGTGAGTTTACGACAAGAATGATTGATTTGAATTATGGATATCGATATAGATTCCTCTAAAGCATTATGTTCTCAGGAAATTCTAGATAACCTCACCTATACATCGAGAGAGACATCAGACTCAAGAATATCTCCCCAGCTACATGTGAAGACAATACGGAAATTCATCGACATAGTATCAATTGAAACCCTCATATTGCCAACATGATGGCGATTTCAACGATAAACCATCTCAAGACTTAAGTTGGTTGAATACCTAGGCTTGTAGTTTTGCCAGATAACCACCAATAGGTACCATCAAATATCAGAAACCGAACGTTAGACATCTATGCATTTATGCGAGCATTTCCTAGCCTACCATTTTATCCTTGTTAGTGTCTTCACTTTAAAATAAAGTTGATTTAAAAATTTTGTTTATACAAAACACATATCTTGTAGAAGATAATTTTTGAATTGCCTATTTTGAATAAATACGATCCTTTTAGTCAATATTTAGCAAAACCATTGTACAATGGGAAATTATAAACATCAAACTTTGGTAAACAGTCCTATTCACAACCTATTTGAAAACCGCGTCACATTTCCTAACTATTGAATTTTGAATCATCAAGAAAGATATTATTTAGTAAACCATTTGCTCCATTTTCTAAATTCGTTTATTCAGAAAAAGATTTCGACCAAAAACTCAAAAATCGCGAGATAAATTTTGAAAACCAATCACCATGCTACGTCGCTTATGCATTTAGGGCTTTGTGATTTGACAATAAGGAATATTGGAATATGTGATGAAGGAAATTAGGAGGAACACCATAGAACGATTACAAACGTCAGTAATGGAGACCAAGCACAGTAGGCAAATAATGACACATGTCTTAGCAATCCATTAGACCAAAACCCAAAGAATCAAATGTTGTTAACCGTATTCTATCTTCTTCGTATAACGCCGTGTTCGAAAGACGTAACGTTGTGGAATTAGTCACAAGATTTATTGTACCGTTTCAATTATTCCTGATAAAGGTGATCGAATCACCTTGGACTTCTAGCAATCATTTTAAGATTTCCTTCGGAACCCCATTTAGATGTAAACACCACCTACTATCCTCAGACCGATGGTCAGAACGAGAAAACGATTCAAACATAGGAAAGTTGTGCTCAAAAGAGTGAGCAATTGACTCTAGAAATGGTTGGACTAACCATTTACCATAAATCAGATTCGTTTGCAACGATAATTATCGCACGAGCGTAGAGACTACACCATTTGAGGCACTTTATGGTCGAAGTACCAATTACCCGTTTACCAACCGAAATCGGAAAGTTAAATTCACTGGTCTAGAACTAAACCATGGAACAACAAAGGAAATTTCACAAGTCAAGAACCAGATTACAAGCAACGAGAAACTGGTAGAAGTCAGGTTGGTACATGACGCACATCATACTGATTGGGTATCCTGGAACAGCAAATTAACTAGATTCACGTGAAAGAACGAACTAAATTGAAAGCTTTGCCTTGGAGAGGCATGATACGATTTTAGTAACACGAGGGATTTAACCTTTAGTATATTGGACCATTTCAGATTCATGTTAGAATCGACCAGCTGAAATATAAGATTTGAGTTCTGACAGAGTTCAGCAACATATATTACCCATATTACATTATAAACCTGAAGAAGCACTGATCATCTATTGACGAACCGAACTCGGAAAAAGCCAAACTCACTATTCCAGTAGGTATTCATGAAATAACCAGAAATTTCCTACAAGTCAAGGATCAATTACAAATTCTATAAAGTTGTAAACCATTAAAACCTCAAGTTGGTAGCCAGATTACGTTGAAAGTTCTGCCTAGGAAGGGCATGATATTATTCGGAAAGATTTGGAAAGTTAAAACCGATATACACTGGACCACGTAATAGTTCAGACACAGTAGACTTAGTAGCCTTCAGACTTGAGCCTTGTTAAAGAACAGCCGGATTACACAACTATGTTTCACCTATTTGAATCCAGGAAATGACTTTCAGATTAGTCAATCATAATCCCATTTGGAAGGGAATCCAACCCTGAGACAAACGTAGACTTGGTAATAACCAATAGAAATCATGGACCGTGAGGTCGAACGGTTGAAGCAAGTCAAAATTCCTATCGTGAAAGTTCGCTGGAATTCTTGAAAAGGACCCGAATTTACTTGGGAACGAGAGGACCAGATGCAACTTAAGTATCCACGTCTTTTTACTAAATATACTTCAGAGACCAACCAAAACTGAACTTCGGGACGAAGTTCCTGTTAGAGGGGAAGACTGTCACAACTCGTAATTTTCGGTCATTTTCCAAACCTCGACAATTTACTATTCACAAGTTACTATTCATCATTTACTATTCATCGATCACTATTCACCATTTTTGAGGTCAATTTGACATTCCGAGAAGCGTTCAGAAATTTTACTATTCACTTGACACTATTCATTTCCGAGAGAAAATCACTATTCACGTGCATTACTCATGTCATCGTAAATTTAGTTACGAGTATTCAAATTCGCGTAACCGTATTGGTTCAGGAGCGAATTCATGCATTATCATTGGGACACTTTGTACGGACTAGAAATAGTCTTCATATTATCATTATGGCACTTGCATACTATTCCACTCGTAGGGTAATTAAATTAATACTTTTGGTATAATTTACTTTTACGTATAACTATTTCTAAATAAACGTTAACAAACGATCATTAATGTGACTAACACGTCCAACACTCTCAACTATGATCCCAATATGTTTTTATATTCATTTTTATAATATAAAAATTATAATATTAATTTACCCGGTATTTTGGATATTTATTTTAATTATTAACTTAAGTTTACTAAAACTTCGACGATTTTCGTAGAAATTAAACTATAATTATCTAAACACCCAATAATTTTATCCAACCTATTTTTATAATTTTTATAACTTTATTATGACCCGGTTAACTCCGTTAGAATTTATTTTTAGTTAACCCGGTACCCGGTACATTTTAAAATTTCAAATAACACATAATAACACAAAATCTACAAAAGTCTTCCATATCTAATCCCCCCTCTTGACTTTGCCGCCCCCCCCCCCCCCCCCCATGCCATTTTTATTACAAAGTTAATAATGCACTCTTTCTCATTAAATGTTTACACTAACTTTATATAATAATAATAACAACAATAATTCATATACCTTACCTTATCTATTTTCACTTCATTTCAACAAAACTCAAAAGCTCTTTTTCTCTACTCACTCACGGCCAAGGAAGAACAAGGAAGCAAGAACCAAAATTTTTCTTAAGATCTTAGTGTATTTTGTAGTCCTTGTTAGAGTTTTGAGATACAAACTCAAGGATTATTAGGTTTTAATCATCTTAACTTCACTAATCTTACAAGTAAGTTTACTAAACTCATTTCATAATTTTTACAAAGTTATTACTATGTTTATATATATTTCTTGCAAGATCTCATACTTGCATTAACTTATACCACTTTATTTTTGTAAACTCTTGATCATACAAGCCCTAGAAGTGATTTTTGGTTAGATCCTTGTTAGATCTACTTGGTTTTGATGATTAGGAACCCATGACACCCTAAAAAGGTGTATGGTAGGATTAGATTAGTTTTGTGGTGTTTGAAAGTGGTTTGATGGAGGATGGAACTAGTTTGGAGACTTGAAAATGGTTTTTGAAACTTTTGATATACTTACTGTCCCTATTTTAATTTCGTGGGAAAATCAGTGATTGATGGCTAATTTTTGACCAAAGATTTAGAAAATACTTTCAAAAACGAAACTTTAGGCGAAAGAACGGATTAAAACGAGTTTATAACGAAGGAGGTATGATTTTTGCAAAGTTAACGACGAAAACTATTTCTTATAAAACTGCTTGCTGTTTGGCAGATTTCAATGGGTAAAAAGAGGTATTAAACGTAACCTAGAGGAGCCGAGTTATCAAAAATATACTAGTATACATAAAAACGAATCCGTGGACATAAAGAACAAGGAAAACGAGCCTAAAACGACCGAGTTATACCCGTTTTAATATCGTCAAAACTATATATATATATATATATAGTCACAAATAAAAATAATAACGTACGTACTAAATGGTATATTTTCTAACAAAGTTACTAATGACTATTTTCTTAACCAATGAATACGTACGACCCGAGGGAATATTTATACGACTTAACGACGTTATTTTAAGATTTTCGATACAAAGAATGTAACACTAACGTTTTCATAACGAGATAGTACGACAAGTTATATACTCCTATATAAGGACTTATTTTCCTAAGTATGGAAACTATTTTACTACGACGATAACTAGTATTTCCAAATTACGAGTGGTATGAGTATCATGTGCATGTTCATTCATTTCATTATGGCTTGATCTTAATTAGATCACGATTATTCATTTAGGTTGTGGCTAGTACTCGCACCTCATTGTCCCGACTACTTTTACCTCATTGCACCATCTTTGTACCATCACTTCGAGGTGAGTTCTCATAGCCCCGTTTTTAGTACTTATTTGATTTTAAATCCCACGGGGGAGAATACATTGCACTATGATTTTTGTACATGCCCAAGTATTAAATTCCGTACATTGCTTAAGTTGCTAGTACTACCACTGCAAGTCCCCTTTATTATCATGAACCGTTAATTATATTGCCAAGCGAGAGTGAGTGGATAGATCTATCGAGGGTGACTCCTCCATTCGTGTTTGGGTTGCTCCATAAGGAAAACGAATGCATTTCATGTCTAATATAGTACGAGTGTCTGGTAAACACTCCTTTGGGGCATATTTTAGTACGTCTAGCCTCGGTGTCATGAGCTTAAGAGACAATGTAAACTTTTTGACAATTTGTCACTTTACTATATACTTGTGGCTTATGTACTTACGAATTACTTATAAACCTATGATTATTCACCAACTTTATGTTGACCGTTTTTCGCAATGTATTTCTCAGGTTATTAAGGTAGCTCATGTGCATACATTTGGACCTTCATGGAGTCGCGGAGTCGACGCGTCTCACTATATTTTCTGCACTTATGAAACGTTTGATCTTGTTGAACTTATTTTAACTATATTGGCAAACTCTTTTGGGACCTAAGCTTTGTAAACTCTGAATGTTTTAATGATCAAACGCTGTATTTTCTAAACGACACTTTAGGTCGTTCAATATAACTGTAACTATGGTGCTATGACAGTCACCCCCAGGTATTCCATTCCGCTGCCATTCAGGTAAATTGGGGGTGTGACATGATGACATTCCAAAGAATGATCCTAAGCCTTCAATTCCATATCCTTCACGTTTGAATGATCAAAAGAACCGCGAAAAAGCTAACCATCAGATGGAAAAATTTTATCAAATTTTCCAAGAATTACATTTCGATATTAGCTTCGCGGATGCTCTTCTTCTCATGCCTAAGTTTGCCTCGACAATCAAAAATCTGATAAGCAACAAAGAAAAACTCTGTGAGATGGCAAAAACTCCTCTTAATGAGCATTGCTCAGCAGTGCTCTTGAAAAAGCTTCCCGAAAAGCTTGGAGATCCCGGGAAATTTCTCATTCCTTGTATTTTCCCTGGGATGGCTGAATGCTTTGCCTTGGCCGATCTTGGCGCAAGCATTAACCTGATGCCTTACTCAGTCTGGAAAAGTCTCTCACTTCCTGCTCTCACTCCGACCTGCATGACACTCGAGCTTGCAGACCGTACTATATCCCGTCCTCTCGGCATTGCCGAAGATATCTTCGTGAAAGTAGGAAAGTTCCATTTTCCGGCAGATTTCGTGATTGTTGATTTCGATGCTAACCCACGAGTTCTTCTCATTCTCGGGAGGGGGTTCTTAAGAACGGGTCATGCTTTAATCGATGTATACGAAGAAGAAATCACTCTACGTGTTGGTGGCAAAGCCATCACATTCAATCTTGATCAGACTTCAAGATACTCCTCCAACTATGACGCTGAAACGGTTAACCGAATTGACATCATCGATGTTGCGTCTGAGGAGTCTTCTCAAGAAGTCCTTGGTTTCTCAGCAAGTGGCAGTACCACTCCTTCGACTGATCCTATCATTTCCGACTCTTCCCCTTCCCCCACTCCATTTGAGGGAAGTGACTTCCTTCTGGAAGAGCTCGAGGCTTTTCTTGCTCAGGATAGTTCAATCCCAGATGGGGTTGATGAAAACTATCTTGACCCGGAGGGGGACATTCTTCTTCTTGAAAGATTGTTAAATGACGATCCTTCACCCTCTCCGTCTCCAAAAATACTTCATAAAGCGGAAGTAAAAAATGTTGAAATAACTGAAGACTTCCCCGAGGTTGAGGTCAAGGACTTGCCTCCTCATCTAGAATATGCATTTCTGGAGGGTGATGATAAATTGCCCGTCATTATTGCTAAAGACTTAAAAGATGAGGGAAAGGCAGCACTCCTAAAGGTTCTTAAATCACACAAACAAGCAATCGCTTGGAAACTCTCCGACATTAAGGGCATAAGCCCGAACTTTTGTACTCATAAAATCTTAATGGAGGATGACTTTAAGCCAGTAGTGCAACAACAAAGAAGGGTAAATCCAAAAATCCACGAAGTTATCAAACAAGAGGTTCTAAAACTTCTTGATGCGGGATTAATTTACCCTATATCTGACAGTCCTTGGGTTAGCCCAATTCATTGTGTTCCTAAAAAGGGTGGCATTACCGTTGTCACCAACGAGGATAACGAGTTGATTCCAACTCATTTGGTCACGGGTTGGCGAGTATGTATTGACTATCGAAAATTGAATGAAGCCACCCGTAAAGACCATTTTCCTCTTCCTTTTATGGACCAGATGCTTGAAAGACTTGCGGGGAATGAATACTACTGCTTCCTCGATGGTTTTTCGGGTTACTTCCAAATCCCCATTGATCCCCAGGATCAAGAGAAGACTACCTTCACATGCCCCTACGAAACTTTTGCTTACAGACGTATGCCTTTCGGCTTATGTAATGCACCAGGCACGTTCCAGAGATGCATGATGTCTATCTTTTCCGACATGATCGGCAAAACCATGGAGGTATTCATGGATGACTTTTCAGTCATCGGGGATTCATTCTAGACCTGTCTCTCCCACTTGGAACAGATGCTTAAACGTTGCAAAGAAACAAATTTAAGTCTCAACTGGGAGAAAAGTCACTTTATGGTTAAAGAGGGCATTGTCCTCGGCCATAAAATTTCAAAAAACGGGATTGAGGTTGAAAAAGCCAAAATCGATGTCATTGCTAAATTACCTCATCCCACCACCGTTAAAGGAGTTAGGAGCTTTCTGGGTCATGCCGGCTTCTACCGTAGGTTTATCCAAGATTTTTCTAAGATTGCCCGACCTATGACCCATCTCCTCGAGAAGGATGCTCCTTTCATCTTCTCTCCTGAGTGCATCGAAGCTTTTGAAACATTAAAGAAAAAGCTTCCCGAGGCACCGATTCTTGTTGCCCCCGATTGGGACCTACCTTTTGAGCTTATGTGCGATGCTAGTGATTTTGCCATAGGTGCGGTCTTGGGGCAACGTAAAGCAAAATACTTTCAGCCTATACACTATGCAAGTAAGACTATGACCGAGGCTCAGAGTCATTACACCACCACTGAAAAAGAACTCCTAGCTGTGGTGTATGCCTTTGAGAAATTCCGGCCATACCTAATCCTGACTAAATGCGTAGTGTATACGCATCAATCGGCTTTGAAGTACCTATTTGCAAAGCAAGATGCAAAGCCGAGGCTTCTCCGTTGGGTTCTCCTCCTCCAAGAATTCGATATCATTATCCGTGATAAAAAAGGAGCCGAGAACCTTGCTGATGATCATCTCTCACGTTTAGAAAACCCACATCAAGATGTGTCCAAGAAACAAGGAATAAATGAAACATTCCCTCTCGAGACACTCAATGCGGTTGCTTTTCGTGGTGACTCTACTACCCCATGGTTTGCCGAATTTGCAAATTACCATGCGGGTAACTTCATCGTGAAGGGGATGACGTCCCAACAGAAGAACAAATTCTTCACAGACGTTAGACATTAGTTCTGGGACGACCCCTATCTCTTCGAAATCTGTGCCGATCAAGTCATCAGGCGATGTGTATACGGACAGGAAGCCGCTGATATTCTCAAGGCTTGCCATGCTGGACCCACCGGGGGCCACCATAGTCCTAACTACACCGCAAAAAATGTGTTTGATTCCGGTTTCTATTGGCCCACGATCTATAAGGATGCCCACGAGTTAGTCAAAGCTTGTGATGCTTGTCAGCGTCACGGGAATATTTCACAAAAGAACGAAATGCCACAAAATGCCATTCAAGTTTGTGAAATCTTTGACGTCTGGGGCATTGATTTTATGAGGCCATTCCTATCTTCTCGTGGAAACAAGTATATTCTTGTGGCTGTTGACTATTTGTCAAAATGGGTTGAGGCTAAGGCCTTACCCACTAACGATGCCCGAGTTGTTGTGAAATTCTTGAAATCCCTTTTTGCTCGTTTTGGAACTCCACATGCCATCATTAGTTATCGCGGTACTCACTTTTGCAATGATCAATTTGCAAAAGTCATGCTTAAATACGGTGTTACTCATCGTCTTTCTACCGCATATCACTCACAAACAATTGGGCAGGTGGAGGTTTCCAACCGTGGTATAAAACAGATTCTTGAGAGGACAGTAGGTGAAAACCGTGCTTCCTGGTCGGATAAACTAGATGATGCACTATGGGCCTTCCGTACAGCTTACAAAACACCCATCGGGTGTACTCCATACAAGCTTGTATACGGGAAGGCGTGTCATTTACCGATCGAGCTCGAGCACAAAGCCTACTGGGCCTTGAAACATGCTAACTACGACCTTCATAAAGCGGGTGATCACCGTAAGGTTCAACTTAATGAATTAAACGAACTTCGTGATCAAGCCTACGAGAATTCTTTGATCTACAAAGAAAAGACAAAGAAGATTCACGACTCTAAGATTAAGAACCGCGTTTTCAACGTCTATGACAGAGTCCTTCTTTTCAACTCAAGGTTAAAGATCTTCTCGGGGAAATTAAAAACCCGATGGACTGGACCATTCACTATTGCTAAAGTATATCCATACGGGACTGTTGAGTTATCTCAACCCAAAGGTCCCAACTTCAAAGTGAATGGTCATCGTTTGAAACATTATTTTGGAGAGGACATACCACCCATGGTTGTCCCGGATCTCCAAACTTTCCCCATCGACCAATGAATTCGGGGATCGAGTCAAGCTAATGACTCGGTGAACAAAAATTAGCAACATATATGGGTTTTCACCCGTATTTCTGACTTCTTTCTTTCTACCACCCTAGTGTGGGGGAGTGGCCGTCCCCCACCTTTTGAAAAGTAAATATGTATATAAGTTTCAATTAAAAAAAATGATGAAAAATGTTTATATGTACAGATAAATAAAGTGAAAAATAAAATCCATATTCCCACAGTTAGTTTCGAATATTAGCTTTTTCCGTTCAGAGATTCAGCATAATATCCGGGACTTTGAATATTGAGGACAATATTCAATTCTAGTGTGGGGGGGGGGGGGGGGAATTCTTACGAATTTTATCACAAAACTTTCTAAGTACTCCAATTTTTAGGCCTAAATTTTTCAAAAAATTTTCACTTTATTTCGTAATTTTTGTGGTAATCAGTCCGCCAAAGTCTAAATGACAAATGGATTGGCTAGTCCAGGAGCAAACGACTCTTGGTAAAGACATCTCAAACCCGTTTATGGCTTGCAATTTGCCCAAAATTGTATGGTTCCTCAACTCCTCATATCCCATAAAGCGAATGAGTTGGCTAGCTCACAAGATTATGGCTTGTGGTAAAGGCCGTAGAAAATCCATAATTGGTAATCAGCTCACCAAGATGTTGACTTAGTCCATCAAGATGCTGGCTAGTCCAGAAGCAAACGGCTTTTGGTAAAGACAAATCAAATTCGTTGACAGCTGGTGGTTTGCTCAAAATCACACGGTTATCAGGTGTGCCACAGTTCTTACACCTGGCTACTCCAGAAGTGATGGCTTTTGGTAAAGAGTTTTTCAAATCCATCAGGTTTTTCTCAAAAGATTGCTAGGGACTAGCAATGTTTTAGTGTGAGGGATTGATGAGTGTGTAAATATGATTGATGCTAAACCACCAACTTATATTGACCAAAGAATGGTCAACAAAGTCAAATAGCTTAGATCAATGCTCCGGGTAATATAAGGTATCACCAGGTCGTTAAATCCCGACATGGTGTGAATTGTGACTGAGCGTGCTTTGTGATCGGGTGTTTATTCACAGAAAAGATTTGTTATGAGAATTATTTGGAAATTATTAAACAAAATAGCTTAGGAAAGCTATGTGAATGATTACGGGGATTGAGATTGAGAGGAAATCACCTAAAACTTAAAAACCGTACGTTTGCTGAAAACGCGAACAAACGTACGAGGAATAAAAGTGAACGAGGTGATCTGAAAAGGCTACTGGTATGAAAATGGTATTTTTACAAACCTAATGATTAAAGAAAATTTTTGGAAATTTAAAACTAATTTTTACATTATTTTTATAATTACTATTAATTAATTACTAATTTTCTAATTATTTTTAATTAACTAAATTAACCTAAAATATAAATAAATATGAAATTAACTTGGAAAAATAAAAATTAAACTTAGAAAAATCTAAAATACTATAAAACTAATTTTGGAAATGAAAATATATTTTTAAGACTATTTAATTAATTATTACTAATTATTAACTAATTATTAATTACTTTTTAATTATTTAAAATAACCTAATTTCTAATTAATTATTAAATTATACTAGAAAATTGAACATAAAATTTGGAAAAATTAAAAATAACTAAAAACTAATTTTAAAATTTAATTTATATTTTTCCGATTTTTAATTTAATTATTATTAATTATTAACTATTTAATAATTACTAAAAACTATTTTAAATTAAGAAAAATACTAAATAATGCAAGAAAAATCTGAAAAAAATACAGAAATTATTTTTACACACTAGAAGCCTAGGAAAATTATAAAAATGGAAATTGCTTAATAATAAGCTGAAGAATAAGCCAATTGGCTTAAATAGAAGCTATCACTTCTATTAAGTTGGGCTTATTTGAAATTTTCTTTTTCAAAACTGCTTATTATGTGTTTTTAAGAAACTTTTGTGAAATGAGTTTGGCTGAGATCAAGGAAATAAGCACTTCAAGTGCTTATACCCTTGACAGTTGACTTTCTTTGACTTTGGAGAGAAATAAGTACAAATGGCCAAGTGTGGGGCCCACAATAGTAAAAGCTGATGCAAATAAGTTATATGAACAAGTTTAAGCAAGTTTAACACAATTAAGATGGCTGAATAAGCCAAAACACCACAATAAGCACTTTGCTTATTTGGTTCTGAGACAGATTTGGGACAGAGATTGGGAGCAAAATAAAGTGGGGTCCACTGGTGTAATGGTCAAACCAAAGGTCAATCCTTAATCCCTGGTAGGAGGGGGTTCAGCAAAACTAATTATGGGGTGTGGGACCCACTGGGGTAACCACAAATGACCACCAAAGTTGGTGGTGTGACTGAGTCAGCTGATGTGCATGGCACACCCTTGCCCTGCAAGTGTTTTCGAAGGGCAAAATAGTCCAACAGAAAAAATTACAAAAATCAAATAAGCATGAAAATCACTAATTCTACTGGTACACTTTACTCACAACAAGTTTCAGAATCTAAAACCACCCACAAAAATCAAGAAAATTCATCCCATTTTGGACAAAATCTGAAACTTGTGATTTTAACTTTTTGGAAAAATGGAGATTTGACTTTTTTGAACTATGATCCTTGATTTTATGACTTGTTTGGATTAATTAAACCACAATAAGCTCAGAAGGAGCAAGAACTTGTATTTTTGAATTGAAATGATGCTTGTGGTTGCCTACTGTCACCACAGATGGTATTTAAGCCAAAATGTATGTGATTTTGACTTTCACTTACTTTGTTACTGATTTTATGGTCTAAAGTGTTCTAATATACCTACTTGAGATTGTCTTGATGATTCACAATAACAAAAACCACCCTCACCCTACTGAAACAATCGAAGCCAAACACCCCTTTTGGTAACTGGTGTGTGGATTTTAGAAGCTAAACAAGGTTTCAATCTACAAAAACACAACTTATTGATTTATCATGTTTTAATAGGTGATGTTGAACTAAAAAACACAGGCAAAGACTACAAACAATTAGAATCACTTGATGATAGAAAAATGACAGTTAAATAGGTACAATGAGTAACAAGCAAATCTAAGCTATAACTATCCAATATTAAGCTACAATTAAACTAAACTACAACTAATAAACACACAAAATTCAAAACTAAGTAGAATCAAGCACCAACACAGTGGAATTAAAAATGGAACCAAGGACTTACAAAAGCTATCCAAGCTAAGATCATGTACCAAGAACTGAGTAACAATCCTATTGGTTTCCACAAACCACTAATACCCTCTGTAATCCAAAAATCAACCAAGATTCCAAGCTGCTTCAACCTTTTTCCATTTTTTTATTTTATTTTTATTTTTCTTACATTTTTTATACTATTTTCTGAAACTGAGTCACTGGTTGTTGTAGAAGCTTGTAAGTCTTCTAAAAGCTTTTTATGTGAGCTTATAAGAGTTTTCAAACTGCTTTTTGATACTACAAAGCTTAGTAATAAGAATCCAAATATTTGGTAGAACTTTGAAATTTGAGAAACAAGCAAAGAACTTAAACTGGAATTTTCATTAATTTAAAACAGATTACAAGTGCTAAAGAAACTATTACAATACAAAAAACTAAAAATTACACACACTAATGCTCAAAAATGAGCTACAATATATAACGAGGTAAAATTCATAAAATTCTTCTCCCACATGGCCTCCCTTTGAAATTTGAGTGTCCCACATGCTTTGTGTTGACCCCTTGACCAAATCTTCACCACTCAATTGCATCTTGATCAATCATAGCCATTGATTATGGTTTCCCGCCAAAACTGAGATAGGGCAAAAATGAGTGGAACTGGTGGGGGGAATTTATTGTGGTGGTGTGGGTTGGAGATGAGGCGAAAAATGATCCGTTTTTAGGGGGTCATTTAAGCCCGAATTTGAATTTATTTGATCAAATATTGCCCTAAATCGTTCCTTTTGTGATTTTAGGTACTTTGGGAGTGAAATCTGGAAAAGGAAGCAATTCGGACGTTTTTGGAGCATAAAAGTGAAGAAAAAGCCAAAGTCATAATTTTCCATGCTGGGAACAGTAGGTGACGGCGTCAAGAGTAGCTCCCTGACGGCGTCAAGAGCAAAATTCCATGAAGATCCAGAAGAGATTTCACGGCGTCATGAAGGTAGGGCGTCAAGAGTAAAAGTCATGACGGCCTGGAAATGATTAAGTCTTGACGGCGTCAAATGTAGATCAAGGCAGTCCGAGAATAGTTTTGGCGGCGAGGTGACGGCGTCACAAGTTTATTCTTGACACCGTCAGACCTCTTTTCCTATATATAGTTTTCTAATTTTTCACATTAAAAGAGAGAAGTTTTGGAGAAACCCTAAGTACGATTTTGGTGCGAATTTTACAGGTTTTTCAAGGGTTCCAAGCCCTTGATACCTTACATGTGTAATTGAGATAAGTGTTCTTTCAATTCAATCAATATGTCTATGTGTTGGTTGTCTATATCTTGTTCTTGTCTTAATTCCATCATGCTAGGCTAGATCTATCTTGTGTTTGCTTAGATCTAATGAAACCTAGATGTTAATTATGTGTTGATTACTTGTTTATACTTGTTTTGGATGAATGATTTATATGTTAGGCTTAAGAAAACTGGCAGATCTCCAATTGGTAACATGCTTGAACGCCTTAAAAAACATGAACCGACGCGCACTAGGTCTTTATTGGTTGTATTTAATGCATGAGCCATTGTTTACAATCCCTATAGTTTTGCTGGGCATGGTGTAGGAGGAGATAAGAGCTCATAGAATTGGGGAGTTAAGTGTGCCACCCCATGAATGGTATTAAGGAATACGATCCGTCATCCATGCATTTATAACAAGTAATTAACGTGTAAAAGATGTCTAGGGAGTAGTGAAATCTAAGTAAACACATTTTCTCCACTTATTGCTCATAACTTTAGTATAATTTAGTTTATTTTTCATTTTTAGTATTTTATTTTGATTGCATCTTTAGTATTGGGTTAGTTGATTAGCAACTAATTCCGCCCAAATCCTTCAAACCCGAGAATTTTAATTGCTTTCTAAAAAATATAAAAACACAAAAATAATCATCCCTCACCTTTAGAACTAGTATTTAGGCTTTCTAATCCTAGCGACACTATTCCTAAGTTGAACGATCAATCCCCCGGTACTTGTCACTATACTATACTACAACGATCAGGTACACTGCCTGGTGGGGGTTGTAAGCTTCTCGAGATCCCTCGAGAGGTAAAGCCTGTTGCGATTCCCACGCATCAAGTTTTTGGCGCCGCAGCCTGGGGAATAGTTATTGTCTAGGTTAGAATTTCTTTTTATTAGGTCTACTTGCTAGATTCCTTTCTAGTAAGATTTTATTTTTATTTTTAGGTTCTCTTTAGTCTATCTTATTTCTTTGTGCCTTTGTTCGTAACCACCCGACATCATGGACAACGGGAACATCTTTGAACCCGTCATCCCACCACAACAAAACCCACCATTAGAACTCCTTAGGCCCCGAACCTTAGGAGAGTATTCCCGGCCTAGCCATCAAGGCTACCGAAACACCATTGAGCTCACCGGAGCCAATGTGACCCCCTTGCGATCCGACACCATCCGGTTGGTGCAAAGCGGATGTGTATTCCATGGACTTCGTTCCGAAGATCCAAACCAACATCTTAAGGACTTCCTCAAAATCGTAGATTCCATAGACCTAGATGTTGAAACTAGAGAGACAACCCGATTACGCCTATTCCAATTCTCTCTACGGGATCAAGATAGTCAATGGCTTGAGCGTTTACCCGTGGGATCCATCACCACATGGGATGATCTCACCACTCGTTTCCTTGCTCAATTTTTCCCACCGGGGAGAACTACTAAGCTTAGAAATGACATCTTGATGTTCCAACAACGTCAAAATGAATCTCTTTATGAAGCATGGACTCGTTTCAAGGACTTACTCTAAAAAGTCCCTCATCATGGCATAGATCTTTGGCTCCAAGTCCAAATTTTTTATGACCATATCGATCTTTCCACGAGGCGAGCCATTGACCAATCGGCCGGTGGTAAGCTACGTGATCTTAGTGCGGAACAATCATGGGAACTCATAGAAGATCTTGCTCTCTATGACAACGAAAGTTGTAATGATCCCCGTGGCTTGAACAAAACGGTCAAGGCAATATCTTTGCCTTCGAACAATTCTAGCACTCCCGACCGTAGGATCATGGAACTTGAGGACCAAGTCAAGTTTCTCATGAAATCTTACGAAGCTCCTAAGCCTTCAAGCCAAGTGAACAAAATCACTTCTTCATTCGAATTATGTAGTGGTCCCCACGACACTCGTGATTGTGTGGAACTCCCCGGAATAGCTTTTGCGGACTACGCATCCACGCGTACTGACGAAGCGGGAGATAAGTGGTACACTTTCAAGCCCGAGCCAAACACTTACGGTGACTCATACAACCCCTCATGGAAAAATCACCCAAACCTTAGGTGGAAACAAAACCAACCCAATTCTTCCAACCCACCTAATCGTTACCAACCAACCGGTCCACCCTCCAACCGTACTTTCAACAACAATCCTTCTAACAACTTTGGTAGTACCAACAACCTTGAAGGGTTGATGTCTAAGTTCATGGCATCTCAAGAAGCTCGCATATCTAAGTTTGAAGCCGATTTCAAACAAAAGCAAAGCGAGATGACCACTAGAATTGACGCATTGTTGAAGGTTCTCAATGACCGAGAAATGGGAGCCCTTCCAAGCGACACAATCAAAAATCCGAAACTAAACGTTAATTCCATATCTTCAGTTTCGTCACCCACTTCGTGCCCACAATACTACTCGGTAAAATCAACAAGCACGTGTTTCAAACAAAACCAAATTCTTCAAAAGGACCAATCAAATAAGATACCCAATATAGAGCCGGTCAAAAGTATAGTTGAAACACCTCATACGCAAGACCTTGACGATGAATTCAAAGAACTTCACCTTGAACGCCCCGTCATTGATGTCTTAGCGCGTGCTCCTTACTATAGTGCCCTCCTAGAAAAATATGAGAAGTTTAAGCTAGGTAAAAATTGGACCGCCTTCGTTCAAAACAAATTGCCTAAAAAGCTTGATGATCCGGGTATATTTGTTTTGCCTTGTAAGATAGGAAGATTCGAAGCTTTCGACACACTAGCCGACTTAGGGTCAAGCCTCAACTTGATTCCCTTATCCTTATTCACCGCTCTTAAGCTAGGAAAGTTAGAGGAAACGGAGGTATTGAAAGGGCTAGCGGATGGGAGTATTGCCCACCCGGTTGGAATGATTAAGGATGTAGTTGTTCACGTAGGAAAGTTAACTATATTAGCGGATTTTCACGTCCTAGACATGGTTAGTGACACTACATGCCCATTATTGGTAGGAAGAGGATTTTTAGCAAAAGCTAGCGCCATGATAGATTGTAAGGAGTCTAATATAGCGGTAGGTGAAGGCGATACTTGGTCGGTGTATGATGTTAAGAAGCATAGTTATGATTGTGATGATGAACCGACACCGCATTGGGTAGAGATGAATAGGAGACCATCTAGATATGGACCTTGGATAGAAAGGAACTTCATAGGACCTCAATGCCCATTTTATATAGAAAAAGACTTCATCGAAAAGACACATTCGGTAGAACAACTCATAGCTAGAGATGAAGAGCTAGACCCCTTTGAGGAACCCTTAGTCTTTAGGAAGATGATTGAGTTCTTAAGCGTAATGCCCATCAACATAGAAAGGAATAAATGGTAAAGTGAAGGAGACAAGTGTAAATGGAGGTGGGACAAGCCACCTAAAGAAGGTGACGGATCATGGCATATGAGGATGACTTTGTATGATCCGGATGGAGAAAAGTTTGAAAGGTCATACCATACTAAGGAAACCGATAGGAAGTTGAAACCTAAGTTTGATCCCAAAGATGTCCTCAATGAGGAGCTCACCCGTATCACGTAGTAACCTATGACCTTGAGTCTAGCTACAAGACTCGTAAATAAAGAAAAGCGCTTCTTGGGAGGCAACCCATGTTTTGTGTGATTTTATTTGTTTGTTTGTTATTTGCTTCAGTATGCATGTTTTATTTTTATTGTTGGTAGATCATGTTTCTAAACTAAATAGTGGAAATACTTTACTTTGTTGTTTTGGCCTAGTCTTAACTCCACCTAAAGGTATTTTTGCAAAAGATAAGTGTAAGGGGAAACCCCAAATATGTTTTTAAGAAACAAACCGATCATGATTCTCCACAATATTAAATGAACATGTATATTCGTATTTGTTATAGTCAAATGCTTGTATTGAGTCATAATGAAGTTTTGCAGGATTTTCCAGGAAGTAGGACCAAGTTTTTCCAGAAATTTTCCGGAAACTTAACATAAGAATTTCTGCAGGTCACTTCTGACGGCGTCAAGAGTTTACTCTTGACGGCGTCAAGTGTAAAAATCTGGAAATTTTACCGGTTTTGTTTTTTCTAACGGAGTCTTATGGTTTTTGTGAATTATTAAGTTTTATAATCTCCACGAGATCCGCAAACTTCATTCCACAAGCATTATATCTTATCTTGTTTTCTGGGATTTAGTAGCTTATATAGGATGCCGCCGATTTTACGCGAGGTTGTCTTGTCTATTTTGCCAGGTTTTACAGGTTACGTATGACAAGAAGATGATTTATATTCTGGAAGGGAAGCTTTGATTGTTCCTTTTCTTGGAGGAAGATTTAACCTGGCCACCTTATTATCCATACCGAGCGAATCAGGGGAGTATTTGATTTCATTCTCTTTACTTTTTCACTTTTACATTCTTTACTTGAACATTGGGGACAATGTTCATCTTAAGTGTAAGGGGAGGGTAAAAAGATGATACCTTACATATGCACTTTCGCTTGAGTTTGTTTTGTTTAATGGTAGATGTGTAATAAAACTATGAGAAATACTTGTTAGTGTAATTTTAGCGCCAAATTTAAAATTTTTTACAACATTTAGGAGTGAAACTTTAGCCATAGCAAGCGTCTCATGGATAGGAGATTGTATGACTAGCACATAACCGTATATTCAGAAAAAATTTTCCACCCAAATATGTGAGGTTCGCCTTTAGATTTGATAGGAAAAGCATTTACTATTAGTGCTTATGAGTGTACCGGTAGCATTTAGATTCTAGAACTTGCGTTAGTGATGCATCCCAAGACCGCTAGTGAGACTACATTCGTGTGGTAGGATTTACTACATGATAAGAGGCATTAGGATCACCCTTGTGTTAAACCCGTATTATAATTGCTTGACCATTTAAGTCATATTACTTGGCTAGTTAAGTCAACTAATTTTTCCCACACCCTTAGCGTTGTACTCATTTTTAGTACACGAAACCCCTAGTACACCCCTCCGAGCCTATCTTTTCGTTTCTAACTTTAAGCATTTTACTTAAAGGAAGAATTTGTTACACCCCACTTAAATGTACACCCAAATCACCTTAGCCTTCCGTGTATGCGCTCATTTTTAGTGCATTATTGTTATTTGTTAAACCCTAAGTTAACTTTCTAATTGATTACATGGTTGCTAAGTCGAGTCATATCCTTGTACATATTGTTTTGGGACGATTGAGACTCATGGGTAAGTACTTATTTTATGGAGTAATGGGGAAGAACATCACTTATTACCCCCATATGTACGTTAATCTTAAAAGTCCTCCAAGTGTTTTAATTTTCTTAATTCGAGTCATTAGATTAGTTAATTGTAAAGTATGTAAAGATTCAAGTGTAAGGGAAATGTTCATTCCCTATGATGTATTATTTTGGATGGTAGGGTAAGAGTGTATGCGAAAAAAAAAATCAAAAAATCAAGAAAAAGAAAAAAAATAGAAAAAAGAAAAAGAGAAAAAACATACGGACTACCATCCCGTTTCATTCTATGTTTATTTTATGTTTTTGTTATTTTTCATTTATTAGCATAAGTCGAGTCTAGTCTTGGCTTAGCAACGCCATATTGTACATGTGATTGACCAAGATTGTTAACTCGCCACCAGTAAAACTTCCTTTATCCAACAAAACCGTGTATTTCATATCCCTATACCTAACGTTACAACCCTTTAAAAGACCTCTTTGATAGTTTCTCCTAGGTGCTTACGCCATGTGGTGGAGGTTTGATCCTTTCCCAAGCCTATGGTAATCTATTTTGCTATGACAGGTAGTGAGAGATATCTTCCGTTTCCATATTGTAATTTACACTTTATTACACCCGAGAGATGTAAGTATCTAAACACTATTTGTGAGGTGCTTGTGTATGACCTCCGTGCTTGTCTATTGGACTTTAGTGGAACGATTATTTGTTGTAATTACTTTTATATTAGTGTTAAATGACCCCTAACTTGTATTTTGAGTAGAATAAAAGCGCATTTGCTTGAGGACAAGCAAATCTCAAGTGTAAGGGTATATGATGAGGCGAAAAAAGATCCGTTTTTAGGGGGCCATTTAAGCCCGAATTCGAATTTATTTGATCAAATATTGCCCTAAATCATTCCTTTTGTGATTTTAGGTACTTTGGGAGTGAAATCTAGAAAAAGGAAGCAATTCGGACGTTTTTGGAGCATAAAAGTGAAGAAAACGCTAAAGTCTTAATTTTCCATGCTGGGAACAGTAGGTGACGGCGTCAAGAGTAACTCCCTGACAGCGTCAAGAGCAAAATTCTATGACGATCCAGAAGAGATTTGACGGCGTCATGAAGGTAGGGCGTCAAGAGTAAAAGTCATGACGGCCTAAAATGATGAAGTCTTGACGGAGTCAAATGTAGATCAAGGCAGTCCGAGAATAGTTTTGGCGGCGAGGTGACGGCGTCACAAGTTTATTCTTGACGCCGTCAGACCTCTTTTCCTATATATAGTTTTCTAATTTTTCACATTAAAAGAGTGAAGTTTTGGAGAAACCCTAAGTACGATTTTGGTGCGAATTTTACAGGTTTTTCAAGGGTTCCAAGCCCTTGATACCTTACATGTGTAATTGAGATAAGTGTTCTTTCAATTCAATCAATATGTCTATGTGTTGGTTGTCTATATCCTGTTCTTGTCTTAATTCCATCATGCTAGGCTAGATCTATCTTGTGTTTGCTTAGATCTAATGAAACCTAGATGTTAATTATGTGTTGATTACTTGTTTATACTTGTTTTGGATGAATGATTTATATGTTAGGCTTAAGAAAACTGGCAGATCTCCAATTGGTAACATGCTTGAACGTCTTAAGAAACATGAACCGATGCGCACTAGGTCTTTATTGGTTGTATTTAATGCATGAGCCACTGTTTACAATCCCTATAGTTGTGCTGGGCATGGTGTAGGAGGAGATAAGAGCTCATAGAATTGGGGAGTTAAGCGTGCCACCCCATGAATGGTATTAAGGAATACGATCCGTCATCCATGCATTTATAACAAGTAATTAACGTGTAAAAGATGTCTAGGGAGTAGTGAAATCTAAGTAAACACATTTTCTCCACTTATTGCTCACAACTTTAGTATAATTTAGTTTATTTTTCATTTTTAGTATTTTATTTTGATTGCATCTTTAGTATTGGGTTAGTTGATTAGCAACTAATTCCGCCCAAATCCTTCAAACCCGAGAATTTTAATTGCTTTCTAAAAAATATAAAAACACAAAAATAATCATCCCTCACCTTTAGAACTAGTATTTAGGCTTTCTAATCCTAGCGACACTATTCCTAAGCTGAACGATCAATCCCCCGGTACTTGTCACTATACTATACTACAACGATCAGGTACACTGCCTGGTGTGGGTTGTAAGCTTCTCGAGATCTCTCGAGAGGTAAAGCCTGTTGCGATTCCCACGCATCAGTTGGTGTGGTAGATGAGGGCATTAATTGTAGGGGGGGGGCTGTGGTGAAAAAGGTGAGAGGAGGGGGGAACACAGGCCTGGTTTTGTAGGATATGGTTGGGGGGAAGAAGATGGGTCAAAGGGTCGTTTGACCCTCGTTGACTTGTTTGACCCTGCTTGGCTTGTTTTAACAAAAAGGGAACTGGGCTAGGGAAGTTGGGCCTTGGGATTGGACTGGATCATGGTTTTGTTTTGGATTTGGTTTGGATTGGTTTTATAAATAATAATAAGGGTCCGGTTGGTTTGTGTTGTAACTAGGACCAAATTTGCAATTTCCCAAAACTTTAAGGACTGATTTTGTAATTTTCCAAATTGCTTCCAAGGACCAAATATGTTACAAATCCAAAGTCAAAGAACCATTTTTTCCAATTTTGATTTTTCAAAATTCCCAGGGACCTATTTTGCCATTTTTGAAAACTCAGGGACTAAACATGTAATTTTGGAAAGTTATGACCCAAGTGTAATATTTTGTGAAGTTTGACTTTCAAAACCTTGGTTGACTTTTCCTTTTAAAATAAATGCATAGGGACTAATTTTGACAAGTTTTGAAACTTGGGGGACTAAAACTGCCAATATTGCAAACTTTGTACGTTTTTTCTTTGTTTTTGTACATTTTGCATTGAAAACACATAAAACACAATCCCTGGGATAATTTAAGTATTTTGATATCTTTTTGATTGTTTTTGTATGTTTTGGCAGTTTAAATACGTCAAAAATGATGAGTGTTTGAGCACTCATCAATCCCCCACACTAAACTATTGCTAGTCCCTAGCAATCTTTTTAGAAAACTTGATGGATTTTAAACTCTTTACCAAAAGCCATCACTTCTGGAGTAGCCAGGTGTGAGAACTGTGGTACACCTGATAACCGTGTGATTTTGAGCAAACCACCAGCTGTCAACGGATTTGATTAGTCTTTACCAGAAGCCGTTTGCTTCTGGACTAGTCAACTCTTGATGGACCTAGTCAACATCTTGGTGAGCTGATTACCAATTATGGATTTTCCACTGCCTTTACCACAAGCCATAATCTTGCGGGCTAGCCAACTCATTCGCTTTATGGGATATGGCGAGTTGAGGTACCATACAATTTTGGGCAAATTGCAAGCCATAAACGGATTTGAGATGTCTTTACCAAGAGCCGTTTGCTTCTGGATTAGCTAATCCCTTCTGTCGGTTAGACAAGGCGGACTGATAACCACAAAAATTTTGAACTTAAGTGAAAATTTTTTGAATTTTTTTTGAAATTTTGGCTTAAACGGGGGTATAAGATAGTAAAATGTGATAAAATTCGCTAGAATAGCGAAATACCCCCCCCCCCCCCCCCCCCCCACACTTAGCATGAATATTGTCCTCAACATTCAAAGTCCCGGCTATTATGCTGACATTTTGAACGTAAAAGGGCAACATTACAAGCCAAGCGTGGAAAACACCATTTTGTATTTTCACTTTATAAGTAACCATAGCATGGGGGACTCCCCCACACATAGGGTGAAAACCCTATAAGCATGCTACTGTTATTGTTTACCGAGTCGCTAGCTTGACTCGACCCCGAATTCATTTGTCCTTGGGGAAGCATGATGTGGAAGAAACAATCTCAATCGGACTTTCATTCAAGATGTTTGGACAAACATTTGAAGCACGTGAAAGTTCCACACCGATGAGATATAATCCCAGCTCAAGTTAATGATACATGAAAATGCCGGGATCAAATATAGTGTCTTCATTCCCGAAGGAGTGAAGAAGAGAGGAAGGCACCTCGAGAGCAGGCTCATTAGCATGAGTTTGGATTTCAAGGGTTAAGCTCAAAAACATCCCGGGAGGGTGGGTGGGAATTTGCAAATCCTCATGATTGAGGATATCTCCCCCCGGGCTATCATACTCTGGAGGAGTCATGATAATGTGATCAATGATGGGCTCAGAAGATATTTCATCAACATCACTGATGTCTCCATAAGATAAAGAATTTTCAACAGTGTTTGAATCACTAAGCCCGATATTGAGATAGGAATTGAGTGATGGATCATCATCATTCAATAAGCTTTCAAGGAAAAGAATATCCCCCTCAGAATCAAGATAGTTATCATCAACTTCATACGAAGTTGAACTATCTAGAGCAAGGAATGCTTCAACTTCCTCCATATCATCTTTGAAATCAAAGAGATTATCATCACATCCCGATGGAAGTGGATTGGTGTGAGTGAGTTCATCGGTGAACTCCTCGAGAAGAAAGTCAGCATTAGAGTGGGGAAGGGATGCATCAACATACTCAATGTCTCCGTAAGATAAACAATCATCACTGGAATCAGAGACAGTCTCAATTTGATCATTTGGATTATTAGGGTGAGAATGAATATCACACACTTGACCAAAAGTCCCCTGTGACTCTCTCGGGATTGGGACAAGGATCTCAACACCAGACTTTATTAATTCGTCCAATTCCTTATTAGGAACAGTGCTAAGATGCTCATCCCCCATGTTTAGAGAGTGAGTGTGAACGATTGAGGGAGATGAGAGGAGCTAGCATTCATGGATTGTACAAGTTCCATTTGATCTTCTGCTAGTAAATTCTCCGTCACATTATTTTCTCCCTGATTTTCATTGGGAGGAATCACAAATGATGAATATGACGAACCCTTATAAAATTGAAGGATATCAAGGGTGTCATCATTATCACTATCATCATCACAGTCTAGAAGAGCAGCTTGACGAAATTTGGCACGTGTTATAGCTGCTTGTTCTAAGACAAGTAATTCTTCCATGCTCAATTTGTTTCTAGCCTCTCGTTATTCGGCAAGTAATTCTGCCATAGATTTCTCACGGGAGTCCTGAAACGGTGTAGTAACCAATCCTCCTTAAGTTCTTTTAATAAATCAAGAGCCTTTAGTAAAAGGTCTTGCTCAGTATCATGAGGAGTTGTGTGAATCATATGGTATTGTTACAAGGAAATGGATTCCTTGTTTGACAATCCGAGCTAGAGTGTGGACCTCCACAGTAATCACAACAGTGAAACTGATGTGGCTGTGGGTTGTATGTGCTTGAGTTATAATCGTTACCGGGAAACTGCTCATAGACAAGCGTGTTCCCCGATTGACAATCGGAACTATAATGTGAACCACCACAGTACTCACAACAGTAAAACTGCTGAGACTCATGGTGTGGTAACTGATGGAATGAATCAGTCATGTCATGGTAGGAATAGGGATTCTAGTTATAGACAGACCCGTTTCCTGACTCTACCATGCCACAGCTGGGGCAATTGCCACCATTATGAGGATTACCACACCACTGGCAAATCAGAAGGTGTGGATGAGACATAGAAAGAATCAAAGGTTTACAGAAGGGTAGGGATGAAGAATCAAAAATGTGAGAGGGTAAAGGAGAATGTTTTTGGATTTTTGGAAAGACATTTTGTATAAAAGAAAATGTTTTTGTGTTTTTGTGTTCGTTGAAAACTGAGTTTAAAAAGTTTTCGTGAATGGTTTTGTTTTGATAATAAGAAAATATGAACAAAGGATGGATAAATGTACAATGGAACGAATTCCAAAATCACTAATCAGAAAAACCGTTTAGAAAACGCACACAACCTCCCCGGCAGCGGCGCCAAAAATTGATTGATGCTAAACCACCAACTTATATTGACCAAAGAATGGTCAACAAAGTCAAATAGCCTAGATCAATGCTCCGGGTAATATAAGGTATCACCAGGTCGTTAAATCCCGACAAGGTGTGAATTGTGACTGCGCGTGCTTTGTGATCGGGTGTTTATTCATAGAAAAGGTTTGTTATGAGAATTATTTGCAAATTATTAAACAAAATAGCTTAGGAAAGCTATGTGAATGATTACGGGGATTGAGATTGAGAGGAAATCACCTAAAACTTAAAAACCGTACGTTTGCTGAAAACGCGAACAAACGTACGAGGAATAAAAGTGAACGAGGTGATCTGAAAAGGCTACTGGTATGAAAATGGTATTTTTACAAACCTAATAATTAAAGAAAATTTTTGGAAATTTAAAACTAATTTTTACATTATTTAATTACTATTAATTAATTACTAATTTTCTAATTATTTTTAATTAACTAAATTAACCTAAAATATAAATAAATATGAAATTAACTTGGAAAAATAAAAATTAAACTTAGAAAAATCTAAAATACCATAAAACTAATTTTGGAAATGAAAATATATTTTTAAGACTATTTAATTAATTATTACTAATTATTAACTAATTATTAATTACTTTTTAATTATTTAAAATAACCTAATTTCTAATTTATTATTAAATTATACTAGAAAATTGAAAATAAAATTTGGAAAAATTAAAAATAACTAAAAACTAATTTTAAAATTTAATTTATATTTTTCTGATTTTCTATTTAATTATTAACTATTTAATAATTACTAAAAACTATTTTAAATTAAGAAAAATACTAAATGATGCAAGAAAAATCTGAGAAAATTACAAAAATTATTTTTACACACCAGAAGCCTAGAAAAATTATAAAAATGGAAATTGCTTAATAATAAACTGAAGAATAAGCCAATTGACTTAAATAGAAGCTATCACTTTTATTAAGTTGGGCTTATTTGGAATTTTCTTTTTCAAAACTGCTTATTATGTGTTTTTAAGCAACTTTTGTGAAATGAGTTTGGCTGAGATCAAGGAAATAAGCACTTCAAGTGCTTATACCCTTGACAGTTGACTTTCTTTGACTTTGGAGAGAAATAAGTATAAATGGCCAAGTGTGGGGCCCACAATAGTAAAAGCTGATGCAAATAAGTTATATGAACAAGTTTAAGCAAGTTTAACACAATTAAGATGGCTGAATAAGCCAAAACACCACAATAAGCACTTTGCTTATTTGGTTCTGAGACAGATTTGGGACAGAGATTGGGAGCAAAATAAAGTGGGGTCCACTGGTCTAATGGTCAAACAAAAGGTCAATCCTACAAAAGCTGAAGTTCAGCTTTACATTTATCAAAGTTTTCTTCTGAAATCTTCATTGTTAAAAGTACGTGATCCTGGCCAAGTATGTTCTATTTTAGAACTACTTAAAACTTCCTTTCCATACGTACCTACCCTTACTATCTTCTATGCAATGGAATATGAAAACATACATTACAAGTCTTGTATGGCCGGGACTTGCCATTGAAGGGTTTGACATCGCCTTTGTTTAGTGGACAGTTTCCCGAAAGCAACGGACATATCAAAAGTATACCTAACTTAGGTATTTGAAAATTTTATCGAACCTTGGCTAAATATAGACTAGTCACCTATATTTAACCTAGGGACAGTGGAATATCGTCTGACTAACTATATTCGACTTAAAATTTTCAAATACTGAGAATAGTTGTACTAGGGTTATGTTCAGATTGATTTCCTACATGAACTCGATAAACCACCAGAATACATTAAAACAATCTAGAGACACGATAGTGCCTTACCACTCAGCAAGATCTTAACACCTTATTTGTATGATCTAAATTCATTCTTGAAAATTTTCATTTATGAGATAATCTGAACTACTATCTTGGGGTAGTTATCAATTATTCTCTTCATCCTGTAGAAGTACTATCCTGTTTAGGTCCTAAGGATACCATTCCATCATAAACTTTTAAAATCTCTTAAGATTTTCAAAACAAACTCAACATCTATACCTAAGAGTATTAATGTTAAGCATACACTACACACTTTTGTTCATCAACATATCACATCATTATCTTCACAACCCTTGGAACCACAAGCTCATTAACAGATCTTGATGCACTTTTAAAGCTCAAATCATCCATAGTTACACCACAAGCACGCTCATCAGCTTTACAAGATTGAATAATCATCTTGTACTTTTGGAACACCAGTATCATTTCGTAATACACTACCTTGTAACTTACCGGCTAATTATGAATGTTGTGTTGGGAATTCTTAAGTAGTATGATTTATAATTATTTGAATGGATTGGGATGCCTTTTCATTTAAATAAAGGAATTGTAAATCACCGAACCATAAGTTTATATTCCCCTATTTACATTGTTTGGGATGCCTCTCTATGTAAATAAAGAATTATTAACAAGTGGGCTTATTTGTATCCGAAATAACATAGGTATGAAGTCAATAAACACTAGGTACAACAACCGATTACCCACTAGGCTATGATTGCAATTACTATCTCAATTCCTATTAATATTCGACTGCTATATCAATTTCCTTTGATATTCGACTATTACCACACCTTTCCTACATAAAAGTAAGCCTCATCCTACACCATACACTGAAATGACAAATCAAATTACATCACCAGTAATCCCAGACTTTAGTCCTCATAAGTAACCACACCTCTTCATCGACACGACTCCAACATATAACACACATAGAACTTCGGGACGAAGTTCCCCGTAAGGGGTAGAGACTGTAACAATTCACAATTTCAGGTTAATTACCATTCCCGGAAAAATTTCACTATTCACTTTTACTATTCATTTTTCCCAAAAATTTCTCGAAATTTGATTTTTTGTTTCATGGCCTCGAGTGATAAATCATTTCCATGGCAAATTAAAAGTTTAACTTTCATAAGCTCATTTTCGTGAAAGTTATTAAGGAATTACACGGAATTACACGTTTTAGGGTAAAACGTCATTCAAAAATTCTACGCAAAACGAAACTCGACCGCGTTAAGTGACCCCGCATCAGAAAAATGTTTGACACACTCATGATTTATTTGAGAATTAATTGTGACTGTGAAAAACATGACCAAAATAAGCCTCGGCAGTGAAAAAACTGGAATTTTCAGTTTTTAAGCGTTTTTACTCAGCCGTAACCTTAGCCTATACCTGCACCGTGTTTCTAAGACAATTTGAGTTTTCAACTTATTAGAAAAAGTCAACATATTTTTCCCTCCTCCTTTGACCAAAAATCATTCCTTGATTTTATAAGTCATTCCTTGATTTTTAGGCTTACGGTTTGATGTCTAAAAGACATTTAATACCAACCGACACTAGACTGAGCCCAGTCTAGACATTATAAGTTATTTTAAATCATTTTTTATCCTATTAGAAAAGTAACATTTTACTTTTCTCAATTTTACGCAATATTCGTACATTTTACGTATTACGCGTTTTAGACCCGTGTTTCCAGTTTTAGCAGGGTTTTACCACCCAATGGAACCTACCACTCATTTTATATTTTATTATGAAGTATTTTGACTAGTTTAACCATTCTTCCAAGTTTGATATTTTTACGATACCCGGTTTTACGTTTTGAGGCTTAATCATTTACGATTGGCATTTCCCGGAGTCAAAACTAACCAAGTATCTTGGATAATATCAACAAAAGGCTAACCCTTCCTCCCCAATCTTGGAAAACCGCCACTAGGGGGGATTCACACTTATGGCTTGATCTTGACCATTGATCCTTAGATCATTACAAGTGTTGAACTTGGTGCCCAAGTTTAGGTAATTTCCTAGTTGTTTCCTAACCTCCTCATTGGCATATAAATACTCCCCTCCTCCTTGCTTTGTACGCCCCACAACACACACACAAACACCATTCCATTTGCTAATTCACTCCAAGTATTATCCAAGAGATCAAGAGCATAACAACACATAAACTCTAGTTTGGTTTTGATTCATCAAACTACTTCCAAACCCTAGATACTTGATGATTTCTCTTGAGTTTGAATCCACTCAAGTCACCTCAACCTTCATCATCCATCTTTCAAGATTACAAGAGTAGAAAGATTGCATGAAGTGAAGTGGGTTGAAGCAAGTCTATCAAAGTCCTATCCTTACATGTTAACTTCCTTTCTTGTTTGAAAGCCAAAAGTTGTAAGCCAAACCCTAGCTTGCTTCTTGTTAAATAATCATATTCATGTTATTTACATATTATTTGTGCTATATTATGTCTTGTATTCATGTCCATGATGTATAAAAATGAGCAAAACAAGTTATTGTAATTGATTGTTAAGATAAGTTATTAAAACAAGTAAACTAATGACTTTCTTGGTAAGACCTGATCAAAATGGTTAAAATATGATATTGGATTATTACATATTGTAGTAGAGGACCTAACAAGGAAACCGTAGCAACTCGAACCACCTAAAACGAGTATACGAGTCAAAAGTTATGACGATTTGAAGTTACCAAAACTTTGCGGCAAAGCTGCCAAATAGTTTCTGTTACAGAAACTTTAAACACGCAAAAAGAGGCATTTCTGGTCCGTTTCATGAAAAAAGTTAAAACACGAAAGTTGTCCGGAATCACGTTTTCGTTCAGAAACAAAGAAGCTCGAGCCTTGAAAACGCTTTCTGAGTGAGATATTTCTCAGTTTCTTAACAGCTATTTACATATATATAAGTCACTATATTATGGTTATACTTTAAAAGGAACAAGAGGTCTTATGACCTATAATCAAGACCACCCCCATGGCTAGAGCCAAGGTTGAGTCTCATGACCATGGAACAAGGACCAAAGGTCATGGCTAGGCCATGACTTAATGACCATACAAACTTACTTATGCGAAAACATGAAACAAGGAATTGGCGACAACTTGAACAAGCAATTTGGATCTACTTCACCTAAAAAGAACCAAGAGATAATACAAAGAAAAATGGTCATACAAGACTTATGAAACTTACCCTAATAACAATCTTCATGTAATACTAAACTTTCCTAAGTTTACTCAAATATCGGACATGTAACTTTTCGAATCAAAACTGATGATATCTATATATTTTATCAACTACTACAATAGTAGGGAGCCTCATGTGAGGAGTTCATTATGTAAGCCGTCGAGATGAGTTGTGGATTTACGAATTAAAGTGTCCTGGCTCCTCGAACGCTTGCTAACATGACTTCTGAATTATGTCGGCCCGAACAGTAGTAAACGATATATATAAAACATACATGTTTCATAAATCTTTTCTTTCAAAGACTTACAATATACATCATACCACATCATGGACTAGATGCAAGATATATATATATATATATATATATATATATATATATATATATATATATATATATATATATATATATATATATAGGCACTTATTCATATTCTTTACTCCGATCCTAAGTCGCAACATTCTATTATAGGTTGCTCGTAGAAACCTTCACGATTCACCCGTTACATTCATTACTTGCTATCTTACTTAAGGTGAGTTCATAGCCCCACTTTACATTACTTAATTGTTTTACAAACCCTTGGGGGGAATACATGCTATTTTTAACCGAGCACAATGTTTTTAAATTGTATGCTTGCCTGATTGTTTTATTATCACTAAGTACCAGCCTTGCTAAACCGAGATCCCTTATTATGAACCATTTAATCACTAGCAATAGTGAGCGCAAATATTGTGAATAGGCCTATTGGGATTGACGAATCCCATTTGTATTGACTAAGTTCAAATAAATGCACTAATATTTGAGATTTAGGTATGTTAGCAAAGTACCTACCGGGATAAATCTGCCGATCGATATTGGTACACGTTAACGTTTTGGTGTCATAAGCTTAGTGTATAATACATTTTATGGGCGTATAATAACGTAGCCTGCCTGTTTTGTTTTCCAAACATTAGTGTGAGTCTATAGCTCACACTACCAACATATTGTGTTCAAACATTAAACAAACTCTATGAATATCACTCAACCTTTGTGTTGACCTCTCAAGCATGTATTTCAGGTTCATGACGATCAAGGATGGCACGGAAGGGCACGGATACTCAAGAGGGCTATAAATTTCATTATCATTCAAAAACTCATTTAATGTAAATTGTAAACATGGAACCATTTGGGACCTCATTTTGTAATCTCTGATATTTATACAATTTGAATGATAAATCTTTTAAAACGACTCAATTGGAGTTCGTTTTCTATTATTGTGACTATTGTGCCGTCGAGTAACACCCAGTTTGAATTCCGCTGCATCCATGAATTGGGGGTGTTACAGATTGGTACCAGAGCCATGGTTATAGAGAAACGGGTCTAATTGAGACCTAAACTATAACCACACATACAAGCAAAAACATTTTTATAGCCTTCCGATCTTCGTGTCGTCCATCCTCCAGACGATTATGGACTTATTAAGCATTTTATGCTACATGAACATATATGTATATTCATATATACACACTAGGCATTTTACACTACACGAACAAATACTAGTATATTTATATATACATTCGAGTTATTTTCAATCATTTTATCTAAACATATCTGCGTATGCCTATTCTAGGGCATTACGACACAACCAGATTCTCCCAATCATGTTCCTACTCCAACATTTTATGTCCAAGACATTGTAACTGATTGCAATGGTCTTTCCTATTTTCCAAGACATTGTATTATACAATGGTCTTAACCATTTCTCAAATGTTTTGAGTCACACAATGGTCTAACCTACTTCCGAGACATTGTGTTTTGCACAATGGTCTCTAGAATCATTCCATCACATCATCAATATCATTTCATATGACATCAAAAACCCATCACAATCTATCGTTTTCTAAATAGAATATGAGATTTCTAAAGGACAAACTAATCCATCACCTACAAAAGCTGAAGTTCAGCTTTACATGTATCAAAGTTTTCTTCTGAAACCTTCATTGTTAAAAGTTCGTGATCCTGGCCAAGTATGTTCTATTTTAGAACTACTTAAAACTTCCTTTCCATACGTACCTACCGTTACTATCTTCTATGCAATGGAATATGAAAACATACATTACAAGTCTTGTATGGCCGGGACTTGCAATTGAAGGGTTTGACATCGCCTTTGTTTAGTGGACAGTTTCCCGAAAGCAACGGACATATCAAAAGTATACCTAACTTAGGTATTTGAAAATTTTATCGAACCTTGGCTAAATATAGACTAGTCACCTATATTTAACCTAGGGACAGTGGAATATCGTCTGACTAACTATATTCGACTTAAAATTTTCAAATACTGAGAATAGTTGTACTAGGGTTATGTTCAGATTGATTTCCTACATGAACTCGATAAACCACCAGAATATATTAAAACAATCTAGAGACACGATAGTGCCTTACCACTCAGCAAGATCTTAACACCTTATTTGTATGATCTAAATTCATTCTTGAAAATTTTCATTTATGAGATAATCCGAACTACTATCTTGGGGTAGTTATCAATTATTCTCTTCATCCTGTAGAAGTACTATCCTGTTTAGGTCCTAAGGATACCATTCCATCATAAACTTTTAAAATCTCTTAAGATTTTCAAAACAAACTCAACATCTATACCTAAGAGTATTAATGTTAAGCATACACTACACACTTTTGTTCATCAACATATCACATCATTATCTTCACAACCCTTGGAACCACAAGCTCATTAACAGATCTTGATGCACTTTTAAAGCTCAAATCATCCATAGTTACACCACAAGCACGCTCATCAGCTTTACAAGATTGAATATTCATCTTGTACTTTTGGAAAACCAGTATCATCTCGTAATACACTATCTTGTAACTTACCGGCTAATTATGAATGTTGTGTTGGGAATTCTTAAGTAGTATGATTTATAATTATTTGAATGGATTGGGATGCCTTTTCATTTAAATAAAGGAATTGTAAATCACCGAACCATAAGTTTATATTCCCCTATTTACATTGTTTGGGATGCCTCTCTATGTAAATAAAGAATTATTAACAAGTGGGCTTATTTGTATCCGAAATAACATAGGTATGAAGTCAATAAACACTAGGTACAACAACCGATTACCCACTAGGCTATGATTGTAATTACTATCTCAATTCCTATTAATATTCGACTGCTATATCAATTTCCTTTGATATTCGACTATTACCATACCTTTCCTACATAAAAGTAAGCCTCATCCTACACCATACACTGAAATGACAAATCAAATTACATCACCAGTAATCCCAGACTTTAGTCCTCATAAGTAACCACACCTCTTCATCGACACGACTGCAACATATAACACACATAGAACTTCGGTACGAAGTTCCCCGTAAGGGGTAGAGACTGTAACAATTCACAATTTCAGGTTAATTACCATTCCCGGAAAAATTTCACTATTCACTTTTACTATTCATTTTTCCCGAAAATTTCTCGAAATTTGATTTTTTGTTTCATGGCCTCGAGTGATAAATCATTTCCATGGCAAATTAAAAGTTTAACTTTCATAAGCTCATTTTCGTGAAAGTTATTAAGGAATTACACGGAATTACACGTTTTAGGGTAAAACGTCATTCAAAAATTCTACGCACAACGAAACTCGACCGCGTTAAGTGACCCCGCATCAGAAAAATGTTTGACACACTCATGATTTATTTGAGAATTAATTGTGACTGTGAAAAACATGACCAAAATAAGCCTCGGCCGTGAAAAAACTGGAATTTTCAGTTTTTAAGCGTTTTTACTCAGCCGTAACCTTAGCCTATACCTGCACCGTGTTTCTAAGAAAATTTGAGTTTTCAACTTATTAGAAAAAGTCAACATATTTTTCCCTCCTCCTTTGACCAAAAATCATTCCTTGATTTTATAAGTCATTCCTTGATTTTTAGGCTTACGGTTTGATGTCTAAAAGACATTTAATACCAACCGACACTAGACTGAGCCCAGTCTAGACATTATAAGTCATTTTAAATCATTTTTTATCCTATTAGAAAAGTAACATTTTACTTTTCTCAATTTTACGCAATATTCGTACATTTTACGTATTACGCGTTTTAGACCCGTGTTTCCAGTTTTAGCAGGGTTTTACCACCCAATGGAACCTACCACTCATTTTATATTTTATTATGAAGTATTTTGACAAGTTTAACCATTCTTCCAAGTTTCGTATTTTTACGATATCCGGTTTTACGTTTTGAGGCTTAATCATTTACGATTGGCATTTCCCGGAGTCAAAACTAACCAAGTATCTTGGATAATATCAACAAAAGGCTAACCCTTCCTCCCCAATCTTGGCAAACCGCCACTAGGGGGGGATTCACACTTATGGCTTGATCTTGACCATTGATCCTTAGATCATTACAAGTGTTGAACTTGGTGCCCAAGTTTAGGTAATTTCCTGGTTGTTTCCTAACCTCCTCATTGGCATATAAATACTCCCCTCCTCCTTGCTTTGTACGCCCCACAACACACACACACAAACACCATTCCATTTGCTAATTCACTCCAAGTATTATCCAAGAGATCAAGAGCATAACAACACATAAACTCTAGTTTGGTTTTGATTCATCAAACTACTTCCAAACCCTAGATACTTGATGATTTCTCTTGAGTTTGAATCCACTCAAGTCACCTCAACCTTCATCATCCATCTTTCAAGATTACAAGAGTAGAAAGATTGCATGAAGTGAAGTGGGTTGAAGCAAGTCTATCAAAGTCCTATCCTTACATGTTAACTTCCTTTCTTGTTTGAAAGCCAAAAGTTGTAAGCCAAACCCTAGCTTGCTTCTTGTTAAATAATCATATTCATGTTATTTACATATTATTTGTGCTATATTATGTCTTGTATTCATGTCCATGATGTATAAAAATGAGCAAAACAAGTTATTGTAATTGATTGTTAAGATAAGTTATTAAAACAAGTAAACTAATGACTTTCTTGGTAAGACCTGATCAAAATGGTAAAAATATGATATTGGATTATTACATATTGTAGTAGAGGACCTAACAAGGAAACCGTAGCAACTCGAACCACCTAAAACGAGTATACGAGTCAAAAGTTATGACGATTTGAAGTTACCAAAACTTTGCGGCAAAGCTGCCAAATAGTTTCTGTTACAGAAACTTTAAACACGCAAAAAGAGGCATTTCTGGTCCGTTTCATGAAAAAAGTTAAAACACGAAAATTGTCCGGAATCACGTTTTCGTTCAGAAACAAAGAAGCTCGAGCCTTGAAAACGCTTTCTGAGTGAGATATTTCTCAGTTTCTTAACAGCTATTTACATATATATATAAGTCACTATATTATGGTTATACTTTAAAAGGAACAAGAGGTCTTATGACCTATAATCAAGACCACCACCATGGCTAGAGCCAAGGTTGAGTCTCATGACCATGGAACAAGGACCAAAGGTCATGGCTAGGCCATGACTTAATGACCATACAAACTTACTTAGGCGAAAACATGAAACAAGGAATTGGCGACAACTTGAACAAGCAATTTGGATCTACTTCACCTAAAAAGAACCATGAGATAATACAAAGAAAAATGGTCATACAAGACTTATGAAACTTACCCTAATAACAATCTTCATGTAATACTAAACTTTCCTAAGTTTACTCAAATATCGGACATGTAACTTTTCGAATCAAAACTGATGATATCTATATATTTTATCAACTACTACAATAGTAGGGAGCCTCATGTGAGGAGTTCATTATGTAAGCCGTCGAGATGAGTTGTGGATTTACGAATTAAAGTGTCCTGGCTCCTCGAACGCTTGCTAACATGACTTCTGAATTATGTCGGCCCGAACGGTAGTAAACGATATATATAAAACATACATGTTTCATAAATCTTTTCTTTCAAAGACTTACAATATACATCATACCACATCATGGACTAGATGCAAGATATATATATATATATATATATATATATATATATATATATATATATATATATATATATATATATATATATATATATATATATATATATATATATATATATATATATATATAGGCACTTATTCATATTCTTTACTCCGATCCTAAGTCGCAACATTCTATTATAGGTTGCTCGTAGAAACCTTCACGATTCACCCGTTACATTCATTACTTGCTATCTTACTTAAGGTGAGTTCATAGCCCCACTTTACATTACTTAATTGTTTTACAAACCCTTGGGGGGAATACATGCTATTTTTAACCGAGCACAATGTTTTTAAATTGTATGCTTGCCTGATTGTTTTATTATCACTAAGCACCAGCCTTGCTAAACCGAGATCCCTTATTATGAACCATTTAACCACTAGCAATAGTGAGCGCAAATATTGTGAATAGGCCTATTGGGATTGACGAATCCCATTTGTATTGACTAAGTTCAAACAAATGCACTAATATTTGAGATTTAGGTATGTTAGCAAAGTACCTACCGGGATAAATCTGCCGATCAATATTGGTACACGTTAACGTTTTGGTGTCATAAGCTTAGTGTATAATACATTTTATGGGCGTATAATAACGTAGCCTGCCTGTTTTGTTTTCCAAACATTAGTGTGAGTCTATAGCTCACACTACCAACATATTGTGTTCAAACATTAAACAAACTCTATGAATATCACTTAACCTTTGTGTTGACCTCTCAAGCATGTATTTCAGGTTCATGACGATCAAGGATGGCACGGAAGGGCACGGATACTCAAGAGGGCTATAAATTTCATTATCATTCAAAAACTCATTTAATGTAAATTGTAAACATGGAACCATTTGGGACCTCATTTTGTAATCTCTGATATTTATACAATTTGAATGATAAATCTTTTAAAACGACTCAATTGGAGTTCGTTTTCTATTATTGTGACTATTGTGCCGTCGAGTAACACCCAGTTTGAATTCCGCTGCATCCATGAATTGGGGGTGTTACACTGAGTCACTGGTTGTTGTAGAAGCTTGTAAGTCTTCTAAAAACTTTTTATGTGAGCTTATAAGAGTTTTCAAACTGCTTTTTGATACTACAAAGCTTAGTAATAAGAATCCAAATATTTGGTAGAACTTTGAAATTTGAGAAACAAGCAAAGAACTTAAATTGGAATTTTCATTAATTTAAAATAGATTACAAGTGCTAAAGAAACTATTACAATACTAAAAACTAAAAATTACACACACTAATGCTCAAAAATGAACTACAATATATAACGAGGTAAAATTCATAAAATTCTTCGCCCACATGGCCTCCCTTTGAAATCTGAGTGTCCCACATGCTTTGTGTTGACCCCTTGACCAAATCTTCACCACTCAATTGCATCTTGATCAATCATAGCCATTGATTATGGTTTCCCGCCAAAACTGAGATAGGGCAAAACTGAGTGGAACTGGTGGGGGAATTTATTATGGTGGTGTGGATTGGTGTGGTAGATGAGGGCATTAATTGTGGGTGGGGGGGGGGCTGTGGTGAAAAAGGTGAGAGGAGGGGGTGAACACAGGCCTGGTTTTATGGGACATGGTTGGGGGGAAGAAGATGGGTCAAAGGGTCGTTTGACCCTCTTTGACTTGTTTGACCCTGCTTGGCTTGTTTTAATAAAAAAGGGAACTGGGATAGGGAAGTTGGGCCTTGGGATTGGACTGGATCATGGTTTTGTTTTGGATTTGGTTTGGGTTGGTTTTATAAATAATAATAAGGGTCCGGTTGGTTTGTGTTGTAACAAGGACCAAATTTGCAATTTCCCAAAACTTTAAGGACTGATTTTGTAATTTTCCAAATTGCTTCCAAGGACCAAATATGTTACAAATCCAAAGTCAAAGAACCATTTTTGCCAATTTTGATTTTTCAAAATTCCCAAGGACCTATTTTGCCATTTTTGAAAACTCAGGGACTAAACATGTAATTTTGGAAAGTTATGACCCAAGTGTAATATTTTGTGAAATTTGACTTTCAAAACCTTGGGTTGACTTTTCCTTTCAAAATAAATGCATAGGGACTAATTTTGACAAGTTTTGAACGTTTTTTCTTTGTTTTTTTTCTTTGTTTTTACACATTTTGCATTTAAAACACATGAAACACAATCCCTGGGATAATTTAAGTATATTGATATCTTTTTGATTGTTTTTGTATGTTTTGGCAGTTTAAATACGTCAAAAATGATGAGTGTTTGTGCACTCATCAAAATACTCATCATTTTTACCTATTCTGAGCTGCCAAAACATCTAAAAACACTCAATATTGAATCAAAATAGTGAAAATATCCCAGGAAAGTGTTTTACATGTTTCAAATGCAAAAATATCAAAAACAGGTGAAAAACGTACAAAGTTTGCAAAATTGGCAGTTTCAGTCCCTCATCTTTCAAAAGTTCTCAAATCTAGTCCCTGGTTATTCTAAAAACTTGAAAAAGTCACCAAAGGTCCTTTTAAATCAAAAAGTTACACAATTAGTCCTTTGGTGCAAACTTTCACAAAATGTCAAGTTTAGTCCCTGAACTTTGAAAATTGTCAAAAATGGTCCCTGGGATATTAAAAACTTTGAGAAAAACAAATTTTGTCCTTGCACTACCCTTTTATGGCAGGATTGGTCCTTGGTGGAAAAGTTTGGTGAAATTACATAAATGGTCCCTGAAGTTTAAAAGTTTGGCAGTTTTAGTCCTTGATGAAAATTTAATGGAAAAGTCAACTTTGGTCCATGTACTATTCATAGCTTGGCAAAATACACCCTTGGGAACACTTTGGAAAATTGCCATTTCACACCCCTCAACTTTCGGTGAATTGCAAAATTAGTCCTTGTGAATTTCAAAACCATAACCGGACCACTAATAATACTACTCCTAAAAGCCTAGTCCAATCCATACAATTTTCCCAAGCCCACTTCCTTTTTACTTGGGCCCAAAACACAACCAAGCCCACACCACCCTTAATATTAATACCGGGGTCAAACGTTGACCTTGGTCAAAGCCGGTCAAACCCCTTCACCCAGTACCTCTCTTTCCCTCCCACTTGCTGCAACTCAGTCCCATCACCACCTCCCTCTCCCACTTGTTCCACCGCCCAAACCAACCCACTACACCTAATTATCCCACCACAATAAATGCACCCCCCTTGTCTGTTATCAAAGCAAATTGCAAAAAAGGATTTCCCGCCAAAAACACGTGGCATCAAATTAGAGAGTTGCAGTGATCCAATGGCCTCAAATGATGATGGGATTTGATCAGAGGAGTGGGGAAACCCTAATGGACATCTATAAAAGGCTCAAGAATGCAAGGAAAATAGTGTGTAGTTTAATTAGTTAATTTTTAGTGTCGAATTTAATTTAGCTTTCAAAATCAGTGTAATTTTCTCAATTCAAGCATTGTAGTAGCTTTAGTATTGTACTTTAAATCTTTTGAAGTTATAAAATTGCAAGTTTCAGTTCTGTTCTTTGTCATTGCTATTTACTCCATTTCAGAAATTTTCAATAAGCTCAATTGTCATTGGTATCAAGAATCATGGACTGAGAATAGGACACTTAGGATCCCATAAAGCTTATTGAAGCTTGTAGAGACCCTAAAATCCAGAATTAGTAGAAAATAATCAAAAAGCTAAAAAAGTCAACCATAGTCAACTGTCTTGTTTCTAGTTTGATTTCAGGTGTTGAGGATCATTGAAGAGCAATATTGGAAGTGAAGTTGGCCTATCTAAAGATAGGCTTCTGTGGAAAATCCCTTGTTCATGCTAGGGATAATTTGTAAGAGTTGCTCAATTTAAAATTCCTCTCAAAACTTAAATATCTAAGTATCTTTGTTGCTTGCTTGAAATTCTGTGTGATTTGTGTTTACTCAGTGTTGTTTAAGTGTTTTATAGCTTGATATTTGTATCTTGTTTGTTAAAATTTGTGTTAACTTAAAATCTTAAATTTAACTGTCAAAATAGTTAAGTGTTAAACTTGTGCATTTGTAGTTGATTATCTGTCTTTAAGTGCTTTAATAAGTTTAAATAGTCATAATTAGTTGTCGGGAATTAAGTTTATAAACCCTAGTACCTCATTGATTTGAAAAACATAAAACAGTGAAGCATAAGGGTGTGTTTGGATCAGTGGATTCTTAAGTGTTGTGATTTGTCATTGTGGTCATTTCTGGTTTATACAAGTTGCTTAGGGTAATACTGGCTCAGAACAACCAAAATATTCAAGTCTTGTTAGATAAAAAGTCAAAATTACAAAGATTCACCCACACAGTCAACTGTGTGAGATTTTGAGTTTCAAAAGCCCTTCATAACTTAGCTTAGAGTGTTAGTTTAACTTAAATCAACCTTAGTCTAACTTGTTAACTTGTTTTCAGTCACTTAGGATCAAGCAAATTTCACCAAAGTCAAATTTTGCAAGTTTTCTTAAAAAGTCAAAAGTGACTCTAGTCAGAAATCTCAAAAGTTCAAAGATTATTTGTGATTTTTAGGAGTTTAATCAAACCTTGAAACTTGTTGGGTGTAGTATTCATCAGTAGGTCTTTTGATTCCCACCCTTGTTTGAATTTTGTGAAATTTATTGTGGACCCCACAAGCCTTGGAACACACTTGCAGGGAAGAAGATCTCCCCTGCACCAGCATTCCACCACCACACCACCAACTTTGGTGGTGGCTGCAGCCCACCTCAGTGGACCCTAGTGGTTCATTTTTGGTTTGGACAACCCCCTCCTACCCGGGTACAAGGTTTGACCCTTGGTTTGACCTAGGAACAAGTGGACCCCACCTGGAATCCACCCCAAAGTCTGTCCCATTTCTATGTTTGAGTTCAGTTTGCAAAGAGCTTATTTATTGCTTATCAGCTTATTTGTGATCATTACTTGTTGTTTCTGGCTTATTATAGTTACTTTAGCTTATTTGTACCCATTTCCATCATTGTGGGCCCCACCTATAGTCATTTGTGCTTACTTGCTTGCTCAGTCAACAAAAGTCAACTACTTAAGTAAAAGGGGGTGCATACTGCTTATTTTTGAGCTTCATAAAAAGTTGTTTTACAAAAGTAGCTTATTTTCATCTCACTTTTAGCTGTCAGAAAGAAAAAATCCAAAAAAAACCAAAAATAAAAATAGTGATAGCTTCTATTTAATAGAAACTAGATTTTTCATTTTTCATTTTAGCTTATTTATAAGCACTTTTCCAATTTTATAATTTTCTAAATTTCCTAGTACCTTTAAGTAGTTAAAATAATTTTCTTAGATTTTTCCTAACATGTTTACTATTTATTAGATTTAAATCTAGTTTAATTAATTAAATAGGTAATATTAGTCATTAATTAGTTTTCTTTAATTTTTAATAAAAACAGTAGGTTTTTATAATTTTTCTAAGTTTTATAAATTAGTTAAGACTTTTATAAAATAAATTTTTAGTTTCTACTGTTCATTTTCTATTTTTCTTATTTTAATTATTTAAATTAGATTTAAGTTAATTAAAAGGTAATTAATTAGTGGATTAACCTTAAACATAATTTTTAGAAGTTTTTATAATTTTTTAGGATTCCTGTGATGGTTAAATAATTTTATAAATTTTCTTATAATTTTCTAAGTTAATTTAGTATTAATTGTAATTTAAAGTAGTTTAATTAGTTTAATTAAGTTAAATAGTTTTTAATTAATAAAAAATCCATAAAAAGACAAAAATATTTATTTTTATTTTTTATACTTTCTTCAAGTTCTATTTTAAGTATTGAAAATATTTTTGCAAATTTTTAGTTTAATTTGTAATATTTATAATTATTAGTTAATTTAAATTAGGTTTAAATTAGATTTTAATTAGTTTTATTAATTAAATAATATTTAAATAGTAAAATAATCATTTTTATAATTTCATTTTCATTTTCAATGTTCTTTTAATTTTAAGTTTCAAAAGCACCCCCTGTAGTTTGTAATTGTTCAAAACCCACTTTTCTGTCTGTTACGTGATCCTAATTGTGAATTTGTGCATATACTTGTATATCTGATTTTTGTGAATATTATATCTGTATACAAATATCAAAATAATAGTAGCAAAATCAATTCCATATCATCTGGGCTACTGTCCTCAGTGCCACTCATTCCTAAACGATTTCAAACAGCACCATTTCAATCTCGCTGGGACTTTAACGACCCGGGGACACACTATACTATCACCGGAGTATTGGTCTAGAGAGTTTGACTTTGTTGACCATTTACTTGGTCAATATAAGTTGACTGTTTAGCACCAATCAGAAACCTGTCTATGCATTTACCTGATTTGGTAAGCGTAGTTGCAATCGAAAGGTGGAATAAGCCTTGTGATCATATATGCTCATGCTGATGCGGTATTTGCCCACGCGTCGGGAGCTTCTGCCATCTAATGGTAAAGCTGAGAACCCAAACAACAGTTAAATTAGCAATAGATGTTACCGAATCCATAATTAAAATAACATCATAATGTCTAGTGTGAAAATTCAATATGTACCAAATGTTTTACCAATTTAACGGCGTAAAATCATGCTTCCCTGGCATGTTGGAAATGCGTATTTGGAAGCCACCAATGCACTGCTGCAATGACCATCTCAGCTACCCATGCCCTTGAATCGGAAAATGTTAGTGGAGGGCTGTAACATAAACATAGTTGTTCTATTTTTTTTTATACTTTAGCGGTTTTAACAAAAAAAAAATCCTTTTTATGAATGCATAAACATTAGCAATCAAAGTAGCGTTAACCTGTCATTTCGTAACAGCATCAGATGGAATAGGAACAACTCGATCCTGTAAATCATCATCTAGCTGCAAGACATTTAGAATATATTAATGGTTTTTTCTTCTTATAAACAAACTTGGTTTTATGAGTATTTATGTAGGAGCAATACAGCACAATGAGTTGATATCTTTTCAAGTATTTAGACTTTTATAGGTTTTTTCTAATTGATCAACTAAGTAATGAGTATCGTTCCATGTAAATGGTCAAATTAACTAAGCTTCTGCAAGTATCCTAACCGCAAAAGACATAAATGCATTTAAACAATCGAAGCAGCAATGTTTGTTTCCGTAATCATAACACAGACATCTTGTAGCCTAATAAAGTGAGTAACCAAATGAAGTATCATACCTCATGACCATCTAGTAAGTAAGTAACTTAGTTTGTTAATTCTCTTTCAAGTCTTCTAATCTACATCAGTTAATACAAAAGATCAGATGGTTTTAAAACGTAGGAAAAAGTTGTTTGAAAGTACACCTATTTTAGAGTACCTGGCATAAAATTCACTGGACACAACACCGAAGGACATTGAACTGTTTACTGCAGTTTGTCATACTATTTGTAAATAGGGCTGCAATCAAGTCAAGCTATTATCAAGCAACTCGAGCTCGAGCTTGGCTCGATCGAGTCAAGCTTTTATCAAGCTAAAGCCCAAGCTCAAGCCCAAAAATTAGCTCGAAATATTTAACAAGCCAAGCTCAAGCTTTGGATAGCTTGGCTCGAGCTCGTATCAAGCTTTTATCAAGCTTTAATATAGATATTTTCATATAAATTTCATAAAAGTAATTAGGAGCAAATTTGGTTATTAAGCTAATAATAAGGGCTTAGTTCGTAAATATTGGATAATGTATTCTAGAAAAGTTGTTCATATTATTTACTCAACCCAGTAATGATCATTAAGGCTGCAAAATGGGGTATATCATAATGGGTAATCTTTAACAAAGTGGCAACATGAACATGTTTATTGTTTCTTGCAGTATCATTGTGAGTGTGTCAATAAGTGGTTAGTTACACATTCGAGTTGTCTAATATGCAAAACTGCTGTACGAGTCGACGACTCACCTGGGTAAAAAGAGTGCTTAGTTGTGAAATACAGAAATATTATTTTCACTTTTATTGTAAGGATCTGATGTATCTTTAGTTTTGAAATAGTATTGCACTTTTATTGTTAGTGTAGTTAACTTGTTGCAAGTTGCAAGTGCATGAAGCCAAGATATCTTTATGTACGATGCATGACTTAATATCTTTTCTGCAAGTAGACAAGCACTAACACAATATAAACTCCCAGGTTCTTACAATAGAATGCTAAGGAAATCATCAAGTTATAAGATCATTTTGCTCAAGAATTCAAGATATGTGAACCCTATGAAGCCTCACGAGATATATTTTGTTGATATGTTTTAGACATTTGAACCTTAATTAGTACTTTGACTTATGTTTCATTTTGATGTTCGACTTGGGTATGATAATGTTGTTCTTGGTTTTATTAGTGTTAAATCAATCTAATTTGGTTTTCAAATATGGTTTTAGCTTGTTTTAGTTTATACATATATCTATTGTTGAGTTTAGCTATTGAATACAATATTTTTGTATTCATTCAAGCTTTTCAAACCAAGCTCAAGCTTTGCTCGAACCTACTCAAGCCAAGTTCAAGCCTGGATGATGAAAGCTTGACAAGCTATCAAGCCAAGCTCAAGCCTAGTGTTTTTCTTTCAAGCCAAGCTCAAGCCTTGCTTGACTCGATTGCAGCCCTATTTGTAAATTTGTCACCACCTGCAGCATACAATGAATGAAAAAGACATCATGAAATCATCTCAGGCATATAATACTTTTAAAAAAAGTTTTTAAAGGGAACGGAATTTCTTGTGGCGCTTGTTGTATGGTCACTGGCAAATCATTAGTTTCATTGCCATGTATTCCACATGTGTCGGAGGTTCCCACGTGTTCAACACAACCCTGACAACAAGAAATCAATCTATGAATTCCACAATAATTATCACTAAAGAGATTAGCAATCTGGTTTCTAAGAAGTTGTACCTGACCATTTTAGCCTCGTGCGTGATCTCCAAATGTAAATAAACAAAGATCGAATAAAAATAATAGAGCATGTGCATGAAGTGGGTGCATAGGCAACATTGAATCATCAGCAAAGATGATATGTTCAGCGAAGTTCATATATTCAAATGCAAGCAAGCTTTGTGGTTGAATGGCATGTCAGATGGCTAATACTGATTGGATTATTCCAGGCCTGACATGCCATTCAATCAACATAGCTGGATTGAGAGAACAGTTAAATACCAACATGCTGAATCCACTTGCTAAACCCAGTTGTTGTTTCCAGCACATATCGGAACTGTAATAACCACAGAAAAGATCATAATACGATAAACTCAACAAATATGAGATGCAAAAAGAAATAGCGAATAAACATTTTTTCACATAGATTTTTAATGGCATCAGATTCAATTCCTATTTGCATTGGAGCATTCACATCTAAGAATCTCATATCATTATGCCTAGAAGTCTTTGTGAGCAAGGTTGGCTGCACGAATACATTTAATTTTACAACGATGCTCATACCATGAAATCTATTCATAACTAATCACAGTGGCACAATGCAATTAGGTTTGGTATTTGACTTTCAATTTTAATATTACTAAATTTGAAACAGAAGTTATTGTTTAGGTTAACATTTTTATGCATGGTGTGTATAACAAAAATAAGAGTTAATAAGCATATTGCCCATATTGGTTGAGGTCAGATACTTCCCAAAGAAAATATTGTTACAAACGGTGTTATGATTCGATGGTAAATATTCTATTTTCCACACACGCTAAGTAGTAAACATACGAACCTGATTCTAACACTAATTCACGAAGAAAGATTTTTTGGGAACCAACAACAGCATAAAATGCAAAACAATAGTGATTCAAATACTATTTTCCACACACGTTAAGAGGCCGTTAGAACACCTTGTTTGTTCGCTTACCGATGCATTGAAATTTTTAAAAGGCACCTCAATTAGCTTATGAGTTTGACAACTTCAGTTTATAGGCTAATCAAATTAATAACGCTAAACTAATTAGCTCATAAGCTGGAAAAAGTAAGCCTACTCATTATCGAAATCTCAATAATCCGATAAACATAAAAAATATGAATTTTCCAAAAAACGCTCAATTTAAAAAAAAATAATAATAACAATGAATAATACCTTTAATGGTTCATCCTCCACTAATGAGACCTTGCAAATCCCTCGGTTGTCAACCAAGAACCTAAAGCCCACCATCTTTGCTGAAAAACAAAAGAGTAAACAATGACGATACATTATCGGTTTTCAAAATGAAAGTAACAGTATAAAAAGATTATAACCAATTTAGCAAAAAATGTAACATAATACCTTTAAAAAGAAGACATCCTTTTAATCTGCAACTTCGTATCCAACTCCAGTATCAACTCATTCTGCAATATTCATTTCATATTCAGCAAAAAAATAAACCTTATCAGCTTTACAAAATAAATAAGCTCATAAGCAGGGAAAATAAGCTAATCCAACCATCTTCAAATGATATGTTATTAATAAGCTATAAGCTCAACAAATCAACCCCATTCAATTCTAAACAAAATTATAAAAAGAAAATTTCGGTGCTTTATAAGAATCTATAAAAACCACTGATAAACAAAACCCACTTCAGTCCCATGGCATCACCTAAAGACATCCATTTTCAGCCCCCAAGTGCACCCACTTCAGTGCCCATTTGAGTACCCAAACACACCTATTTTAGCACCTACTTCAGTCCCCAATCCTACATGCATTTAGTCCATAAACTGACACACCTCAGATCCCAAATCCACCCATCTGCCTACCATCAGGAAAATATATAACCATGTTGTAAAAAAATCGGGTGGGAGGGGGCGATTGGGTAACGGGTGAAAACGGTTTATTTTTTTAACTATTAAAAATGGGTCAAGTCGGCTAATGGCGACAAATATTTCAACCAACAAAACCCACCGATTGAACACACCCGCTAAACCAATTCCCTGAACACCCCCTGAACCCACACGCACATTTGTGTTTGGTTTAAATTTATACACAAAAGCTGCGAAGTTTATTCGACATGTCATCAAATACACGGGTTCTCTGCGTTCATACATCTATTACATAAAATATCTAACTAATCACTAAAACATGTTTTCTTCTTGTAAACAAAGGTAAGGAACAACAAAGGCATACCATCACATAATGCAGCAGAGGGTATTTCACATTGCAGATTTGGTGAATGTGTGAGGGTACCTGGAGTCGGCATCGCTGGTAGGAACCCATCATAGGTGGAATGTCGAATCAGATTGCAGGTCTATAGCTAGTTGGTAAGCCCAAAACCTAAGTCATTCCAAACACCCCTAAGTTATTTGACTCGGCTAATATACCAAATTATAATAAGTTGAGAAGTTCAAAGATTAAACAAACGCCAAAAATATCAAATACCCATACGCAATTAAATCTACATTAAATCACACTTTACTGCAATTTCAGTCCAGAAACATAAGTCATACACTGCCACTAACGATTCGCTAATTGCCACATTTGATTTCTCAAACTACAATCAAATATATAAGCACACCGCTATTAGGCTATTACTGCTATGCAAAAATAAATCTATAACTCAACTAATCCAAAAACCTCAATTAAACACGTTTGGCAACATTCTAAGTTCCGAACAATGCTGAACCTACACCACATGTCACATTCCATTGAAACTATATAATGCAGAAAATTCAACTTCACTTCCACGTAACGATTAACATATAACGAACACTCATAATTCAATTATACAATTCCAATTCATATTTTCACCCATACAACCTAGCCTGAGAACCAACTGAACTATAAACAAAAGAGAATTCAGCAACAAATCCAAAATGATGTACCACAAACTGGGATTTTTTTGAAATCTTAAGCTTTATTCATATGAACCTTGGATGAGGAGAACCTTTGATATGTTTTTGTCCATCATCAAAGTAACCTGCAAAAGATCAACAGGGGAAAAATTAACACATGCTATAAATTATGACCAAACATTAAGTTCAAAATAATAGAAGGTGGAAACAAAGACCTCAGAAGGCCTAGCTGCAAACATAATCAGCAACCCAACCTTGTAAACAAACAAAAGAAAAACCCCAAATTAATGAAACCCTAATTTAAACGAAATTAATTAAACCCTAATAAAAAAGGGAATATATATATATATATATATATATATATACATATACATATATATATATATATATATATATATATATATATATATATATATATATATATATATATATATATATATATATATATATATATATATATAAACCCTAATTTAAATGAAATTAATTAAACCCTAATAAAAAGGGAATATATATATATATATATATATATATATATATATATATATATATATATATATACATATATATATATATATATATATATATATATATATATATATATATATATATATATATATATATATATATATATATATAGGGTAAGGTTCTAGAGAAAAGTCCATTTTGGTAGAAAAGTGAGAAAAAAAGGTTATAGAGTTTAATTTGAAACATCTCAAACTTCAGGGGTATGTCTTGAAACATGCCCCCACCCCCCCCCCCACCCACCCGAAAATTTTTTTTCCCGCCAAAAAACTTTTTTTTTTTTTGGCCAAAAATTTTTCCGCCAAATTTATAACCCAGATGCACCTTTTTTTTTTAGTGCATCTGGGTTATAAAAATTGGTGCATCATAGTTATAACTGAGATGCACCAATTTTTATAACTGAGATGCACTAAAAAAAAAGGTGCATCTGGGTTATAAAAATTGGTGCATCATAGTTATAACTGAGATGTACCAATTTTTATAACTGAGATGCACTAAAAAAAAAGGTGCATCTGGGTTATAAATTTTTGGCGGGAAAATTTTTGGCCAAAAAAAAAAAAAATTTTTTTTTTGCCCCAAAAAAAAAAATTGTTTTGGCGGGAATTTTTTTTTTTCGGCGGGGGGGGGGGGGGGGGGGTAGGGTGCAAATTTACAAAAACTCCTTAAAGAATGAAAGAAAATACAATTAGGTCCCTGTAGTTTGGTGTGAAAAAAAAGAGGGGTTGATCTGTACACTTTTCTCACTTTTCTACCAAAGTGGACTTTTTTCATGAACCCACCTATATATATATATATATATATATATATATATATATATATATATATATATATATATATATATATATATATATATATATATATATATATATATATATATATATATATATAAACCAATCGAATAAAAGTACATACCAGTGTGTGTGAGTGCTCTAGTTGTGGAAGATCATTTGTGTTTTGTGTCTGTGTTTATAAGCGTGTGTGTGTGTGTGGACTGTGTTTTTTTTCGTGTTTATAAGTGTATGTGTGTGGACTCATAGTTATCAAAATCGCGCCAAAGACTCGCCTAGGCGCGCCTTGGAGCAAGGCTCCAGCCATTGGGCTTTTTTCAGATTAAGGCTCACGACATGCATGAATCCCACAAAAAGCGCGCGCCTTGGAGGCTTTTTGCGCCTTTGCGCCTTGGGGCTTTTTGCGCCTAGGAGATCTAACAATTTTTTTTTTCTTTTTTTCTTCTTCTTTTTAATATTAAGATAAGATACATGGGCTTTTTAAGTCATAGGATGAGTATTTGTATGATTTGTAAATTTGAATCAATTCTACGTTTATTTTATTGATTGGAATTTTCTTTAAGAAGTTACTTTGTTTTATTAAGTATTTTCTTTACGACATATTATCATAAAAATATGACATTGTGCCTTGAATATTAATATGTTGCTTGCTTGATATTTTGGTTTAAATTATGAGCTTTGTTAGATGTAAGCTACAAATGTAGGACACAAGAATATTTAGTCTATATGGATTTTAATCTCTAGGTCATCGAATCAAAGAGTTGATCCATTTTAATATTTATAATGGTAAAGAGTTGATCCATTTTAGAAATAATAACTGATCCATTTTAATATTTATAATGGCAATATGTGTCATGCATTAAGTATTTTAACGTTATTTTGTGTTATTTAAGCTAAATAAATGGTCATATATGTTATAAAAAACTTAATGTTTTTAATGCGGCTCGCATTCATGAATCCCGCGCCTTGAAATGCGCCTCGACTCGAGGCTTTGCCCCCCTTTGCACCTTAGTGCGCCTTGAGCCTTTCAGAAAGTGGACTGTGTTTTGTGAAGAAGATTCGGAAAAAGTGTGGATAAAATATTATTGGGGGAACAACATTGTTCATAAGAACCCCAATAATTGTTAGTATAATTACCAATATTGTTATATCTTTTATTATAGTCCCATATGTTTTTTTCTTGAAAAATGACACTTAAAATTCATTTTCAAGCAATTAATCGACTCTGTTGGGCTAATGCTTCAAATCTAAATGAAGGTAACAAAATTAGATAGTTGCAACTTGAAACTATACAATATAGACTATTACACCATATGTTTGTGAAAGTCTTGTAAACCTACAATGATGCAAGGAACTTTACTTTGAATTTGTTACCTCAACACCTTTCAAAATTTGAGCCCCATTTAGACCGTCATAGGTTCTTGTCTCATTTCCTCTAGGTGGAAGAAACAACCATTTTAAGTTTTGCTTAATTGGGAAAATATTTGGAACAATAATATTTGTCACATAGCTATAACTAAGACAATGTGTAATGGTCGGTCGGATGATTGGTCGACCCTTCTTGGGACGCGTTCCAATCATTACATCACCCCGAGGACGCTACCTAGGCAAGGAATAAAAGGAAAGTCGGTCGCCTATGCAACCGAGTTGTTTGTGTGTAGTGTAGAGTATATTTATTTAATTGTTTTTGTGAGGTATATTTTTTGTGTTGTCTTCGATTTCTGTATTATACAAAGTTAATCATAAAATTGTCAGAAAACTAATGTGACAGTGGTGTCTTCGATCGGGTTCACCGTTTGTACTACACTACTATATGTTGCTCAATACAATTAATTGCATAAGAGACAATTGTTGTGGGTTCTCAAGTCCTTTCGAGTACACTCATTGTCGAAATGTATTTTCATCAGTTCATGCAGTGGGTTATTTGCAATCTTTATTTCTACTTGTAACTTTGTAAGTTAATCTAATTCGTGAAGTGTAAGGGGGTTGGCAATGGGTACGGGGAGGCACGGTGCGGCATCCCCACCGCACGGGAACACCGCCGCCCTCCCCATCCTACCGCACGGGAGCACCATTTCTCGGTGAAGCTTACCGAGCTTTATTTTGAACGTTGGAAATCAAAAAAGGAACGTTGCAAAGTTAAATGGGATACAACGGCTAGTTTTCTTTTGTTGTGTATATATATACTTGGTAAACAATGACAAAACATAACAAAAAAAAACCAAACACAACCGATCTAAAAAAAAAAAAATCCGGTTCCAAAAAAAAAAAAAACATCCGATTGAAAAATAATATCCGTTTCAACCACAAGTATATGGAGCACAAAAAAATTGGTTCGACTTTTTTTCTAGATGAGCCGTTCGAGTGGTCTAACGATACTAGTCTCGAATTTTTTGCCGACGCAATTGACGAAGATGAAGAAGATACGACTGGGTCGACACGAAAATCAGTGAAACGCAATCGGATCTCTGCTGCACAAAGATTGCATCGTGATTATTTTAGTGAAGATTCAAAATTCGACTAAGAATTTTTTGAAGATAGGTATCGTATGCCTAAAAGTTTATTTTTAAAAATAACGCAAGCTATTGAGGCTAGATTCGAGTATTTTCAGGAAGGTTACGATGCTAGAATGAAAAAAAGTTTCACGGCCATACAAAAATGTTTGTCTGCCATTAAACAACTCGCAACCGGTGCACCACTGGATGAGTTTGACGAATATTTGGAAATGGCGCAAAGAACTTCACGTGAATGCCTTCAATTTTTTTGTGATGCTATTATTGAGTTATATGCTCGAGATTTTCTACGTAGGCCAACAAGTCATGATGTTGCATGATTGTACGAAGCGCACGAAGACCGACATCACATTCCGGGTATGATCGGTAGCCTAGATTGCACACATTTTGTTTGGAGGAATTGTCCAATAGAATTGAGGGGTCAATATAAAAGGGGTGACCATCAATACCGATGGAGGCAGTGGCGTCTCAAGATTTGTGGATATGGCACGCGTTCTTTGGACCGCCGGGTTCAAACAACGATATAAACGTTGTGATGCAATCTCCGCTATTCCTCACCGAGCGTAATGGTACGGCACCTAAGTGCCCATTTGTTGTGAACGGCCATACGTACAAGCGTGGCTACTATCTTTGTGATGGCATATATCCGGCATGGTCTACGTTTGTTAAAGCGTTCAAATTTCCAACCGACCCGAAGGAAAAAAAGTTCAAGAAATTACAAGAGTCGGCTCGAAAGGATGTTGAACGGGCATTTGGTGTTCTTAAGGGTAAATGGAGTATACTGCAACGACCCTTACGGCCACACACGATAGAAAGAATTAGAAAAATAGTTTATACGTGTGTCATATTGCATAACATGATTATACATAACGCCGGTAACGCAATCTCGCCAGTTCATATTCGAGATCCTCCGATTGAACCGGTGTTTGACGAAGCAGCTTTAGGCGAGATACGGGATGAGGATACACATTTTCGTGTCAGATTTGATCTTATGGAGCATGTTCACGCTCAACAATTACCATACATCGAGGTGGACGATGAAGTTTAGTTTTTTAGTATTATGTAATTGTATTTTATGTTTTTTAATAATATTATGTAATGTTTATTTTAATTTTAATGAATTTTAGTTTTTAATAAATTTTAATAGAATTTAAAAAAGAAAAAAAAAATGAAAAAAAAAAAAGTGAGTGAAGGGTGAGGGGTGTGCCGCCAACAAAAAATGAGTGAGTGAAGGGAAAAGTGGGAGGGTGATGTGACATAAGGGGATTGGTAGTTTGTGAGTGAAGGGTGATGGGGTGAGGGGTGCATTGCCAACCCCTAATGACATAATTCACCTGTGTAAGAATTTTGAAACTCGGGTATAAATATATCCTTGCATACCTAATTTTCGTCGCTAGCAATCTAGCATCTACTTACTTCTTGACATGCTTTCTATGCTTTAACATAGATGCAATAATGGTCCCAATAGCTCTACCGAAAAATCATATCATTATAGTTTGTTGCATGGGGTAGTGGGCTTGTTTTTGTATTGTTTTCTTTTGTTGTGGCATATAAAGTTGCCATAAAGCGTATGAAAAATTAACCGCACAAACTATGAATTTCAAGAAAAATGGTAAGTAGCTAGTTGCATCGTAGTGCATAGCTTGTGTGGTCGGAAGTGTTTGATATGATATTTCGGCGGTTTCGTTTAAGTTGTTAGGTTTATGGTCTGGGTTTTTCACTCGTTTTCATACTTTTTACCGGGTAATTGCCCTTAGAGAGGAGGGTATCCTACGCCAACAGTGGCGTTTTCCTGGAAAACGCAACCCGAGCACGCCACAACCACACCGGGCCTCATGTTTTCGCATCTTGAGCCATCACGACCAGCCCAAATGGTCCCGGAAAACGCGACCCGACGGCGCTAACTCGGTACCGGTGCTCACGTTTTCCCGTATTTTTTTCACTTTTTCCCTTCTTTTTTGTTTGGTGTTAGATGTGTGTTATTTATGGAGGAATAAGGTAGGATTTGGCTGCAAAATAGAGATGAAGTAATATCTGTTGTTGGCTGTGAGAGAGGGAGAAGAAGCAAAATAGCAAATGCAGATGTGTTGTTGGATGCAAAATGGAGATGAAGTAACCATAGAGGCGAGGGATATATTTAGGTGTAACCCGTTTCTTTAGTTTGTGGATCGACTTACTGATGATGGTGGGCTGGGTTTTTGGTTGCTGCCATTGTTGTGAAATTTGCCATGGTGCTTGTGAGAGATACTTTGGTTGCTGCCATTGTTGTTGTAGATGATGATGATTGGAGAGGAGTGAATGAGATAATTCTTGTTCAAAAAAATAGATAATTCAAGAATTAAGAATGAGGATAAGTATAGATATGTGTCACGTGTAGCTTTTTTTTTTCTTTTTTTTTTACTGCATAATTTTACAATATTTTTGTAATAGGACAATATTTTGTATCCTTTATTTTTTGTAACGTAGTTTTTTCAATTAATGAAATTTCAATTTAGTTAAATTTGTTGGTTTGTTTAAATAAATGATAAAAAGTAAGAAAAAATAAATTATGCGGGGTCCAAAGGTGCACGACAGCACCAGAAACTGATGTTATAGGAGGGAGGGGTTTTTTGGTGTTGTGATGAATTCTAGTGTTATAGAAAAAAGTGCTGATGTGGTATCTCTTTTCACCACGGCACCAACGGGATGGCACCACGATACCTAGTGCTCTTAGTATTCATGTGTTATACCTGGGTTTGGTTGGTGGAGTTTGTACTTTCAATTGGTAGATTTTCAAAATCGTGGTTATTAAGGTCCTTTGTAGTTTTATCACTTTATGTTTTGGTTGTGGCTTTAGAACAGTTTGGTTGGGTGTAATTTTGGAGTCATTCATTGTACTTTTAGAGTCGTTGGGTCGAGAACTTTGTGTCATAACATCTTGCCGGTTTTAAGTATTGTTATATGTTGCCTCTTAAAAAAAAGCTTCATGGTGATGTTACTATCTAAGAATCAAAATTTTAACATCGCAGTGTAAAAGAATTTGTGAAGCCCAACCAAAAAGAAGCCCATACCAAACGGTCACAAAACATTTTGAAATGTTTCATACGAGTATTTAGATTAGTTATTTAGCCGATGTGATATTAGTTTTTATATTCAGCACCCCTTATTTTATAGACATGTCTATAAAATCCATAAATAAATACCTTAAACAATAAAAGACAAAACTGTAGATTAATCTTTAAAATGTTGTGAACAAAAATAGAGGAAATAAAAGTAATCTTCAATTGATTATTAACTAAGAGATTTACAAAGAGTATATATAGACAAACATTAAGGCAAAACTCTAATAGCTAACATGGGCCGTGGGCCTATTATGGGTTATATGGACATCCATATATAATTATTCATAATATAAAACAATATTTATCACTATGATTTTTTATATTAAACACGACCGGCCCTCTTTAACTAAAATCCTGGCTCCGTCCCTGAATGTTCATACTGTTTTTAAGCGCCAAACATTTCTCTATGCTGTAAATGAAAACCTAGAGACCGAATCTAAATAAAACAAAACTAGAAGACTGAAACCGATGGTTTGAATTTTGTATTTTGAGAAAAACCAATGTCTACGTTCGGTTTGGTTTTAGCATAAAAATCAACCGAAAACAACTAAATCGACAAAATAAATATAATCTTAAAATATTCTTATTTAGATTGCTTTTTAAAACTATCATTTAAGATGCATAAACAATATCTTTTAGGATTTCGATCAGTGGCGGAACTAGAACATTTTTCGGGTGGGGTGGGGGCCGAATCGGAGATTTGTTTGTAACCTCAACTAAATTACCTTTAAAACCTATAATATTTACACTACGTGCCGTAAATTTTGAAGAGGCTGGAACCCTCCCCTGCCCCTTCATAGAACCGCCCTTGATTTCGGTGGTCATTAGTTTTTTTCTATTATCATTGTGTCAATTTATGACAAATAAACAATTATCTTCTAGTAACCTTTTTTGTGATAATTAGTTTCTTACTATTATTATTTTGTATTTCTTTATTCTTGAAACTTAAAAGTGTTAATTTATGATACATAACAAATATGACTTTAGAAAGACCAAACCTTGATAATCAATTAGAAAACGAAAAAAAAAAAAAAAAAAAGAAAAAAAAAATCGAACCTAGATAAAACCAAAACCGAATAGATTTTAGATAGCAAAAAACGAAATTTTTGGTTTGGTTTGCTTTTATCCTAAAACCGAGTCAAACCGAACCATGTTCACCCAAAAAAACCGAATAAATGCGGAGCATAAATAAATAGCTTTCTAAATGATATATATTTTTAATTATCAATATAACGTAAAATTTGTATGCTAATTTAAATATGTTAATGTTAATGCATCTTTTAGTTATAAGGATTGTGAACCATTGATCACGTGTGATGAGAAAGAGAAAAAGATTCAGTGACTGCATCATCAAACGAAACTAAAATTTAAGTGTGCGCATGTTTAAGCGCATTGTGAGAATTTTGTATTTAAGTATAAATGTAGATAAATGGTAAAAATAGTACCATCACCGAAGTAAAAGAAATGAAAACAAATAATGTAACAATGATGTAACATGAAAATAAGATTAAAACACCACTATTACACTCGGTCTAACAAATTGTTTTATTGTTGTTATTCATGGGAAGGGAGTAGTGAGTGAAAAAAGTGGCAACTTTATTTACTTACTTAAATCAGTTAAAAAGACAAGAGTTATACATCGAGACAGAGCTAATAGGGGGTTGGCGGGTGTCAAGCCTCCTCCAATCCCATAGAAGAAAGTTTGGCCCATTGCCTAATTTTTATTTTTATTATTATTATTATTATTATTATTATTATTATTATTATTATTATTATTATTATTATTATTTTAATTGTTTAGTCGGTCAATCTAGTGATAATTTATATTTCCTTATGCTTTTGTGCTCCTAGTCCTGATCAATTGGCTACCGGGTGTTCACTCAAACTAAAAAAAATGTAAATAATGAATCAAGATCTAGACTATCCTCTATCTGGAGAGATATGCCCCTATGAGCGACTATGCTGATCTTTATATGTTTTGGCCACGCGCGTTTCCGCTAAGAAGAAGAAGGTTTGGATCTTTAAACCTTAAGAGGATGCTATCGAATGTGCTCTTAGCGCATGTGAGGGATGTGACCTATGTTAGGTCCATAAGATAGCACAGCTTTTAGTGTTCTATGATTCACCTGTTATCATATTTCGTGTCATGGTTTTCTTATTTGAGCAATAACAGAACATTAATCCTACCATTGTTTATGGTACAAATTAAAATTTTGGTGTCGAATCGTTGGTATTTAACATAATTGAGCATTATTCTTTTGATATTGGTCTTAGGTTGAATAATGAGCTAATAAATAAATAATTTATGTAACAAAGACGTTTCCAACATAAAAAAGAGAGGTTGGGACTATAATCGGAAAGTTCAGAGTATAAGGGTGTGTTTGTTTCATTAAAATATTTTAGGTCTGATCTAACTATCATATCTTACCAGTAAGAGGTAACTAGAAAGTTTAAATCTGAACGAAATAATGTTATTGTTTTTGTATAATTGTCCGAATAATTTTAAGTGCTCGTTCCTGCAATTTATTTAAGTAACTTATGTAAACAATGTTGCAAAAAACGGCCTACTCGGCCTTGTAATCGCCGATTAAAAGGTAAACGGCCCTGGAACTTGGGGAGATTTACAAGGAAATCGGCGATTACAAGGTTTAGGGGCCGATTAATCGGCTAAAAAACGCTACTCGGCCTCGACCGCCTCAGGACCGATTCACGATTTTTGCAACATTGTATGTAAATATGATGGAAATACCCCAACGTGTGTGGATTGATAATGATGGAAATGAGAAAGAGTTCTCTACAAGTGCAGTTTGGAAGGATGTGAGAGGAAATGGTACTAAAGTATGTTGGAAGGACCTTGTTTGGCACTCAAATTGTATTCCCAAACACACATTCATCTTATGGTTAGCCATTAAATCAAAACTATGCACTCAAGATAAGCTAGCTAAATGGTATCCAAACAGAACTTTTGTATGCAGTCTTTGTCACAAAGAAGCTGATTCACATGACCACCTTTTCTTTAATTGTGAGTTTTCTGGTGAGCTATGGAAGAAAATGTCTGCTATTGCCAGAATTGAAGTTAAGGAAGGCAATTGGGAGGATACTGTGAAAGCTATTAGCAAAGAGAAAAATGGATTTTATGTTTGGGGTAACATCAGGAAACTTAGTTTTGCTACTATAGTGTACTATATCTGGCAAGAGAGGAATTGGAGGTTGTTTAATAACTGTAAGAGAAGTATTGAAGATGTGTTTGGTATAATATGTGAGGAACTAAAAGCTAAGTTGACTACTATCACAGTAAAACAGTCTACAAATGTTGTTGAAGCTGAGCAGGCATGGAATGTTAAATTTCAAAAGAAAAATCTGGAAAGCTAAAGTCCAGGGAGGTGGAATATAGATGTTTCAAGTTGAATAAGTAATGCTAATAATAGTTAATGCAGCCTGAAGAGAGTAAGAGCAATAAAGATAACTGCATTCAGTCTTGGCTAATGAATAAAGGAGTGTTTGGATACATGATTAACAGCAACAACTTCTATAATTGCTGCCTAATACTAATTGCATGCCATTACAATGATGAGATACCTTGTACCTTGGAGTTCTATCTGGTGTGACTGTACCTATGGTAACCTATATGATTTCTTCAGTCTGGCCTTGGGAGGGGATTGGACAGTCATATTTGGCTAAATAGGAGGTCTAATTCAGTAAGGATGTACCATAAAGTAGGGTCTGTCATTGTGAAGGGTAAATGGCTTGGGTGGATGGTGTATGATGGATGTAATAGAGAGGAATGACAGATGATCCTTCTTGGTCCTTCCAATACATCATCAAAGGAGGTAATGGTTGGTCCTCCCTCAAGGTGAGTGTTTCTAAATGTGTGAAGCCATTTGTAAAGATGGAAATGTAGCACATTTTGAAGAGCCCTTAACTTGGAGGGGTTATGGGTTCCTTGTGGCCTTTTTTCTTTGCTACCTTAATCAGTGTGGTGGCAGGTTGAGTGGTTATGGTGGAAAGAAGAAGGGAAATGTAGCTAAATGGTAGGTGCTATAATAAGGTGAATCAAATGAAAAGAGAATGATTGAAGAAGATTGTGCAATCAATGATGTGTGATTACTCTGTGTACCAGACAAAGTAGCTAGAAGTCTAATGTCTATACTAGTATACATTGTGTTTGTATCCGAATTGGGAAATGCCCAATGTCAGCTTTATGTTATTCTCAAGAGTTGTACTATGGTTGGAAATTAATACAATTCACCTTTGCACAAAAAAAAATAAAAATAAAAAAATAAAAAAATGAAACAAGACTTTTTATCATAAATATAATATAGTTAATAAATCATCAAATATATTATATTAACACGAGTCTTCAATATCTTATCGGGTAAAAGGTAGTAAAATAAGTCGTCCACCTCTTACTGAGTAAGATGTTATATGTCTAACTGGGTCGGACTAAAAAAAAAAAAAAAAAAAAAAAAAAAAAAAAAAAAATCTGTCTACCTCTTACTAGTAAGAGTAAGAGAGCTAGTAACATTCAAAAAAAAAAAAATCCTAACATTATAATTGGGGTGTTTGGACAATCAAAGACAAAAAGACCTTTGCAGCTAACGAAAAGGCTAACAAGCGTTAGTAAAAAAAGAATAAAAGACCTAGCGCGCAATTAATAGAAAATGTTGAGACTATAATTGCGATTTTTGAGAATCTGGGACTATATTCGAAAATCAGTCGGAGTTTAAGTATCATAGGTGTAAATTACCCATAATATAAGACACATGTCACTTTGTCTTTCACACACTTTACTACATATACAACACACAACATTATACGTCAACTTTAAATACACCAAACCAAAATCCTCACGGTTCTATAATATTCCAGATCATTCTTAACATCCATCGATCACAAGGTATACAAAAAGCTTTCTTAGATCAAAATCATATTTCAAAGATGGTTTCTGAGGCTAGCAAGAAGAAGGCAGCTCAAAAAAAGGCTGCAGCTGCTGCTAAGAGAGGAGGTAAGGCTGCTGCTACTGCGAAGAAGGTGGCTCAAAACGAAACGGTGGAGAAGGTGGAGCATGGGATGGGAGGGCTTGTGATATCTGATCGGACTTGTACTGGGGTGCTTTGTTCTCATCCTTTGTCTAGAGATATTAGGGTGAGTCTACATGATATATTATGATTATGGAATTTTTAACAATCGTTTGTGTGGTTATTGATGTAAAACGGATAAGGTTTTCCCTGTTTAGGTAACCTGGCGTGGGCGGGTCTTTGACTTTGATGTACGTGGCCTAACCGGGTGGTTCTGTAACCTTGTCCGACCCTTCCCACTTTCATAGGCCACTCTCAAATGTATACCTAGTTAGGGGTGTAAACGAGCCGAGTCGAGCCGAGTATTGACATGCTCGAGCTCGGCTCGTTTAAAATCGAGTCAAGTCGAGTATTTTTCGAGTCGATCTCGAGTTGTTCGCGAGTTGTCTCGGCTCGATTACACCTCTATATATATATATATATATATATATATATATACATCTATATATATACATATATCTATATACATATATATACATCTATCTATATACATATATATACATATATCTATATACATATATGTATATATATATATATATATATATATATATATATATATATATATATATATATATATATATATATATATATATATATATATACACATATATACATATATATATATATATATATATATATATATATATATATATATATATATATATATATATATATATATATATTGGGGTGTAAATGTGTAATCGAGTCGAGTCGAGTAGCTCGCGAGTTGTCTCGGCTCGTTTAAAATCGAGTCGAATCGAGTATTTTTCGAGTCGATCTCGAGTTGCTCGCGAGTTGTCTCGGCTCGTTTACACCCCTATACCTAGTGATAGGGGTGGAGCCAAGAAGATATGGTCGAGGGCCAAACTTTGATAATTTTTAGACTACAAATCGGTTCGTTAGGGGGGCAAATTACAAAAGTAGCCAAATATTTTAGAAAATTTACACTACAATTTATTTCGATAGGGGGCACGTGCCCACCCTGCCCCTCTCCTGTCTCCGCCTCTGCCTAGTTAGGTTTGAATCATTGACCTCTTGTAAGGAGGTCAAGTGCCTTACTGCTAGGGCATTTGGTGGTGGTTTGTGTGGTTATTGATGTGTTGTGTTTATTTGTTTGGTAGAAATGAAAAAAATAGTTACTATGATTAGGTTTGATAATTAGCTTGCTCAGAAACCATTCCCAAAGTGGCCATTGATTAAGCACTCTGATGTCCTCCCAAGAGGTCTCAGTCCTCTCAGGTTCAATTGTACGAATTTTGGGTGGCCAAGTAAAGGGTCAGAAACAGTCACTAGGGTACATCTGAGTTAAAAACTCGCTCTCTCGAGGTAACCTGAACAGGAAACCTCATCCGTTTTGTAAGTGGCTTGCCGAGAAAATAAGTGTTTTTGTAATTCTATATTATTGAAACTGCTAATCCTGCATATGGTGTTTTGACACGAGTGATAACGTGTTTAGGTAAGTACTGAAAAAAGTTGTTTTCAGTATTGTACTATCTTTAAACACAATAAGCAGATAATTTTACCCCTGTTATATGTCACAGAGCTTTAATCTATTTTGTCCATATAGACATATTGTCTTGCCATTTCTGTTCAGTGGACCACTGTAAGTCTGTAAAGTTTGGCATGGACAATTTGTTTGTTCTCAATAATGAAAGGTTATGCTATGTGATTTTTGTATAAGCATGATCATTAGATGCTTCATATTTTAAACTTATGTGAGTAGAATATATTTAGATGATAATCTTTCATGTTAAATGTTGCTCTGGCATTTAAAGCATAAAATCTATACCAACAAGCGTTTTACTCATCAAATGCCCTGTTTTTCTGGATGCTCAACAATCTCCTTGTCACTTAGTTTCCGGTCAAAATTGCGTATCTTTTTCTGGTCGTCTTGTTCTATTATTAGAAAAAGGTTTTACTACTTGTAGGGCACTATACGGTCTAAAATTAAGGATGGAGAGTGTGAGACTTCTTGTATTTGCTATAACCGCGGCAAGAGTAAGCGCACTATTTCATGTGGTCTGTTTGTGTGACCAATTCTTTTCTATAAATTCAATATTGATTAGTTACCTTATCTTTCGATTAGCTTCTACTTGGTGTCGCTTATAATTTTGGTAACATTGTGTATTTATTTACCTTAAAGATCTCTAGTATTGATGTGGGATATCTTTATTTGCAATATTATGAAGCTGTAATGGAGAGATATGCCAATGTTGTCATTCCAGTAAAGCATTGTGTCTAAAAGCGGTGGATATTGTTTAGGCTTATGTCGAATCTCGTTCCTCTTCTAGCTGCTAAATACAAGTATCTTATAGTTGACTTACTAAGGGACCCAAAAACAAAACTCGACAATATGTTTTGAAGTTCACGGGTCGATATCTCATTTCACACCATAAGTTTTCGGCACTGATAGTATTGCATATTACTAATTTTATTTTCTTCTTTGGTTGATTGGTTGATACTTGATTGTTTTCAATGTTAAGAATAGCATATGCTGGATGCTGTGGTGGCACCTAGACGAATGCTAGTCAGATAGGTATGTTATCAGGGTGTTCTGCTGTCAATGTTGCCTGTTTTTTATTAACCTTTTTTCTGAATATGTCAAATCTTTTCAACGTCATTATAAGGAGTATTTCCATGAATTATCGCCTTCTTTATATAGAGCATAGCCGTATGTTTCACATAATTCTGCAAGTACTTAGTGGACTCCTGAAAATGGATAACTCGACCATATTCATATGTCATAACATGGATGAATATTCTGACTTCAAGTTTATGATTGCAGATAGAGTCTCTATCACTTACATTTCACGGGCATGATCTTATTGTTGATTCTGAGCTGGAGCTCAACTATGGGAGGTTTGTGTCATTTACATCGAGTTGATGCATATCACTTTTGTTTGCACATATTGGTTTTGTTTGCACATATGGCTGATGATTCTTTTTGTAATTTAATCCTTTTTTTTTTCCTTTCTTTTTGCTACCTTTTAGACGATATGGTTTACTCGGGTTGAATGGCTGTGGTAAATCTACTCTTCTGACTTCAATTGGACAACGTGAGCTTCCCATCCCGGAGCACATGGATATATTCCATCTTACCAGAGAGATTGAAGCTTCTGATATGTCATCACTTGAGGCCGTGATGAATTGTGATGAAGAGAGGCTGAAGTTAGAGGAAGAAGCTGAGCGTTTGATTGGACAGGTAAGCAATCTGACATTGATCATTTAAAGTATTTAAATGGTGTTTTAGAGGTGGAAATCTGGGTTAGTCACGTAACGGGTCAAAACGGGTGTGAGTACAAACAAACCTTTTTTGTCTATCTGTTACAATGAAAATCTATATCTTCTAGTAAAAGCATAAAATTTGGACTTTAAGCACTGTTAATCCCATTTGACCCTTGACCTTTTAGCTTTTTTGGAACCATTTGACCCGTTAAAAAAATTCACAACAAGATCAACCAAATTGGTTCGAATTTACCAACTCTAGCTGTGTACTAGAAATACAATTTAGTTGGTACTCATTGTTTCTACTGCAAAAAGGCTTAGATAACATTTACTTTCTCATTTGGAATTAGGATGATGGCGGTGGAGAAGCTCTCGAGAGAGTTTATGAACGTTTGGAAGCTATGGATGCATCTACTGCTGAGAAGCGTGCTGCTGAGATCCTGAACGGTCTTGGTTTTAACAAAAAAATGCAAGAACAGAAAACACGAGACTTTTCTGGTGGATGGAGAATGCGGATTGCTTTGGCACGTGCTCTCTTCATGAACCCCACTATCTTGTTGCTTGATGAACCGACAAATCATCTTGGTAAGTTATTGCTTGTAAAACAATCTACTTTGTTTGAAAAAAAAAATGATTTAGGAGGTTATATGCGTTTAAAATACTAAGTATCCTTTTCAAGCTGGTTTTTTATTTAACTTTACGCATTCGAGATCCATTATAACCCAAGTCGACCCATTCAATGCAGATCTTGAAGCTTGTGTCTGGCTGGAGGAAACCCTTAAAAAGTTCGAACGCATACTTGTCGTGGTCTCACACTCTCAGGACTTCCTTAACGGTGTATGCACCAACATAATCCATATGCAAAACAAGAAACTGAAGTTTTACACAGGGAATTTTGACCAATACGTTCAAACCCGATCGGAACTAGAAGAGAATCAAATGAAACAATACAAATGGGAGCAAGATCAAATTGCGTCAATGAAAGAGTACATTGCTAGGTTTGGACACGGGTCTGCTAAGCTTGCCCGTCAAGCTCAGAGTAAGGAGAAGACCCTGGCCAAAATGGAACGTGGTGGTCTTACAGAAAAGGTGACACGAGACAAGGTACTCGTTTTCCGGTTTACTGACGTGGGTAAGCTTCCGCCACCTGTCCTACAGTTTGTGGAAGTTTCATTTGGTTACACACCAGATAACCTTATTTACAAGAAACTTGACTTTGGGGTTGATCTTGATTCTCGTGTCGCATTGGTGGGACCCAATGGGGCTGGTAAGAGTACTTTGTTGAAACTCATGACGGGTGAGTTAGTCCCCCTAGATGGTATGGTGAGACGGCATAACCACTTACGGATTGCTCAATTTCATCAGCACTTGGCGGAAAAGCTTGACCTTGAAATGTCGGCTTTGACTTATATGATGACTGAGTATCCAGGAAATGAGGAGGAAAGAATGAGGGCAGCTATCGGGCGGTTTGGTCTGAGTGGGAAAGCACAAGTGATGCCAATGAAGAATCTTTCAGATGGTCAAAGGAGCCGTGTGATATTTGCATGGTTAGCTTATAGGCAACCACATATATTGCTTTTGGATGAGCCAACTAACCATTTGGATATCGAGACAATTGACTCGTTAGCTGATGCTTTGAATGACTGGGATGGTGGTTTGGTGCTTGTTAGCCATGACTTCAGACTTATAAACCAAGTGGCTCATGAGATTTGGGTGTGTGAGAATCAAGCCGTGACTCGTTGGGATGGTGATATTATGGCTTTCAAGGAGCATTTGAGGAGTAAGGCTGGTCTATCTGATTAATAGCATTAGACCAATGTCATCATAGGCTCCATATTATACATGGTTAAGTTGGGTTGGGATCGACCAGGTGGCTAAAACAGATGCCCAAAAGCTGAAAAAGGAGAAAACACAAGAATGAAAAATACAGATATTCTTTTGAGACTTTGGGGGACTTTAACCACTTACAAATTGCCTCCTGCGTTTGCTGTCTGATTTAGTAATATATATCATCTTTCATTAAAGATTGTAAAATGTATGACGATGTATTCTCCAAGTTTTATCTAGCTACTCTAATGTATTTCCGGACCTTATGTTTGAATGTGGAGTCAGGTCGGTCATATTGCCTAGATTTTGGCCAATATTTGGACCGACCTAGGAAACCAATAATGAATCTTTGATTAATCGTTCATCATTTCATTTCAAGGCAAATTGTAGCGTGCGCCACTATCAGGCTAATGGCATTCATTATCTTGTTTCTTAGTTTTGTTACCTGCGGATATTTCGACTGTTTAAGAGACGACACCTGAGTTACTGCATGGCCAAAGTTATTTATCAGAGTCGCAAAAAGCAAAAGAGAATTTTAGCCTCAAAAATGCTATCTTTGCAGTTTTGGTTGGGTGTCATTTATTAGCAATGAGGTTTAAGCCCACATTGGGTCCCTGGTTCAGCAAAATATGTAAAAAGTGCAAACCATTAGGCCCCAACCAGCACAGATCGAATGGAAGCCATTGGCAATGAACAACACTTTCTTTGTGCTTTATTTCCGAACAGTCGCTTTCTTCTACGCTTTGCAAGTTGTACCTTGAGTACTTCATATCTAACTAGAAACAACTGTCATATATCGTACAACATTTGCCCGTTTTCAATCAATCAATCATGTAATGACGCCTTTCGGGATATGCCCTTTTTCGTTAATGATTGAGCATATGCCCTCTTAACGGCAGATGTTAGACATAGTCCTTTTCTTCATTGCCATTTGCAAAAAGAAAACTTGGTCACATCGGTTATTTATAGATGTGCTTCGAGCCTAATCGTTATGTGAGAATTATAAGAAAGTAAACTAGGAGATGAACCAAATATTATGTTTAGAATTTGGAAAGCTTTTATCCACACTAAATTAATAAGAGTTTTGTGGTTTAGTCTCTAATTGTGGATATTAAAAAGATATCTATGTATAAGCTGCAGGCATAGTTCATAGGTATGCTATTGATGTTACTTTTATAGTCACATATAAGAGCCGAAACAAACATAAATAGACACACCACAAAAACTATATTCCGTATCATGTCAACTATGTGAATGTATGGATGTATAGTATCGACATCAGAACAATGTGGCATGCTAGTGATATATATTTAGGATTTGGTCTTAAGATGACAGTTATATATACTTATATAGCCAATTTGCGAAACATATAATCTAAGGTTTAATTGTTTAAACGAGGAGTTATAAGAAGGTAGTTGAGTTTTTGTAGTCAATGATACAAAAAATGTTTGTAATCTGACAAACTTAAGCAATATAAACTATAAATCGATATTCTTAATCAATATAAACTGATGAGAACAGATACATGTAAATGATTAGCCAAACGGATTATTGCACCAAAAACCCTTTTAACTTCATTTGTCAAGGGTTTACATATCGATGTGCAAACAACCAACATTTAGAAAAATAAGTAAATTTGTCATAATATTAGCAACTTTCCACCATGGTATGATACGAACACCATTCTTCACCATCTTGAGACCCTATTTGTTCCTTTAGCATCCACTCTAGCTCACTCGGCCTGCAAGGTATCATAAGAGCACCTTCATGGTCGAACCCATACTCTTCTGCGGCTCTCTCCAAGAGTCTTAGAAAAGTAGGATGTTGAAGGCATGTCATAGGCACAACAAATCTCCTTTCTGCATAATCATCGGATGCTATCACTGCAAAGTGACCTTCTTTCACGTCTTTTGGGACCGTTTCTTGGCTAGAGAAGGAATCTCTCCTTCTCTTAGCCAAGAATAGACCCTTTTGCAATTTCTCCACAACTAACTTAAGCTTCAAAATGCCATTGTTTTTCTTACTACTATTACTACCTCTCACTTTTGCCATTCTAATTTTCTATATCAAATACTTTAAACTTGATAATTTGCTATGCGCTTCCTCGTCATTTACCCTTATATACACCACTAGACTACGAGAGAAAGCGAGAGGTAGAGAGGTTAATGTGAGCACTCGCATGTGAATAGGATTGAGGCTTTGATCGTCAGGGCCCCAATTAAGGCAAAGTCACCTCATGCCTACTTTATTGACAAATATTATAACTTATCATATAATGTGTATAGATGGAGATACCTTGCGTATATGTATGTGTACGTATATATAGTTAACAGTTAGACGACAAGAAGAACGTGCATATGCTGTTCCAAAAAAAAAAAAGGATGTGCATATTATTGATGCATAGTAGACTGAACAACTTGTTGGAAGTAGTTTATGCAACAAACATGTTACATGTATGAAAGTGGCACAAACTTCATACGGACATAACTTTGGTTTTAGTGGATATACGATGTCGTATACTAGTATAAACGACCATCCACATATATCTTAAAGGGTATTCTTCAATATTTTTGTTACTCTAAAACGTCTATTAAACACTTTGTTGCTTCCTTTCTACGTCAACTATGGTCTGCTATCGATATGATATTATTGCAAAGAGATGACATGATTTCTACCAAAATGATGTTTTTGTTCCGTATATGATTAATCATAATAATTTTATCTCAATGTACTTATATATCTTGATCAAGAGGCAAACAATGTTTATATATAATTATGTGATAAGAAATGAGCAGAATACACTTAACCAGCTATTACAAATGGGCTGCAAATTAAAAAACGTTGTTTGAATATGTTTTTACAGTTAGAGCTGTGATATACAAGATAATGAGTAAACTGCAAAAACTGTTCATATTATTTGCCTAAATCGTAGGCGCAGTCTACATCTTGGAAAGTGCAAGCGCGGTCTTTGTGCGGAACTTTGGTGTGCAATTATCCCTGACAGGACTTGCACTTACAACGTTCATAAGTTGTCATACCATTGACGAAGATTGCACACCAAAGTTTATCCTTCACTCACGAATTTGTAGGCACTGCGCTTGCAATTTGGCCAAACCATGTGGACGGTTTTTGCAATTTACTTTTAGACAATGGTTGCTTGAGTGTTTGGAAATTTGACTATCTAAAAATTTGCATGTGTAATGACACTCAAATAATCTCATAATCAGAACCATACTTGGCCTAGCTACTAGTTATTTAATCTCCAAATAATCATATCTTTAGAATTAGTTTCACAAGATATTTTTCTAATATGCAATGTCAAAACACCCCTTATGTATCTTTAAAATTATGAAACCAAATCATAGGCTTCGATCTTATCTTATAGAATTAATTAATGTTTTTTGAATGACAGACAGCACACCCTGAAATTTCTCAGGTGTATGGGACCTTGAGATGGCCAAAAAGTTCAGGGCAGCAGGGCCTAAGCAACGCCCCGTGACAATTACAATACAAGCTATTAGTATTATTTTCAGAACGTGGTATCGACACCAAAGTTATAATAGGTCATTAATGATCGCGTTTATTATAATTTCCCCCTCAATATAAAAAGACAAAAATTCTCTTGAAAAGGCGGAATAACCTTAAAACAGTTGAACTAGGAGTGGCATCTTACCAACATGACCCAAAAAGCGCATAAAAGTAAACAAGTTAAGTTGGGTTAAATGAGTTCCATGTCATGTTAGGGTTGACCCACCCGAACCTTTATAAACAGGTTAGGATGTGTATAGGTTAAACGGGTCAACCCATCAACAAATTTCATAATAATGTTATATTTATTACGGGTGAAAAGGGTTGACCCGCCAACCCATTTAAATAAACAGGTTAAATGTTTAGTTTTCCAGTTACATGTGCGGGCTAGGATTGTCCACGTGTAACTTGATTACTTAAACAAGCCCCTTCACCAATCGGTTACAACTAGAACGGGGGTTATAACTGATTAGTTGTACGTTAGTTTTGTTAAGTTGTACCTTTAATAAATAAGGGGGTATGGGTACTGCTAGTACAATAACTCAATAAGACCTGGAGTGAAAAAGTGCATCACAAGGTCCCAAAATGCCAGAAGGTAGCAAGTGTGACTGATTAGGATTGATCGATATTATATTTTTTATTTACTTTTTATTTTGTTTGTGTCGAGTTACTGGTAGACAAGGCAAGTCAGAACTGTCTTCTTGTTTTGTCAAGTTTATTAACTATGGTTAACCTTAAAAAGTGATATAATCAGCTTATGTTTTCTGCAACGATGTTGTTTGGCTATTAGAGTAAGATATTGATATCTTAAAGTTTGTTCTTGGCTAGGAAGTATGTATCAAACAAGGTGATTAAGGGATTAGAGGCAATTTTCACATAAAAATTAATCAAATATCGAAATGAGTACGAATATTTTAAGTCGACAGCACTAGAAACCAAATACTGTACTAAGAAATATCGAAACAATGACCTGATGCAGATATTTCCACGTTAACGTTGTTGTAATGCATTTATGGGAAATTTGAGAAAAAGATATTACTGTCAACGTTGTTATAATGCATTTATGGGAAATTTCAGAAAAAGATATTACTGTCGGCTTCCTTTGATGAGTCTAGTTGCAATCGTTTTACAATTGGTTGATGGATGAATCAAGGTTCTGTTGTTGGTCCAGGCGCATTGCTTTACGATGGTTGAATAATCTATCTGTCCCTACTTTTAATGTTAAAATTGGACTACTTTCGTAAGGTTAACATCATATCTTTTTCAGAAGAAGAGACCACAAGAAAAACAAGGTACTAAAAACGATGATGATAGCTAAATGATATTAAGTCTAGATCTTATGAGTAATAACTCAGACCATTCATCATACGGTTAAATAAGAATTGAAGGGGACAGTCGACAATCTCATATGAGAATTTGTCAATATTATTAAAAATCAGACCAAACAAATGAAAATATTAGGTAAAATTTTATATACACGAGTTTCTCATGAGGTTCTTGATTAGAACGCATTATGCCTTCAAATAAACAATGTTCATAGTTCTATAATGCAGGGCATATCAGTTGACATGTAACAAAAAATTTTACTCTGTATTATTGTATATGATTTCTTTGGTCATTGAAAGAATGTGCAGTTTTTCAATATTTGAGCACTAATCTGCTACTTCTAATTCATTTATGTATAAAACTCAACATTACAAAAAGGGGTTATCTATTTTTCCTATTACTATTACTTGTTAGCGTTATTTACAGGCAGAGAAGACTGTAGAAAACAAGGGGTATGAAGGCGTTATCAAGTTGTGCTGTGTATGCCTCTAGCAAACCACTCACCGTGACAGCCAACAGAAGAGACAACCAATGCTGCACAAGTATTTGGCAAAGTGTCAGGAAAATCACAAATCAAAACATAAGTTTGTATTTCAGAAACATGAACGTGTGATTAAAGGTCGCAACTTCGACCCATTTACTTAAATGAGTTGAGTTTGGTTATAATTCATCTGAATAAAGACCAAATGGACCTAATGGGCGGTCCAAATGGGCCCAGTGTTTCTTGATTGCAATTGTTCAATTTAATCAAATTTTATTTTGATATTTGCGAGTTGAACTTCCACTCCTTTCAATGAACGAGAAATGACTCATACACCACATTGGCAAATTTCGTAATTTTAGGTACTTTTCTTGGGCGATTTACACTTTAGTTTTTTTGTGACTGAACTTAACGCATCAGTTAATTAACAAAAAAAAAAAAAAAAAAAAAAAATGTAATAACAAGACATCGAGTCAATCAAACAAGACATACCAAATATCTATAGCTATACTACTATATAATGCATTTGGGACTATTCTATAATTAGAAAGGCTTAAAATTCAGACTTTTTTCTTACTTATTATGGAAAGATTTCAAAATTAATTTGTTAGGAAGCAGTGGCGGAGCTTGAACATTTTGTTTGGGGGGGGGGGGGGGGGGGGAAACATTTCGAAAATTGATTGTAACATTCTTATATAAGTGACTATCGGTATAGTCATACAAAAAACAAAAGGTAAAACTAGTAAACCACCGCAACTTATTAGATAAAGCACCAACTGACAACGACCTTCTTGAACTCTTCGAAAGCTTTAGACAAACGAATAGCAAACCAAATGCGAAGAGAATTTTTGAACAAATTACACAAGTTCCTTTTTATTGTGTTTGACTTTTAATTTCCTCATCAGCTTAGTTTTGACGGTTACCAAATATTTAGGAGGCAAGTATATAGTATCTAAATTTTTATGTCCATACAACTTGCTAGTTGTGAGCTAAAATATAGGGGGGGGGGGGGGGGGGGGGGGGGGCAGCACCCCTTCTAGCCCCTATAATCCTCCGCCAGTGTTAGGAAGCAAGTTGGTTAGGAAGTTTGTCAGGAAGCGGTTGGTTGTTCAAACTAAAATTATTTGGCTTAACCATCTCTAATATCTCTACTTATAAAGCATGAAGACAACTAAACGTGTAACCAAATAACACAAAATATAATCACACGGTACCCGCCGCCGCATTGCGCGGGTACCATTCTAGTATATATAGATAGAGATATACCTGGGTGAACATGTGTCCGGTGGCAGCCAAGAGTGGAAGTAGGGCAGAACAAGCAGCCAGGACCGAAGTTATGCCAGCAGCAGTTCCTTCAACAGTTTTCTCTGAAAGAAAAACATAAAAGTTTTAGTTGGAGATGAAGGGAAACATAATTACCAAACATAATAAGCTATACTCACTGCCTGTTTTACTCCACCGAAGAACGCCATATTTGTATCCAACCATAGATGCCTATAAAACATTTGAATTTTTGTTAGATCATAAATCAATGATGCAAGGTACTTTTGAGATGATTTGATTAAGTAAATGTCTTATTTTGGTAATTAAAGTCCTTTTAGATGGCCTATTTTAGTAATATAGTATAAAAACGTAATTACCAAATTGGATAAAAGAAACTTTAACTACCGAAATATAATTACCAAAAATCAGAGAAAAAATTAAATCACCAAAGTAGCTCATTTGTATCTTAAATGACTAAACTAGTATGGTAACATAAAAAATATTATTACCAAATTGGACTATTTTGTAAAGTACTTTGCTCCTTTAATTTGCCCATTTAATTACAGAATACATATAAAAAAATAGTACTCTTACCATGGTATCTCCGATTCCAAGGCTTAGAATTCCAGCAAAAGGAGCTAAAGGACGATCATTGAATCCAGAAGACATCCAGATAGGCAATGCACATCCCAAAAGAAGCGAAAAATGGCTGCATACGCAAGATGCACAAAACTAAGCACATGCTCACTGTTATCTAGAAACTGTTTATTTCTTTTTCTGACATACAGAAAATAAAATAATTACCTAACTATAAGAAGATCAGAATCACGATGATCAGTGAAGGCATTCATAAACTGGTGCACAATTGGTCCCAGTGGCCAAATTCTCCATACCTACCCAGTAACTTTTTGTTATATACCTATAACATTATGACACAAAAAAGAATATCAACAACAAAAACAAGTTTCAAGAGGAATTTACTCGAATAATTTCCAGCACTAAGAAAACCCCCAATGCTGCACCAAAAGCCAAGTTGAGAAAAGACGGCTGAAAAAAAAAACAGATAAAGGACAAATTATTAATTTTTTTTGGGTAAAGGGGAGTAATCCTGCACCCTGATAAAATATATTAACCAACCAAACATTGAAGTACATAGGATGAGGGTGAATCCCTCATCTCAGTCCCTTAGGACACTTACAAGCAACTCTATATAAGAATACAAATTATTAATTTTGAATGCACTAGATATAAAATCTGAAAAGTCAACTGAACATGGTACGGTTAAACAGGTAAACAGAAAAATAAGTTAAAGTCAAATGAGTCAAAAGTGGCCAAAAAGTCAAATGAACATGTTTTGACTTTTGACCTGAATCAATGTTTACCCATTACCCGACCCACCCATTTTGCCACCTATAGAGAGTGGTTGATCCAAACTTGGAAGCCCATATTACCTGGAAGACAAGTGCTGGCACAAACATCAAGACTGCAACCAGATGATAGTATTTTCTGAGAAGAATTCGCTCGATCTTACTGTTCTTAGAGATGTTGTAAAACCGCAAAACTGATGCAGATATAACAGCCACCCAATATATACATAAGGAAAGCCTTTTGTGTGGTTCAGAGAAAACAAAATTTAACACCCTGTAAAGAAACACTGAGTTATCACATATATACATGATAATAATGCATGCAATGGTTCAGGATAAAAGTAGTTTAAAGTGAATTGAGCTACAGAGACTGGTAGTACCATAGGAAGGGATGAATAGAGAAATCTTGGACAAACTGCATCCAAAATGGAGCAATAGCTAATACGGTGAATGCTAGAGAACCATAAAACATAGCAGATCGTCCAGACTCATGATTTCCTCTGACTTCAGCATTTGATGAGGTTGTATAAAGTTCCCATCTTTGAAGGATAAATTTGAACAACATTGGAGAAAGCAGTAGGCCAAGAAGCATCCCCTGCATGCATTAAAACAAATGTCTCTTGTGAAACAGTATGCGAGATCAAATTTATTAAAGAGTTGAAAAAGTATGAAGAAATGCGAACCTGAATAATAGTGCATATCTCACTTCTTTCCACACCATATGTGATCGAACGTAACCCATATGATACAAGGTGCTTGCTGATCTGTTCAGACAAAATATGGTGTTAAACATATACTTATATAGTATGGCATCTCACCTATCAAAAAAAAAAAAAAAAAAATCTCTTTCCACCATCTATCGCGAATATACAACATTTGTGATCCCCGAAACAATTAAACAACATGGATGTGCATCATTGGATAGCAATCATGGGATGCTATCTTGATCAAAGAGTCACACACGAAAATTTTTCAAACTTCCAGTGTATAAAAAGTTGACAAAAAAAGAAAGAGAAATGAATAGTAACCTTTGCTATTGTAAATGCGGACATGTCTCCAAAATAAACAACAGATCCAGCTGTAACCAAAAGCGCCTCGCCTAAAAATAGAAACAATGTCATGGGTAAGTTACACAAAACCAAACTATGAAGAATAAAAAAAGAAACACGAAAAATATACCAAAAGAAGCACATGCTGGAAACGTTTGAAGAACATGCTGAATGAATTTCACAGCTGCCAATCCGTGGATAACGACCCACAACAAACTCAATGTCATGTACCGTCCTGCAAGATGGGTAAATCGCAGTACAACTTTCACTTTAGTAACTTCTCATTCAACTTGAGTAACAAAAGACGCGATTCATATTCCAAAAGCTGTTTAGTTGGGAACAAAAAGTAAGATCAACATACTCACCACTAGGTGATCTTGCAGCAAGCGACAGATAACACATTGCTGCAAATAAGGCTATACAACCAATGCTGAACTTTGTGTGCCAGCCTCTATGAGAAGACATTGATTTGTTCTTGTTGGATTCATGTCGACAAATGAAGTATAGGAAAACCAGCACAAAGAGGCAACTAGTAGAAGTGGCCCAGTATTGCAATCGTATATATGCAACATCTGCAAAAAGAGATATGCCAAAGCACAACAAGTAAGATGACAGAAATGACCAAATTAGAGTCCTACAAGCAGTCTGATATGGTCATTAATTGACTATGGCTGAATTTGGTTATATTATTGCAGTTGAATAAAAACCACTATTTAGGTTTGAAATCCAATCATTAAAGAGGCCATGTTATCATTAGAGTATGTTTTATCAAAATTCCAAAACATCGATCATTATTATCCTAGTGAGAGCGTGGATGTAACGCATTTTTGTTGAACCATGTACACTTTGTGTTACACTTATTGGTATTAATTGAGCGTGTGTGATTACTGATTCTAACAATTAAAAAAAGGAATTGATTTTTAAGCAATGTACCTTCGATCGTTACTTCGTTCACCAACAATCCTCTCCTTAGCTGTATCAGCTTTGAAACTGCGAGACCAGGAAGGGTAACTGCGCCTAGAAGAATTCCTGATGAAGCACCCGGCCTAATACGATAAACACGACAAAAAACAAACAAATTTAGAATTACCAAATATGGTCAGTAATCATAGATAGTTAGATACAGAGAACCTCTCTAAAATCCTTCGGAACACGGATACCAAGCAAACACAAGTTTCGCTCTTTCTGTTAAAGTGTTAAGCCAAAATTTTAAACTGTAAACGAAGGCCTAGTTCTTTCCTAAAGCAAAAAAATTTACGAGCTCAGTGGCACCATTTTCAAAAATGTGCTCCTATCAATTTGAAACAGATTAATGACTTGGCAAATGAACATACTTAAATTGCTGGTCTGTTTTAATAACTATACACTATAATGTCTTAATCTTAGTTTACCAATTTGGTAATTTAATAACCCGACGACTGGTTCTCACTTATGTGGCGTTTCTATGATGAAAGGTCATTTCAGACACTAATGATACTCCGCACTTGTTAATTATAACTAATTTGGTAATCTCACAAACATTTCCTTGCTTATGTGGCATTTCAATGATGACGCCTGTTATCACTAATTAGCAAACTAGCTCATTTAAAAAACAGACTTGCAATGTCTGGACCGACGCACCTAAGTACATTAGTCTACTTTGAAACAATACCGAAACAAAATAATGAATACATTAGTCTTGTTAGGGTTTCCATCATAATTCCCAAAGGGCAAAGTCGCACAAAAAGGTACTATACTTTAGGCCACTTCAAATTTTAGTTATCAAACTTTTTATTTCTCGGTTTAAGGTATCATTGAAGTTAAATTTTTGTGCAATGTAAGGCTTTTTCAACTTTTCAGCCATTTCGGCTAAAATTATGATACAGAAAAGTCGAAAAAACCTAGGCAATGTTTGTTTTTTCTAAAAATCACTTCTTTTCACTTTGTTTGCAAGCGAGAAGAGGAAATGAAAGACGTGCGTTTGTTTTTTTCTCTTATGTCTGTAGGTGGGGAAAGGAAATGAAAGAAGTGTGTTTGTTTTTTCCTCTTATGTCTGCAAGCGGGAAGACGAAGTGAAAGAAGTGTGTTTGTTTATTTTTAGACATAAGAGTCAAAAATGACTTTTTCCCTATTCAACTTTGTAGATTATTTATTATTTTTTTATTATTATATATTTTGTTTTGATTATCGCTTCTTGTATCTTAAAAGACTTCAAATCCACCTCTTCTCTCGTAGACATGGTTTTGCAGATAAGACATAAAACATCTAAAACATCTGGAAAAAACAAACGCAACCTTACATTGCACAAAAAGTTAACTTCGACGATACCTTAAAGGGCACGGGGTAGGACCCTATGGCATGTTATAGGTGCCAATTTGCACCGTATGGCGCCCCTATAATAATTATATTGCACCGCCCCTTTGTGTTATAGGCGGCTTCGCCATTTGCTTCACTTCATTATGCCTCTGTGAGCAGGTATTTTTGGTTTTGTGTTATAGGAATGTTAAATGGTAAAAAACTGATGTGGCAGCGCCTGTAATAGTTATAAGGCGCAAACTGCACCTAGCTCTCTTAAACTAAGGGAGAAATAAAAAGTTAAGTACCTTAAATTTAAATTCACCTAAAGTACATTATCTTTTCGCGCGATTTAAACTATCCTAATTCCTCTATGGCTCTATGGATCAACTAAACATACAATTGAATTGAAATAAACTTAATCACAATAATTAACAATACTTAATTTTGAATTTGTGAAGGTACCTGGTGTTGAAAGGGAGCTTGGATCCGTGAGACTCGACAGCGAACTCGACGAAAAGGGCGAAAAGAGTAAGAATTACAAAAGATAAGGTTTCGTATAGAAATGAAAGAGGTGTAGCGTATTGAATTGCTGTAACAAACAGCAATACCACTGCTCTTTCACCGTTTAATAACACCATAATATAATTGTAATTGCAAATTGTGATTTGGTTTTTAGGGCTCAAAAACTGGGGAAAATTGCATTCATGGATGGATTGTTTAAAAAAAAATGATAGAATGAAAGCGGAATTATCAAGACTTTGTTGTTTATGTTTGGCGCGTACACGGTTGGTTGGGTTGGACAGGGTCGTTGAATAATAAAAAGTGGGTCAACTAACTAGTTTTTTATAATAACGACTTTTCTTATTATCACCAATTCACCATGTTGAAATCGAACATGAATATGCGAATAATTAGGGGAAGGTTGTAAAAGTTGTAAATTGGTAGTTGGTCGATCGACTTTTTATAGCTTGTAATTGGTATAGGCGGATTAATTGGGTTAGTATTTCCGGAAAGGTTTTGGTATTTTCGGCCAGCTTTGAATGTTTTCGATGAGTTTTATGTATTTTTACGGCAAGATCTACCTTATACCAATAGAGTTGACTTCAATATGAACAAATCCAGTCAACTCATTTTTCTCACTAAATTAAAAAAAATATATAAAAAAAAATAAAAGCTTTTCAGATTTTTTGTAACAATTTTTATTTTTATTTTTTATGAGCATACTGTTACACTGAAATCGAACCTAAATAAGATATTTTTATTTTTTATAGTGTTAAATTATATATTTAAAGTCGCGTTAAGACGTTAAATGTTTATACTTTAAATAATTAGCGGTTCACTGCAAGTCTTTCTCAATCGGCTCTATATACTACCAATTATGCATATTTTTGTTTTTAAACATAGCCCTTAGAGCTATGTTTAGCATAATCCTTTTTTTAGAAGGACTTGCTAATGCTAACAAGTTTAAAAGTTTTAAATGTTATAGTTTGTTTTAGAAATGAAAATCATCCGATCAAAACAAGCATTGATTATGTTTTTATATTTTTAAGATAGCATTCATGCTTGTTGGAATTTTCATCTAACGAGACAGCATGGCCCGTGCGATGCACGGGCTTTGTTTCATATATTCTTCCATCGTGTATCTTTATTTCTTGGAATGATCTAGCTCCTTTGACAATGTTTAATAACATCTTTAGATAATATCGCTCGCCTAATGAGAAGTTACAATAATGATGCGCCCAATGCATTCTCTTTGTTCGCAAGGCTTTCAAACTTTCTCTTTCTCATGCCACACATATTTTGTTGGTATTTGCAATATTTTATTATGTGTATACCTTTTTGTAAAAGGAAAAAGAAATCTAAATTCGTATAAGATATAAAATATACTCATGAAATGGTGTTTTCCCTCAACTAAACGCACCCTTAAAGTTTCATCATAATCAACCTGCATAAAGATACACTTTTCAATCTAAAGTCTAAACATGACCATTTAAATTCTTTACAACCAATGTTATTACTCTCTATTTCCTAAATATGAAGCTAATTTACAAAGTACATCTCATTCTAGTTAAAGTCATATTGACTTAATTAGACTTTGACACTGCTCACTACTTGGGTCAACATTGGATTTACAAAGCATTACTTATGTAGGTGCATGGTATTATATATCTTGTATGTGAAAATCAACGTGTAAAGTCGCATTTTTGGTTTAGCAACATATTAATATTCATACTTTCGTTTCGACACATTAAGTAAGGGTCCGCAATTCTTTACTGGCAACCCAAAACCCAAATGCAGCCCAAAAAATCTATGGGTCCTAATCTAAACACATCCAGTTATAACCCTAAAAATCCCTTTCATCACATTTTGACTTAACCCTCATATTGTACTCCGCCCCCATCATCTCTTGTTTCATTCACCTCACAAAACCTCTCAAATCCTTATTTCATCTCAACAACTCTTCACCATCATCAGAGTCTGCTTTTGCAATAATAACCATATCACACAACCAACGATTTGAACAACACGTATTAGCACAACCGGACCATGACTCTTTTATTCATTTTTGTTTCGATTAGCCACACTATTATGATCTAAGTACAAAAAAACTATGGTAATCGATCTTCAACTACAACACCAAACCAAACATAAATCAAAATCCCTTTTAAACTGAATCACAAACTCATCTCCTTAATATTCCATTGCTTCTCAAAATGGCTTCAAGATCTTATAAGGTCTCGTTTAGGTTTGTATTTTTGTTTTGGTGCTTTTTTGCTTCTAGATCTTGTTTAAGGTCTCGGTAGATTCTTATATCTTATTTTTTTCGTTCTTATTCTTGGTAAACCGAAATGAAGAAAGAGTAAAACATGATTGTTTTTGCTCTTTCTTTAAAGTTTTTTGAATATTTAATAAAGAAGAAGCAAGGTTTCTTACAGATCGATGATGGGCTGATTTCGATCTTAAACAATGGGCCCTTCATCACCCTCCGTAAGTTGATTTAATGTCTGATTTCGGATCTGCTTCTTACCTGACTTTGACATACTGTTATAGTAACCGAAGATGGAATTGTGAATGCCGGTCATGCACCAAAATGCCTATTTATACAACCATAACAAGGTTAACATACCTGGGTTCATTCAATGCAGGGAATATGGAATGAAGGTAGTTTTTTTTATTGTTAATGTGAGATTTTTAAGCTGCCTAAGAATATGAACTGTGAGTTATATAGTTAAAGACATAATTAATAAATGAGCCTGTACATATGCTTAGCCTGACATATTCCTCCTTTGTAAATGGCAGGCAAGAAAAGGGCAATTAAGAGCAATGGACTTCAAGAATGGAGTGAAGAATGGAATGCAACAATGGCCTGCAAAATGGAGGGATTGAGTTGTCTGCCCAGTGTGTAAAATGCAATACTGGGATTGAATTGTTCGTTAATGATTGTCTTCTAAAGATGCATTTTTCAGTTGATTGTATAATTAAATATTGCATTAAATGAGTTTATGACTGACTTTGCATAATCGAATTTTATAAGTTGATTAATGCAAGAGCAAATGAATGCACATTTCATCTTGAAAGCTCTTAAAAGTTGTAGAATAAGCTCGGCATGTTGTATATTCATTAGCTTAAACCACATATTTGAGTTTCTTGGCTTATGACATAAATGCTCACATTCAATATGGGGAACTCAATTTTTATATATATATAGATGAAAATTATTCATTATTGGTTATGTAGTGATTGTATATCTTTTAACGATAATTTTTAGGGTGGTTGTTAGCAAAATCATCTTTTTTAAGTGTCTAATTAGTAAATTAATTGGTTTAATTCAAACACGTAATCTACGGTTAAATCATTATCGAATGACATGGTGATAAAACATCTAATATTCTCGCAAGAGGTATAGGATTCATATCTAGTTATATATTTGAGGACGGTCAGAAAAATGGTCAAAAACAGTTGAGAGACACCTCAATTAAGCTTTGAGTCAAAAACTCGCTCAACCCAAATAAAAATAAGGAAAACCTGATCTCTTTAATCTATCAGTTAGGCCAAAGTCTTGGTGCTAATTATATACGGAGTAACTGATTTTTATTTTTTTTATTTTTTTATTTTTTAATATATATATAGTTCCATTTGTATATACTATATTAGGACACCTTATAAGTCCATGTGCATCTTAAGAGTAATTTTTCTTTCTTTTGACTAGTTCCTTGTTAATTTATTAATCTCAATTTATTATTTACCAACTAGTCTACAGAGTGGTAATTTAAGTCATAGATTCACCTAACTTGGATCAGGTTGAACCAATCATCCAATAGAACATTTGTAAACCTATCAAATTGGACAATCATGGTTTGACAAGGTCAAACAAAGAGCAAGACTAATACAGGACTAGGACCGATACCGAAGTGGCCCTTAAAGGTAAAATACGGGACTACTTAATTAGGCGCCACCATTGTAAAACGGATGAGTTTTGCATGTCTAGGTTACCCGGGGAAGGTGGGTCTTGGATTCAAAGGTACGCAGCCCCAAGAAGTGTACTTAGGTTTAAACTCGAGACCTCTTGTGAGGTCCTGGAAGGCCGGAATGCCCCCCACTAGCCCATCTTGGTGCTGGTCCTAGTATGTTTTGGTAAATCAAAAATTAACACCCGAACTTCAATTATAGCTGCCTGAGATGAAGTTTGGAATACTTGAAATGAAATAATAACACGCCAAGGGGAATGATGAAGGAAATGATGCCTGTGGTTTCATACAATTTTTTTACAAAAATGAAGAGCAAAATTGGACTAACCATATTACAAGAAACGGTACATTCTCAACAACAACCCAATCAGGTGTATATATATCCATTCAGCGTCTATCATTCATCTTAATTTTACAACATACAAATCTATATAAAGACGAGTTCTTCTTCACATAAAAATGTAGCAAAACAAACACAAGAACCCGATAACCAAGAGCCATAAGTGAAAGGATCAATAGGTTCTTCCATTTAGAAGAAGCATCAGGAGACACATCGTATACATTATGAAGAGCTTGGTAACCTGATATCGTCCTAACTTGGCCTACTGCAAATGATGTTCCATCGTACTCGTTCTCCAAAAGACCCTAAAAACACAAGTTTAAATTATAATTACTTAACAAGATTCGAATAATATGAACACCCATTTTTTTTAATGCACGTATTTTAACAAAATTTCGAAGAATTAAGCACACCTACATCTATTTATGTTATCAGTGACTATACGCATTGAGGTTTTAAAGATTTTGTCAAATTTAACATGAGCTAATGGTCGATAGTAATGTAAACTTGCCTTAATTGAGTACGTGTGGAAAGCAATGTAGGATATAGGATACATCCATACGGGTCCAGGCAAAGCACTTCGAATTCGGAAGTAGCCAGCAGAAAGCATCATCACCACCTGCATACATACATACATATCGAGGGGTGTTTTAGATATTTGGCTAACCGACATAACTAACTATGTCTTAGAAAACTTACATGAATAAACACAAGTGCCGAGATACTCCAAAACATATCTTGCAAAATGGTGGCAACAACAAGCACCATCCCTTCGTTAACCAAAAGGCACATGAAGAAGTTGAGTACAAAGTACATCATAAAGCTGAAATCGTTTCGAAGCCCCACCAGGAAGTAGAAAACCAGACTCGATGAGATGGAAATTAGAAACAAGAAAGGAAAACTGGCCAAGATTTGCCCCGTCAAGAAAACAATTCCTCCTGAGTGTTGATTTGAATCTTCACAAGCATACACCTGCATTTAAAATACGAATTGTTTTAGTTTGTTATATTTATTGATATTATCTTTTTAAGGTATCCTCCACTGTAAAAAGTATACGCATCAGAATTACCTTGACCTCCCTTAGATGTGCAGGTACGCCGACAATGCTTAGGAGTGAAGCAAAAGAAACAAACACGAAGATTGCTGCAACTCTTGTCTGCAATTGAACAAGAAGATTAAAATTCTAAAGTTCTAAATAATTTTAGATAAAAAAGAAAAAAGAAAATGTTGCCTAATTGCATACACGGTACCCAACTTTGGACCAAGTTAACCTTTTACTGACGTGGCACCTGCTGATTACAATTTTTTTAATGGCTTTTCTATCTTAAGAAATATTTATTTGACCAAAGTCGGGAACCTTTTCATGCAACTTACACTATTATGTAACATTCAAATTTATAAAACTCACCCCAACAGACGACAATGAATGGCCTAAATCAGAAAAAGCAGTGCCAACACAAAGTGCAAGAAGCATGCAAAGTATCAACCGAAGCCAGAAATACTTCCACTCCCTTGACATAATTAACAAGGATCTCCAAGTCAAGACTGCAATTCTTGTAGCACTGCTTGCCTTTCCCTTGCTTTTAAGATTCGGGCCTTCCTGTGACCATAAAGTTAACAAAGATACGTTTTAAGAAAGATAAAAGACCCAAAATGTTTATTGAGATATTGAAAAATATTAAAATAATTAGAAATATAATCTTGTAATCATTTTTACCCTTTCGGTTAGCCTATGTATCATAGTCTCGACTGCTGCTGCATCAGCTGAAGATCTATATGTTTCTTCAAGGGTGCGGATTGCTACAGCAGTGTCCATATTAACTGAGGAAAAATCCCCATGGTCATCCTGTTAAAATTATTTCAAAGAAAATGCTACTCATCAGAAGTAAAGCCAATACAACTGAACATTAGATGTGGCAATTGATGTGGCAATTTCGACCTCTTTTTTTTTTTTTTTGGGTAAAAGGGATTTTTCACCCTGGAAAAATCCCCATGGCAATTTCGACCCTTTACTTATGAATGAGTTTATTCTGGTTATATTTTGTCTCTATTGAGTAGAATAAGAAACATTGAAAGAAATAGGGTCGGACGGGTAAATTCACCAATACTGTATTTTTTTTAAGCAAAAATTTCTTGAATCCTATAATTTAGAAGATTTAATATTAAAATAACATAAAGTTTATCATCATAGTTAACGCAGTATTACTTTAATATTAAAATAACAAAGTTTATCATCATAGTTAACGCAGTATTTCTTTATAAGGAGTTTGAATAAGGGACAAAAAGTGTTTTGGGTCAACCTGACCCATACCAAAATTACCAGTTTTGACCATCCATGGACCCAAACCATCTGACCCGTCCATTTTTTAACTTTATGTAAATAGTTGGTTGATAAAACGTAAATATTTGAAAACTAAGCAACATTAAGCACAGCAGGTGTGGTAAGAATTTAGTCCACCATTCAGCCAAGATTTGATATAAAGGAGAAGTGGTTACCTGCCAGGTTTTGCACATTGCAATAATCCGGTCAAAGTCTGTGTTTATTGCACGGAGAAAATGATCAGAAGGACTTTGCATAATTGGGCAAGGAAATCCGGCATTTGAGAAGTGCTGCGTGATTATAAATATCTTCATGTTTAGTAAGAACAGGAATCAAATAACAAAAAGATTTGATATTTTAAACTAGGTAAGTTACCTGCAAGCAAGCCAATGTCTCTCCAAAAAACAATGTGTTCCCATTTGAAAGAAGACAAATACGGTCATAGAGGCCAAACACTTCTGTGCTACTCTGGTAAATGGTGAATATTAGGGTGCAACCAGTGCTCGCAAGCTTCTTCAATGTCACCATCATCAGAAGTGCAGAAACACTGAAAACCATATAATCGTTATTATACATAATATAAAAATGGCAGAATTATCAATCTAACCCATTCAGTGTGCACCTATTACAAACTTTACTCATTCTTTAAACTTCAACCGCAATGACTATATTTTGTGAAGCACCTAACATTCGAAATACTTTAAAAAGGTACATTTGGGTGGTCTGCGAAATATAAAGTCATTTGATTATAAATTTACTAAAGGTACATAACATAATAGGTTTGACACCAGATGGGTCGGATTTGTATTTTCCCCAATCAAAATTACAAAAGTACATGATTTATTAATAGAAAAAAGATGACGAATACAACCTGTCAAGTCGGTAAAGAGGTTCATCTATAAATAACACTTGTGGCCTCATCACGAGTTCCCTAGCAATGCTAACACGTCTTCTTTCACCACTAGGAAGGCCCTTCATATAACAATGGCCGCCTATGAGTTTATTTGCATAATCACCCAATGACATGGAAAGAATAGCATCCTCAACAACACTCTTCTTCTGATAAAAGAAACCGGGAAGTTGAAGTAATGCCGAGTAGTAAAGAAACTCCCGCACGGTTAATGATCCGATTAGTGTGTTTTTTCTCTCAACAAATCCCTATCAATGGAAAAGGAATACATAGTAAGAGATAATGGGTACAATCTTAAATCATTTCCGATGGGACCCACAATGTAAATATGTAAGATTTACCAACCAAAAGTTAAGACTTAAGATACGATCATTTAGTAACAAATCTGGAAAACCTACATAGGATCCGTATTGTAAAGTTGACTTTGCTCCGTTGACAAACACTTCACCGTATGTTTTGGCTGAATCATCCAACCTTCCTAGAAGAGTACAACAAACGTTAGAACATAATCAAACCTAAACTATAATCCAAAACTACAATGATTAAATTAATACAGGGCAAACTGCAGGAAAATGTAATGTAATAATCGTTATGAAAAATACTATTTTGAATCATTAAATGTGAGATAGTAACCATTTACACAATTTGTTGCATTAAATGGTTACAAATTGCATATTTTGGTAAGATATTACAAGCATTTTGCAATAAAAGGTTCAAATGTATGTTGCGCATATCATTGAGAAGGTGAATAAGTTGTTGCAGTAAAAGGTTACAAATTTGCATTGTTTGGTAAGAAACTGCGAGTATGTTACAATAAATGGTCAATGATGCACATTGCATATATCAGTAAGAGGTGAATAGTACATCGCATTTTCTTGCTGTTTACCCTTACAAGCATGTTACATACCAGCAAGCGCTCTCAATAGTGTCGATTTTCCTGACTTCCCCGGACCCATAATTACCGTCATTGTACCAGGTAAAGCATATCCATTTGAACTCTTTATGACCCGATCAGAATATTTTCTTTTACCCTTTATAGTAACTGTCAAATCCTTCCACACAATACTGGCCCCTGCAATCTTTCTTGCCACCACTGCACCTTCCGGCAATGGTGGTGATGGTAGGGACCCACTATTAAGCTTTGACAGAGACGGTGAAATGGAGGTAGTGGCGGTATTTATGGAGTCTCCGCCACCTTCTACTCTAACCTCGCCACCACCTTCTACTCTAACCTCGAGATCTATATTATCTTCACCCCAATCGGGTGAATCTTCAAATGAAATCGGTTGTCTTAGAGAACCCGGTTTTCTTAAGTAGAAAAAATTACTAGAGGGTACTCTACTAGCGGGACTGCTGGCTGAAGACGATGAAGATCTATAGTTATCCGATTGAGACTGTATTTCTTCCATTGTGATATCTAAATTGGATATGATATCAAGTCATTCAAAACCCTGCAAACAGCAACTTTATATGAGTTATCACATAAAGCGGTCATACTCAATAATTTCATTTCATGTCTTAACATCTGATCAAGAAATAGTTCATATATTGAATATAAGGGGGCATCTGGATTAGACTGCTAATGCTATTTGAGAAAACAATCAACTGTAACAAAACACAGTGCACGAGATAGTATTTGGATTTGCATATGTTGTTTGCAGCAATAATCAAACAATGGAGTTCTTGGAGTGTTCGGAAATCATGCTTATTTAAGATTTGAAGAGGTAACAATGTAATAAAAAAGATAAGCAGTTTGAACAGGGATGTATGGGAAAGCTTATTCAAACATCTTATGCTTACTTAACAAAACAGCTTATTTCAGATAATCGGGTCCAAAACAGCTTACTAAATCAGGTGAAATAAGTTAGTTAGTGTCAGTTATTTGGCTCCATCCTAACACTCAAAAGTGCTTACTAGTCTAGTAAATAAGGTGAAACATAATAAGTTGAAAAGGGCTGTTTAAACAAGCTTTACCCACACACCCGCTAAGCAACTTAATTGCTTATTTCGCCGTAAAATAAGCAGATAAGCATAACCATTTCCCAAACACCCCCACCCATTTAGATCAACATATAGCAAAACAGAAAAGGACTTTAAAGTTCAAACAAATAGTTGAGAGCAGTCATAAGCAACTCACAACACAACAGCAACTAATAAGTAACAAAACCCAAATCTTAAAAAAGCAATAATATCTCCAAACAAGATTCTAATTTCCTTGACACAAAAAAACCCACCAAGAAACATAAAGATTGCATTTTTATAGCTTTAATTCACTAACCAACTTCACGAAACACATCCAGAACAACATTGGATCATTCACCCAAATGGGGTAATCAAAAACTACACTAGGATGTTTGGGATTGCTTTTTTCTTTTTCTGCTTTTATGCTTATCCGCAAAAAAGCAGTTTTCCCATCGAAACACTTCAAGCACGTAAGGAGATGCTTATTTAGTATTGTTTATTTGATGTTAAATCTAATTACTTTTCACTTTCATATTTAAACTAAAACCTTCTAGGAATGAACTTGACTTAAATCCCTATCAAAGAATCATTTTTTACTAATATTATCGCATTCTTTACAAAGAAAAGCAAATCAATACACTAGTTTCAGAAGTACTTATGTTAAATCTAACAAGAAGAAGCATAAGCAGAAAATGTAAGCAATCTAAAATCAAAATCTCAAAAATCTACTAAATGCCCAATCAAGATTCTTATTTCTTTAACATAAAACACCAAAAAAAAAAAAAAAAAAAAAAAAAAAAAAAAAAAAAAAAAAACATAAAGATCACATTTTTACAACTTCAATTCACTAACCAACTTCAAGAAACACATCCAACACAACATTTGATCATAACCCAAATGGGGTTCTACATAACTAGCTAAAGACAATTTAGTTATTGTACTAAATGATGAAGAACAAAAAGGTGGTAAATTAAATGAGCAAAAAGGGTATGTAGAAAGAGAAGGAAATTGACCTGGATCTGAAGGGTGGCAAGAGAAGTGAGAGACAACAAAAGACAGTGTTTTGTGTTGTAAGACATTATTATTGTTTTAGTTCAGGTTTTGCTTCAACTTGATACTAAAGTTTATTTTTTGTAAATAGACCTTAATGTTTTCTTGTAATTGCAGTTGTGTCCCTTGGTGTCGACACTAATGTCCTTTTCTTTTGTACTTCTTTTGTAGCAGGATAAGCGGGGACAAGACGAGGAGATAAATTGACCAGATGTATTTGTAGAAGACTAAACAAGATTGGAAACATAATTTTTCTCAATGTTTTCAACCCGGGTCGAACCGGCTGGTTTAACCGGTCGGACCGGTGCCCGGCCATAAAAACAGGTCAAAAAACTTGGGTTAACCGGTTAGACCTGTTGGGTTTTGAGTGACCCAGGTCTTGAAACCCGGCCGGGTTTGGTTTTTTTTCAAATTTTTTTTATGAAAACTGGGTTGATCTGGTGGTCGAATCGGTTGACCCGGTCGAAAAAATAATAATAATAAATAGAAAACCGGGTTGACTCGTCGGTCGAACCGATGCCCGGTGACTCGACCACGTCGATTAAAAACCTGGTTTTTAAAATATTGATTTTTTTAACCTAGTGCATTTACGAAACGTTAAAGTTTTTTAACAAAAAATAACACTACACCGCAAAAAATTATGGGCGTACCGAGACCCACCCTAGTGCTATCAAATGAGTGTGAGGGTTTGAAATGGGGTTCTCTTTGGTTACGTTCGCCTCATCTTACTATTTAACATTTTTTTTTCCATCCTCTGCATAGCATCTTCTCTAACTTTCTTTTAAATATTTCTCGATTTTTTATTATTTAAACATACCTCTAACACACACACATTTACTCTTAATACACAAAAAGTGTGTTTTTCTTTTCAAACCTCTCGGGAAGAAAGTTTCAAAAGGGAAAAGATTTGGGGTTTGCCTCAAGAGTGTAGCGGTGTATTATGTGGGGAAAACCAAAACAATGCCTTCCCATAGCTTTTTCTCGTACCACACCTTAGAGCATGGAGTGCAGTGGCGAAGCACCCTCGCCAATCTGAGCTGTCACTCGTCAAAAGGCCACTGCACCGGTTGGTACATTCGTCGTCAATTTTTTGGCGCACGTCAAATGAGAGAGTTTGTGTTTTCTTTTTTTAAATGTTTTTCTTTTGGTGATTTAATTGGGTATGGTGGGTCTCAAAATTACGGTTTTGGTTTAAGTTACTGAAAAAGGTGTTTTTTGGTGTGTGAGTGAAAGGTAAGTGAAAAGAGAAAAAGTTGAACTGACACTAAGATAGCAGTTTAACTTAAGCCACTGCACCTGATACTCTTATATCCACATTATAGTGGTTTGAAAAGTAAAGCCGATAAAGAAAGGGTTTTAGCTTTCTAATTTGAAGGCTATTAATGTCAGAAGGCCCTATAGGATGTGTCTCTTTCTGTGTATTACCTCGTTATCATATAAGGAGTTCCAAAAATTATAACGAGGTAATACAAAGAAAGAATACACACCCTTACGTGATTTTATAAGGACTGCAAAAGAACTAATTGCTCAAAAACTTCGTTGGACCATAGCTTGAATATATTTAACATAGTATAACTTTGACCTAATTAGTTAACTAGGGTCAACCAAAACTTCATATGTATACTACTCAAGCAATGTCTAGCTTAAAAAAAAAAAAAAAAAAAAAAAAAAAAAAAAAAAAAAAAAAAAAATGAAATGTACTGCTGATAGGATGGCCGAGTTAGTAAAAGTTTATTACTATCATTACTAAAATGTAATTTTGAGTTTGAATCGTATTTGGTTTAAACAAATTTAAAGTGGTCATGCTACTGTCCATAATAAAAAAGGCTTTATCCAACTCTTTTCTTTTGATAAGCTCGAACCTCCTAATTACTGTAGTTAATAAATGAAATCTAACACCGCAATTATCCATAAAAACCGAAAGGAACATCAATAAAATGACAACACCAAGTTGGATCAGTAAACCATAGGGCCTAACCTGTCAATTAAAATTGTTTGGGAATAAATAAGAAATTTTATGCTAAAGGGTTTTCTTGTTTGTTTTTTTATTAATTTCTTTAAAGTAGGCAAATATTCTTTTCTGAAATAATAGATACAACATATGCTTTTTTTTAATAAAGTAAAACTAATGATTAAACCCTTTTTAATAACGTATAGTAAAAGATATAGAGCAACTTTAAGTTTAGTTGAATAATTTAGCAGAAACTCCAAAATACCACCGAACATAATAGTGTAAAGAGATTATTAAATATTTAAATGTGTAAATCACAATTTTTGCGAATTTAAAAATATAAAGTTGTTTCCGTAATATGCACATGTCCTAGTGCGAAGCATATCATTTCAAGAAAGAACAAATACAAAAAGATAAGAAAGTGTTTTGGCTGTAAACCACTTTTCTCAGTGTTTAGTTTTGGAAATAATTACGTGTTCCTAAAGATAATTGTTACTGTATAGTGATTAAAACTTACAAGTTAAACCACAATATAGAGCATACTAAATTATTTGGTTATTTGTTTATTTGATTATATGATCTTCGTATCCGTAATGGGGTTGTAAGTTTGTAACGCAACAATTAGAACTTACGATGAATCACAAGGGACATCTTCCAACATCTATCACTAAAACCGTAAAAGGAAACCATTCGCCTTCAATGGCGGAGCTTGAAAAATTTCTGTGGGAGAACCGAAATAAATTTTTTTCGAGAAATACATTAAATGAGAAGGCCGATTTTTTTTTTTTTTTTTTTTTCTGAAAATACCACATGAAATCGCAAATAAATACACTAACGGGTTTAGACCTAGGGGGCCGGGACCCTCCTCGGTCCTCACATAGCTCCGCCCGTGTTTGCCTTAGTAGTAAATTCTTATAATTATCGTCAGTGAAATGTGAGAAGTTTCAGTTTCAATTAATTATAGATGCAAATAATTATGATATGATCACGTCAAACTTTCCCATAAAGAGATGATTTTACTCAGTTTGTGTTTATGTGACAATGGGCTCTGCTAGTACTGTTATTATTCATTTATACCAAAAATTAATACAAAGATTATAACACGAATCCTCGAGTGTTTTTGAAATAAATGATCAAAAACTTCAGAAAAATTATGTGAATGATATCAAAATAATGAAGTTGTGGACAAAATAATACACCAATATCTAAGTAACATTGGGCCACAATATAAAATGCAAGTGTATAACTATTGGTGTACATGTTAGTCCATGTATACATGGCCCATTAGAATTAAAAGGATGAGCCATAATACAACAAAGCCCAACCCTTAGGGGGCGTTTGGTTCGCCGTAATCCGGTGTAATTGGATGTAATTGTAAGTTGATTACATTACGTAGGCTGTTTGTTTCGCAGAATGGAGTGAATTATAATTCAGATTACATTACGTAGGCTGTTTGGTTTGCGTTGTAATTGTAATTCAGCCATTACAATTACATCAATGGAGGTAATTGAGATTACATAGGATATTGGATGGAAAGTTTTGAATTACGTTGTAATTCAGAATTATTATTATTATTATTATTATTATTATTATTATTATTATTATTATAAATAATAAAATAATAATATTTATATAAAAATAATAAATAATATTTATTATAATAATATATATAATAATAATATAATAATAATAATAATAAAAATATAATAATAATAATAATAATAATAATAATAATTAATAATAATAATAATAATTAATATAAATATTAAAATAATAATTAATATTATTATTTTTTTTATATTTATATAATAATTATAATAATATTTATAATAATAATAATAATTATTATTATTATTATTATTATTTTAATAATAAAAATATAATAATAATAATAATAATTAATATAAATATTAAAATAATAATATATTAATATAATAATTATAATAATAATTATTATTTTTATTATATTTATATAATAATTATAATAACATTTATAATAATATTTATTATTATTATTATTATTATTTTATTATTTTAATAATAATATATTTTTTATTTTTATTATTTTAATAATAATAATTATTATAATAATATATTATTATTATTATTATTATTATTATTATTATGTTTAAATAGTAATAATATATTTTTTATTTTTATTATTTTAATAATAATAATAATAAAATATTATTATTATTATTATTATTATTATTTTAATAATAATAATAATAATGAATAATTAATATTTTTAATATTATTATTATTATTATTATTATTGTTATTTATTGTTATTATTATTATTATTATTATTATTATTTATTTAGTTATTTATTTTTATAATTATTATTATTAAGGCTTTTCTTTTTTCTTTTTTTTTTTAATCTTTTGAATTACAATTACGTTGAGATCCAACCAAACAAATTGACAGAATACATCAATTACAATTCCAACACATTACAATTACAACACATTCCAGCTCTTTGAATTACAATTCATTCAAATTACAATTCTTTTGACAGATTACAATTCCCTTCAAAACATACTGCGAACCAAACGCACCCTTAAAGTCTTTACCAATGACGGAGAGCATTGCTACATAAAATTAGCTTTTTGATATTGATAATTACATGTGGATGTCCTTATCTTCTAACATTATTAAGAGTTTATATCAAATTAAAGAATATACATCATTAGTTTAAGGTTTATGTCTTTGTATGTATATATACCTATTGGCTGATTAGTTTAATCATACTTTTTATTATCTCAAACTTGTGTTCACAACACTTTTGTTATTTTTGCGATGAATGTTGGTGCATTGTTCGTGATTTCGTTAAAAGAACGGTATATGTATGGAATGAAAAACAATATATTATTTATATTCTTTCTTACCTGTTTGAAGGAAAAAAATATACATTTCCATTCATTCTAAATTTGTTTGCATGTGAAATTATTTAGAAAAACCTAGCTCTAAGAGTTATGTTTAAGAAATAAAAACATGTACATAAAGTCATATCAGTTAAAAGATTGGTAAGCAAATTAACTTTAAAGTACATAGTACAAACAACAAATGACTAAAAAAATCTATGATAAACAAATTAACTTTAAAGGTATTTCCAATTTCAGTACTATGAAATTGTCAAAAAAAATAAAATAAAAAAAAAAAAAAAATTTTTCCCAATTTTAGATTTGTGTGAGTGCTAGATCATGCGAGTCAATTACCTTTTTGCTAAGGTGGTATTTGTTTGTTAAGAGGGTCTGAATCTGAATCTGAACCGCACATCTGAATCTGAATCTGATGCGTAAATGTCTGAATCTGACCGCATTTGAACGGGAAAAAAAAACTCATGTTTGAACCGCACATTTGCTTGCTCGTACTAATTTTTTTTTTTTTTTGTTTTTATTTGTGTCAGCAAGAGGCAACAAGACGCATTCAGACACCCCTCTCAAGTCTAACCTATTAAAATCTTACTGCATATGAACGCGTCTGAACGAAAAAAAAAAATTGTCTGAACGTCAAAATGTCTGACCGATTCAGACATAGTGCCCATTCAGAGGCTGTTAAGAGGCAAAAAAGAAAAAACAAACACAGCCTAAGTGTCCCATTTGGTGAATGAATGTTTTTTGCGCGACTGATATGATATTTGATTAATAAGGTTTTTTTTTTTTTTTTTAATGAAAAGTGAGACCCTGTTTGATTTTTTTTTTTTTTTTTTTTGCTAGACTAATGTTTGTACTTTTTGTGCGACTGACGTCTAAGAATTATTTTTGTGCGCCTGTTTTGTATTTATTAAAAAAGACAAAAATTCTCGAAAGGGTAAAAGAATATATATATATATATATATATATATATATATATATATATATATATATATATATATATATATATATTTTCTTCATTTTTTTGTCTTTTTCGTAAAATACAAAATGATTGTACAAGTCGACCTACAAAATTGAAATTTGGAGTTGTAGAATGTAGGGGTGAGTATTGGGCCGGTCCTGACCAGTCCCGACCCGAAACCGATTTCTTGCAAAATTCAAACCGACTCTCGACCCGAATACATTTGGTTCGGTATCGGGACATCCGAAACCAGTCGGGTTCAGTCTGTTTTCTCGATGTTGGATGCTTTTTTCGGTTTTCTGCCTGTCCCGACCCGAAACCGACCCATCTCGAAACTGAATACCATGAAAACGCAAAACAAACTCCCAACCCGAATACATTCAGTTCGATATCAAGACAGTCGATTTGGTCATTTTTCGGATGTCGGTCGACTTTGCTCGGCCTAGTAGAATGTATACATCGAAAATTGTTTCAAGGTCTTCTTTTGATTTGATTCTTAACTAACAAGAACCTTCTAGAAAACAACAATTTTACACAAAAACCCCGTTCAAAGGACCAAAATCGCACACAACCAAACACTACAAGGACACAAACATGAAAAAAGACAGACACCTAAGCAATTGGAATTTAAATCAAGGTTGTACCAGCGTTTGGAAGTAAAAGGTTGCCCATGTAAGAAGCTTCTGAAGAGGGTTTATGCAATCCCCGTTAACGGGTCAAATGTAACAATTCGCAATTTCAGGTTAACTTTTATTCCCGAAAATTTCACTATTCACTTTTTACTATTCACTTTTCACTATTCATCTCAGAAATTTTAATTTCATATTCTCGTAAGTTAAACTATTTTAACGATAATCCGAGAGTTTCACACTCGTCGGATCATTTCTACAAAAATCACAAAGCCGTGTCCGAGATTTACTTTTAGGTTTAAACGTCATTCCAGCATCCCGATATGTCCATAAAACATTATAAACTATAGAAATATGATTTTCTCTTATTTTAGGACAATTCCAAAAGTTTTGGAATTTTACGTTTTTCAGTTCAGCGTTTTACGCGAATTACGCGTTTTAGACCCGTGTTTCCAGTTTTTAGTAGGGTTTTAGCACCCAATAGAACCTACAACTCATTTTATATTTTATTATGGAGTATATTGACAAGTTTAATCATTCTTCCAAGTTTCATATTTTTAAGATACCCGGTTTTACGTTTCGTGGCCTAAAAACTTACGGTTAGCAACTTACGGAGTCAAAACTAGCTACATACTTAGGATATTATCATCCAAAGACCATGACTACTCATCTAGTCACCCTTATCCTTGGCAAACCGACTTAGGAGGGGGGGAGTCACCATGTGTGGTTAAATCTTGACCATTGATTCTTTAGATCATTACAAGTGTCTTAAACTAACCATGGTTAAATTCTAACCCAATATATGGTTAACTATTTTTCCTACCCTATAAATACCAAGCTAAAACACATAGAAAACTTGTACCACACCTTCTTATAACCTTCAAGTCCTAAAACCTAAGGCACTTTTCTTATATTTTGTAAGAAAGTTAACTAGTTTTTGAAAGAAAACTAGTGTTTGATCTTCAATCTTGGAAATTTTCTAAGAAAAGTTGTTATAACTCTAAAGTCTCCAAAAAGACGTAGTTATAATCTTCAAATAGCTTTGGACTTTTAAGAAGGCGTCGTTATAATCTTCAAATAACCACGGTTTATCATAGATTGCAAAGAGTGAAGCTTAAGTCTATCAAAGTCCGTACCTTACTAGTTACTTACCTTTCTTTTAGAAAGCCTCAAGTTGTAAGCAAATCCTATTACACTTTCTTGCTCATTATCATTTTCATGCTCTTTGTGTTCCTTTCATGCTATATATGTTCTTGTTATTGTGTTCATGATGTTTAAAAATGGATAAAACAAGTATTGATATACATATGTTAACTTATGACAAGTAAACAAGCAAACTAGTGATTTTTATGGAGAACCACGACCAAAATAGTATAACTATGATACTTGACACTTACTTACTGTTATAAAGGACTTCAAAAGGAAAACATAGCAATTTGAATCACCCAAAACGAGTACACGAGTCAAAAGATACGGCCATAAGAAGCTAGCGAAACCAAAACGGCAAAACTGCCTATGCAAACTGTTTTGCATTATGTCAATTTTGAAAGTCCCACTTCTGATCCGATTCATCAAAAAGTTAAAACAGGAAAGTTGTCCGGAACGACGTTTTCGTTCAGGAACAAAGAAGCTCGAGCCCTGAAAACGCTTTCTGAGTGATAATTTTCTTCAAATTCTTAACAGCCCATTTTTAGACCAAAGTAACTATATAATGGTTATAATTAGATGAGACCAAGAGGTCTAATGACCTAAAGCCAAGACCACAACCATGGCTAAATCCAAGGTTGAGTCTCAAGACCATGGTAACAATGACCAAGGTCACGGCAAAGCCACGGCTAAAGACCATATAACTTTTAAAGATCAAAAAGTTATATATATGTTATCAAATACTACAATAGTAGGGAGCCTCATGTGAGGAGTTCATTAAGTAAGCCGTCGAGATGAGTTGTGGATTTACGAATTAAAGTGTCCTGGCTCCTCGAACGTTTACTCCATGACTTCTGAATTATGTCGGCCCGAACGGTAGTAAGAGATATACAACCTATACATGTTTCATAAACCATTTATATTTAAAGACTTACACTATATACTAAGTACTACATCATGAACATTATGCAAGACATATATAGGCAATTCTTCGTATTCTTAGACGTTACTCCAAACCTAAGTCGCAACGTTCTATTATAGGCTGCTCTTAGAGACTTTCGCGATTCGACTACCACTTTCATTTCTCATTACATAGACTTAAGGTGAGTCATAGCCCCTACTCTTTTCATACTTGTTTTAACTCTTGGGGGGGATACATGCTCAACTACTTGCTTACTTGTACAAATACTCAAAACATTTATACTTGATTGTTTCATACTTGATTGTCTTATACTTGATTGCATTATACTTGATTTCATACATACATGACTGTTGTAACCAACTTCAAGAAACACATCCAACACAACATTTGATCATAACCCAAATGGGATTCTTAAAAACTACACTAACTAAAAGCATAAGTAGCTAAAGACAACATTTATATTATACACTAGTTGGAGTATAAATCAAATGATGAAGAACAAAAAGGTGGTAAATTAAATGAGCAAAAAGGGTATGTAGAAAGAGTAGGAAATTGACCTGGATCAGGAGGGTGGCAAGAGAAGTGGAAGACAACAAAAGACAGTGTTTTGAGTTGTAAGACATTATTATTGTTTTACTTCAGGTTTTGCTTCAACTTGATACTAAAGTTTATTTTTGTAAATAGACCTTAATGTTTTTTGGTAATTGCAGTTGTGTCCCTTGGTGTCGACACTAATGTCCTTTTCTTTTGTACTTCTTTTGTAGCAGGATAAGCGGGGACAAGACGAGGAGATAAATTGACCAGATGTATTTGTAGAAGACTAAACAAGATTGGAAACTTAATTTTTTTCAATGTTTTCAACCCGGGTCGAACCGGCTGGTTCAACCGGTTGGACCGGTGCCCAGCCACAAAAACGGGTCAAGAAACTCGGGTTAACCGGTTAGACCATTCGGGTTTTGAGTGACCCGGGTCTTGAAATCCGGCCGGGTTTGGTTTTCTTCAAAAGAATTTTTTATAAAAACTGGGTTGATCCAGCAGTCGAATCGGTTGACCCGGTCGAAATAATAATAATAAATAGAAAACAGGGTTGACATGTCGGTCGAACCGATGCCCAGTGACTCGACCAGGTCCATTAAAACCCCGTTTTTTAAAACCTTGATTTTTTAACCTAGTGTATTTACAAAAAGTTAAAATAACACTACACCGCAAAAATTTATGGGTGTACCGAGACCTTCCCTGGTGCTATCAGTGAGTGTGAGGGTTTGACAGGGGTTCTCTTTGGTTACGTTAGCCTCATTTTTTTTTTTTTTTTTTTTTTTTTTTTTTTTTTTTTCTTTTGAACGGCGGGTTAGTTGTTAGATGTTAGTTGTTAGTTGTTGGCTCGAGTTAATGTCGCATCCTCGGGCAGAGATAACAACCGCGAGCCTCTCCTTAGGGGATAACCCCACTCCTATTCCCGATTCGCCTGATATCGTTAGAGCTTGTGGTTCCTAAGTGAGGACTTCCCGGTCGGTCACCCAAACCTGCACTACTCTCATTTGGGCTCGCTTAACTACTTAAGCCTTTACCACTAGACCACAAGCCCCATGATTACGTTAGCCTCATGTTACTATTTAACATATCTTTTTTTCTTCCTCTACATAGCATCTAACACACACTCTTAATACACAAAAAATGTGTTTTTCTTTTCAAACCTCTCGGGAAGAAAGTTTCACAAGGGAAAAGATATGGAATTTGCCTCAAGAGTGTAGTGGTGTCTTATGTGGGGAAACCAAAACAATGCCTTCCAATAGCTTTTTCTCGAACCACACCTTAGAACATGGAGTGCAGTGGCGAAGCAACCTCGCCAATCCGAGCTGTAACTCGTCAAAAGGCCACTGCACCAGTTGGTACATTCGTCGTCAATTTTTGGCGCACGCCAAATGTGAGAGTTTGCGTTTTCTTTTGTAATTGTTTTTCTTTTTGTGATTTAATTAGGTATGGTGGATTTCAAAGATGCGGTTGTTGCTTAAGTTACTGAAATAGGTGTTTTTGGGTGTGTGAGTGAAAGGTAAGTGAAAAGAGAAAAAATTGAAGTGACACTAAGATTGCAGTTTAACTTAAGCCACTGCATCTGATACTCTTAGATCCACAATATAGTGGTTTGAAAAGTAAAGCCGATAAAGAAAGGGTTTTAGCTTTCTAATTTGAAAGTTATTAATGTTAGAAGGCCCTATAGGGTGCGTCTCTTTCTGGGTATTATCTTGTTATCATATTAGGAGTTTCAAAATTTATAACGAGGTAATACACGAAAAAGAGAAACACCTTAACTGATTATAAGAACTACAAAAGAGCTAATTGCTCAAAAACTTTGTTGGACCATAGCTTGAATATATCAACATAGTATAACTTTGACCTAATTAGTTAACTAGGTTCAACCAAAACTTCATATGTATACTACTTAAGCAATGTCTAGCTTTTCCTAAAACTTAAAATACTTAAAAAAAAATAAATAAATAAAAAAAAAAAAAAAAAAAACCTGCTAATAAGATAGCCGAGTTAGTAAAAGTTTATTACTATCATTACTAAAATGTGATTTTGAGTTTGAATCATATTTGGTGTAAACAAATTTAAAGTGGTCGCGCTACCGTCCACAACAAGGAAGGCTTTATCCAACTCTTTTTTTATAATAAGCTCGAACCTTGTAAATTAGTTAATAAACGAAATCTAACACCGCAGTTATCCATAAAAACCGAAAGAAAAACATCAATAAAATGATAACACCAAGTTGAATCAGTAAACCATAGGGCCTAACCTGTCAATTAAAATTGTTTGGGAATAAATAAGAAATTTTATGCTAAAGGGTTTTCTTGGTTTGTTTTTTTAATTAATTTCTTTAAAGTAGGCAAATATTCTTTTCTGAAATAATAGAAACAACATATGCTCTTTTTAATAAAGTAAAACTAATGATTACCCCCTTTTTAATAACGTATAGTAAAAGATATAGAGCAACTTTAAGTTTAGTTGAATAATCTAGCAGAAACTCCAAAATACCACCGAACATAATAGTGTAAAGAGACTATTAAATATTTAGATGTAAACCAAAATTTTTGCGAATTTAAAAATATAAAGTTGTTTTCGTAACATGCACATATCCTAGTGCGAAGCATATCATTTCAAGGAAGAACAAATACAAAAAGATAAAAAAGTGTTTTGGCTGTAAACCACTTTTCTCACTTTTAGGGTGTTTTTGTTTCATTAAGATATTTTAGGTCTCAATCTGACTATCACATTTTATTAGTAAGAGGTGACTAGAAAATTTAAATCTGAATGAAATAATATTTTTTGTTATTGTATAATTGTCCGAATAATTTTAAGTGATCGTTTCTGCAATTATTTAAGTAACTTATGTAAATACGAAATAAGACTTTTTATTATAAATATAACATAGTTTATAAAGCATCAAATATATTATATTAACACGAGTCTTTAATCTCTTATCGAGTAAGAGCCAGTAAGACAAGTCTCTTACCTTTTACTGAGTAAGATATTATATGTCTAACTGGGTCTGACTCAAAAGAAAAAAACTAAAAAACAAAACGTCTGATCACCTTTTACTGGTAAAAGTAAGAGGGCTAGTAAGATTTAAAAAATAAATAAATAAAAGCCCTAGTTTTGGAAATAATTACGTGTTCCTAAAGTTAATTGTTTATAGGGATTAAAACTTAGAAGTTAAAACACAATATAGAGCAATACTAAGTTATTTGGTTATTTGGTTATGTGATCTTCGTATATGTAATGGGGCTGCAACACAACAATCAATGTTGTAAAAATTATGAATCGGTAGTGAGGCGGTCGACCACTTTGTAGCTTGTAATCGGTTTAGGCGGGATTAATCGGTGATTAATCGGATTAGCATTTTTGGCAAATTTTGGGTATTTATGAAAAGTTTTGGGTATTTTCGGCGAGTTTTAGGCATTTTCGGCAATATTTTTGCTAAAAAACAACATGTAATAGATTTAAACAGTTACTATAAGTGATCAAAATAAGTTTACGGTGAGTTTTGTGTACTTCCAGCAAGATTTGTAGGTTTCCGGCAAGTTTGGCCACTATTGACCGCCATTGAACGCCATTGACCATGGTTGACCTATTTGTTAGACCCAGTTACATAAATCGGCAAGGTTAGTGGCCCTGTAGCGCCTAGGCGGTGATTAATCGGCCTTGTAGACCTTTTTTTTGCAACACTGACAATAATTATAACTTACGTTCAATCATAAGGGAGAACTTCCAACATCTATCACTAAACCAATAAAAGGAACCCATTCACCTTAGGCCTTGTTTGGCTAAGCTTATTTAGTGGCCTTAGGCTTATTGGCTTATGACTTATATAACATAAGCTTATAAGCCCATGCTAGTGTTTAGATTAGCTCATGGTTAATAAGCTTATAAGCTCAAAAGTGTTTGGTTTGGCTTATGTTAGTAAATGACTAAAAAGGACATGATTTGGCTTATGTTGGCTTACGTTGATTTACATAAGAAACAACAAGAAATTTAAGGTGAAAAATGAGGTCAAAAATGTAAATTTACAAGGGGGTGAGTTATATAAGCCGGATGCCTCATAAAAAAGCCCTATTTTCTTGGCTTATCAAAACCCCCATAAATAAGCTCATAAGCCCGCTCAAATAAGCCTAGCCAAACACTTGGTTTGGGCTTATATGCTTATATAAGCTAACAAACTCATAAGCCCACTAAATAAGCTTAGCCAAACACCCCCTTAGTATTTTATTTATTTATTTTTAATTATCTTCACCGAAATATGAGAAGTTTCAATTTCAATAAATTATAGGTGCAAATAATTATGATGTGCTCAGGTCAAACTTCCCTAAAAAGAGATGATTTAACTAAGTTTGTGTCTATGTGATAGTAAACTCAAACCCTGTTGTGATTTAGTCGGCAAAATAAGCCAAAATTACGGGTAAAAAAGAAAAGGAAAGGAAAAGTAGAAAACCAAAATAAGGACTCTTGTTGAGTCTTGATAAAAGCCTGAAATCTGCTAATACTTTTATTATTCATTACAAAAAATTTTAGTACAAAGATTATAACACGAATCCTCGAGTGTTTTTTAAATAAACGAGGTGGGCAACGGTCCACCGCGTTGCGGCTGGGCGTTGTTTCATGTCGTTGATTATTGCACGGTATTTTTTTTTGTTAAGTAGAAAGTGGGTCAAGTGTTCGGTGCGGGGTTAAAAAGTCCGGAAAAAAATTGAAATGGCGTGGTTCTTGATAGCGTTTTGCGGCGAGGCTCGCTAAATATATGTTAGATAAAAGTTTAAAGTAGTTTTGGCAAGTCATTATATAGTAGGGGGTATGTTTTGTAAATAGTGTTTTGGGATGTTTTTTAACTCATTATATAGTAGAGGGTATATTTTGTAAATACTATTTTGGGCTTTTACCTGAGCCAAAGTGGGCTTGTTGTTGGGCCAAAAAATTTTTCTAGAGCCCAATGATGTCACATGGCGTCATTTGACGCTGATTTACTATATATAGTAATTGAGCTTTTACCTGAGTCAAAATGGGCTTGTTGTTGGGCAAAAAAAATTTTCAAGAGCCCAATGATGTCATATGGCGTCATTTGACGCTGATTTACTATATACAGTAATGATCGCAAAATAATGAAGTTGATGACGAAATAATACACCTATAGCTAAGTAACATTGGGCCACAATATAAAATGAAAGTGTTAGTCCATGTATACAACAAGGTCCATTAAGACTTTACCAATGGACGGAGAGCATTGCTACATAATTAGGGATGACAAAAGCACCCGAAACCGACGGGGAAAACCGAAACCCGAACCGGTTGGGTCGGGTTCGGGGGCGGGTTGACGGGTTTAGATGCGGGTTTGAGTATTGATATAATTTTTTAGTCGGGTACGGGTTCGGGTACGGGTTCTGATAATACCCGCCCGATTACCTGTACCCATACCCGTTTACCCGAATCTACATCCGCTTTATTGATATTTTATTTAACTAGAATATATATACATTATATATAATTTCTTCCATTATATTTTTTTATATACGTATCTCTATTACATAATATATTTTATTTTGTATATGAATTATTCAAAAGCATTAAATCGTTTGATACGATATTCATTTTCTTTAACTTTAACAAAAAATAATATATTAGGGTGTTTTCTTTTGTTTTTTTATTGTGGATTTTAGTGTGTGACTTAATTTCAATACCGTCAATATTATTCAATTGGGGATAACCGAAACCCGCGAGAACCCGAAAAACCGATAGATAATATTAATCGGGTACCCGGTGGTTAATGGGGCGGATACGGGTATGAATATTATAAACGGGTATGGGTACGGGTACACTAAAACCCGCCCCGAACCCGACCTATTGCCATCCCTATACATGATTAGCTTTTGTTATTTTTTGCGATGATTGTTCGTGATTTCTTGTTAAAAGAATGGTATATGTATGGAAAGACAAAACAATATATCATTCATCTTCTTACCTTTTTGAAGAAAAAATAATAGAAACAAATTTCCATTCTTTCTCAATTTGGTTGCATGAAAGTGAAATTATTTGAAAAAAAACATAGCTTGAAGAATTATGTTTAAGAAATAAAAATATGGAAAATTGATCGTACATCAAAGTCAGTTGAAATATTAAATTCATAAATAAATAAATAAACAATTACAGAATTACTGTTAAAGGTGCAGAGTACGAACAACAAACGACTAAAAGAAAATATTTTGAAGCAAATTAACTTTAAGAGCATGGGGTAAGTTGCCGAAGCACCACATGTTAAAACTTAACTCACCTTCTTAACGCAGTGCGTTAACTTACTGGCCAAAAAAGTCATGAGGTGCGTTAACTCGGTGAGGCAAGCACATAACGTGCGTTAAATCTCATCTTGTGTAAAAAAATAATTACACTTTTGGGGGTGAGTTATATTTTAATGCAGCAACAACATGCCTTTTGGGGTGAGTTATATGATAACGCAGGGAACTTAAAGCATAACTCGAGTGAGTTATCTTACCACCCCTTAAGTTAACACAATGGTAAAAGGAAGTTAACGCTGATGTGGCGGTGAGTTATGGTATAACTCGGGGTCAACTTACCCTATGCTCTAAAGGTATTTTCAATTTCAGGCTGTCGTACTTTGAAATTGCCAAGAAAAAACATTTTTTTTTTTTTTTTTTTTTTTCAAATTTAGATTTGTGTGACTGCTAGATCGTTTGAGTCAATTAACTTTTTGGCAAGTGTCCCACTTGGTAAGTGGATGTTTTTGTGCGATTGATGTGACATTTGATTAATAAGTTTTTATTTTTATATTTTTTTAATTTTTTAATGGAAAGTGTTTGATTTTTTTTTGCTAGACCGACTTGTTGTACTTTTTGTGCGCCTAGCGGCTGAAAAATATTTTTGTTCGACCGTTTTGTACTTTTTGAAAAAGTAAAAAGTAATTTTTTTTTCTTGAAATTTTAGTTTTCAGTTTTTTTTTTTTTTTTTTTTTTTTTTTTTTTTTTTTTTTTTTATCTTTTTCGAAAAATACAAAATGATCGTACAAAATATCAAGTTAGTCACACAAAAAACATCTGCCTACAAAATAAACACTTGCTAACATTGCGGTGGAGTCGTATAATCGCACGTTCATACAAATATAAAATTGACATTTGGAGTTGTAGAATGTATACAGTGAAAGTTTTAGAATTTTTTAAAAAAATAAACTAGTTATAATACCTGTGCACGCACAGGGCTTTTAAACTTTCGTTTTAATTATGTATTATTATCGATTAAGAAATGAACCACTTAACATGTTTCAAACAGTTTTACTTAGTGGACTAAAAATAAAAAATCATATGTAAATGTTATAACCTACCTATTATTTTAGGAGAATGTTTTTGGATTAAAATTTGTATTTTATTATTCAAGCAAAATCACACAATGATACTTGACTTGCATGAGATGTTAGTGATATATGCTTTTAGTTTTGCAAACTCGTGCTATCAATTTACGATGTGTTTTGTAATTGTGGTATTTCTTTTACTTATATTTTCTTTAAAATATGTAGTATATTTAGATAGCTTTGAAGATTAATTCATTTTCTTAATTATGAATAACCATCATATCATTTTTACTAATGTACATTTTTGTTTGGAATGTTGTATTTTCATAAGTTTGTGTTATTTACTTCTCATGTTTGATCATAAAATTATCAAATTAATATAGATGCTTACACTATAGCTTCTTTATTACATAAAGAGAAACAAAAAAAAAAGATGTAATGGGTAGAGATCAAATTTTATCTTACGTTTATGTATAATATATAAGAATAATTTTTCTCTAAGCTCGAACTATATAAGGAAATTATTATTACTTGTATAAGTAAATTATAAATGCATGAAAAAAATGACAAAGAGTATATTCACAAGTCTTCGATAGAAAAAAAGACACCCATATTTTAGACCGTTGGTTGACACCCATAGTGTTATCAATGACAGCAAACACCTGCTAAGTTTCATTAACCCATTCAAATACAAATTACACTCCGAAAAGAATTCCTACCATAAAGTTCCCCATATAGGCACTAAAACACATCTTTGGTATATTAAAATATATTCATGTATTATCTAAATCAGCAACTCAACTAAATTTTACATTCATACCTTGAGCAGACATAGAAAATCCTTCCACGACAATCATGTGTTGATACTTAATCCTCCTCTAAAAAACGCACACAACAAATTGCATTACACTTTAGTGTGTGCGATAAGATAATAAAACTGCAAAAACCACTAACATGTTGCATTATAGTGAGAATAACAACAAAGTTAGTCATAACATCAAATAAGAAAACTTCATATTAGAACTAAAGGCGTATTTGGTTATGCTTATTAAAGGTGCTTATTGGCTTATTCAATTACCATAACACAATAAGTGTATGATAAAGCTATAAGCTTAGTGAAAAACCCCTGAACTCACAACTAATTCTATTATAGCTTAATGTGTTTATAGTAAAAATACAAATTTTAAGTGTAAAAGTTTTCAATAAAACATAAAAAAGAGTTACTAAAAGTTGGTATGTATAGCAAAAAAGTTGAACCATAAAAAGGGTTACTAAATACTATCAGCTAGATAAGGTGTAAGCAAAAGTTCAGTTGAAGTCTCTTTCAGATTCTATTCAGAAGCAAAAAGAAGTTTACACATAAATCATAAGTATAGAATAATAGTTGTATCTCACATCCGTGATTACCAACTTAATAACATTATCGCAGTATAGTAACGTAATAACCTGATTAAAACTATATATTCTTGCTGAATAATTCTCACGTACATACTTTTAATTCGTTTACAACGGCCAACTATTACTTTTTTTAGGAGGTGATTGTTATCAAATAAAGATTGTTATGCCTGCATTTTTTTTATATAATTTAAGGAAAACACCTTCTATATTAAACGATGATTATCTAACTATTTTTTTTTTTTTTTTTTTTTTTTTTTTAATAATTAGCTTTGTATAACGTTTTTAACTGACAGACATGTTGGTTGAGGTTCATTTTATTGTTTAACTTTAACTATTGATATCATGTTGTACAAAATGTGTGAATTTAGTAGCACATAATGAGCGTTGATAAGTTAAAATATGCTCCGTAAAGTTTTTAAAATGTTTTTATAGATATCCATATACAAATTTTAAATAACAATTTCATGAGTCGTTGTTATAAGTAGAATCGCATATATCTATTTTCATATCACAGTATCGTGCTTACCATTTGATACTTATATTCCCGTTACTAATAATTTAGCCGTATTTCAAACCTGTGTACGCATAAGTTAAACTTTTAAATAGTAACATGAGTCTTTATTTTAAAAAATATTCTAATAGATGAAAGTTTAAAATTAACATTAGATTAAAAAAATATTTAACGTATATTAAAATTAATCGCATATTTATTAAATAATAGTACACTAAACTTGAGCGACTGGGTCCCACTAATCTATACTACTTATAAAGGAAAAACAGTCAAAGTGAAAAGTTGAGTTTTCAACATTTAGTCATATGAGAGAGAAAATAATATAATTAATACTCTTATTAAAACACCCCATTGCTTAAAGGTATAATGATTTATTCACATTGTACAACCAATTAAAAACATATCTACCAAATTAAATACAACCAATTAAAACACAATCTGGGTTGACCCAGGACGCTTCAAACCCGGCGGGTTGACCCGGTTTAATTTGACCCGTTTTTTACCCAACCTAGCAAGTTGACCCGGTTTAAATCGACCTATTTTTCGACCGGAACGGTTCAACCGGTTGAACCACCCGGGTCAAACCTGGTTTCAAAACATTATGTTTAACTCTCAAATCTTCAAACTTTTGTTATTTTTCGTTTATAATCTATAAACTTTTTTTTATCGATAAACTATCTGTCGCTATAAAATCTCGTTGCTATGCACGGGTACTCGTCTAGTCTTTATTATGTTTTTTGTAGATTGGATTGTCAATTGACATTTCACTCTTCAATAAAGAAAAAGAAAACAGCACAAAAACATAATAAAGATTAGTGGGACCCAGTCGCTCAAGTTTAGTGTACTATTATTTAATAAAAAAATACCATACTTTTTCGAGAAAAAGACAAAATAATGAAGTCGCCCAAAAAATTATTAGACGATAAATAAGACCCAAGCCCGGTATGTGAGGTTGGGTCCATTAGAGTTTCATTATATATTGGCTATATATATTATATCAATAAAACGTATCACCCACGGGGATTTTATCAATCTAACATGGTATCGGAGTGGTCTGATCCTCAGACCTAGATGGCTATGTTGAGCCGCCTCCCCTAAGCCACCCGTCAAACCCTAGTACCGAATCTATTAAGAGAAGATAAATTTTGTTCATCCTTGATTTGGATCTGCACGCAAAGAAAGATGAAAAACAAATATACGTATATAGGAATTGGATGATGCGTATTTGATTTTGGATCTGCACGCTAAAGAAGAATTGGATGATGGATCTATAATTGATTCTTATTATATGATTGTTTATTCGTATATGGGTTACACAGTTTGAATGTTTGTTCATATATGTTTATTTGGAATTTGCTTTTGATTAAAAAAAAGTTATAGTTGTTTTAAGTTTGTTTGTTAGTCGATTGTTCGTACGGCTTTAAGTTAATCGTTGGTACCAGTCCCTAAAGTCGACCGTTGGTACAGTGTTGTTACCAGTCGACTTAGCCGACCGTTGGTACCAGTTGACTAAAGTCGATCGTTGGTGCGGTTTTGTTACGAGTCTGACTAAAGTTATGTTTTTAGAATGTTAATTTTTTCTTTTCTTTTCTAGTTTACACTTCAGTTCGAGCTTTCGCGTTTTCGCCGCTCGAACTGCGGGAGAGTATTAGACGATAAATAAGACCCAAGCCCGGTATGTGGGGTTGGGTCCATTAGAGTTTCAGCTATATATATCATATCAATAAAACGTATCACCCACAAGGATTTTATCAATCTAACAGAAATATGGATCTCAGTCGCCCAAGAAGTACACATTGAGAGTTGTACTATGAAGGTATATGATGGGGCTATGTATAGGGACATATGTCACTATATTATACTATCCGCCCAAATTTTAGGGGTGACCCTCTTCTCTTAGAGTATTTGGAGAAAACAAAAAATTGTGGGAATTTAGGATGAAGGGACGGGGTATTTGCGGAAATTTCCCATTGAAATTTGGAGTAGTAGAATGTATACATCGAAAATTGTTTCAAGGTCTTGTTTTGATTGATTCTTAACTAACAAGAACCTTCTAGAAAACAACAATTTTACAAAAAAGCCCCATTCAAAGGACCAAACATGTACATAACCAAATCCTCAAAGGACACAAACATGAAAAAAGATCAAATATAAATTCACACAGATTCATCAAACCATCACAACAAACAGAGATATCCTCTTCAACAAGTCACCTCGAAATTCTCCCACATTCAAAATGAGCAACCAACCAGAATCATCATCTTCATCAGAACCGTAAGTAATCAGATTTACTGTAAAAAAAGTAATCATTTTTAACCGTTTATGATTTGATTGATGTTTTTACTGTTTGTTTAATAGGAAGGGTAAAAAGGATTTTTCGACGGCGATATTGGAGAGGAAGAAGTCGCCGAATAGGTTGGTGGTGGATGAGGCGGTGAATGATGATAATTCAGTCGTGGCTATGCATCCTAATACTATGGAGAAGCTCCAGTTGTTTCGCGGTGATACCATTTTACTCAAGGTCCCCTTCTTTTTTTTCACCTTTTTACTGTTTACTTTACTATGAGTTTATTGTAAAATTGAGGGTAAATAATAAGGGGGTTACTTTATGGGTTTATTGTGATTTTAGGGTAAAGAATTATTACTTGTTGATTTGTTATGGTAAATTAGATGTATAGCCGCGCAAAACAATGGTGTATAGCTGCGAGTTGTGAAATCGTGATTCTGGTTCAACCTTTTATGCAGAGCATGTGTTTTTTAAAATTAATATAGTTTTCGTTTTTGAAAAGCTGACAAAAGTTTAGAATTGATCAAGCTTAATGTGTTTTAAGGGATACTTAGGGGTAATTTATACAAACTACTTTATAAGTAGTATACACTTTATAATTACAAATAGATAAAGTAGATAAAGTTGTGTTACCAGAAGCTTTTATGAAACAAAAGACTATGCTTGATAATTTATTTATTAATTTTTTTTAACTGGTTGCTATGAGTTTGATTATTTTGTTGTAAAATATAGGGTAAATAAGTTTTTACTCTATGAGTTTGTTATGGTTATTAGGGTTTTATATGATGTGTATGTAGTTTATTTGTTGTGTGGAATGTTGAGGTGAATAATTGTTACTTTGTGATTTGAAATAGTTAATTTGTAAAAGCTAGTGATTACTAAATGCTGTTTTTGATGTAGGTTTTGTTGTGAGTTTGTTTAATGAATTGTATTAGTAAAATACACACCTAGATTGTATTGTGTGAATGTTGTTTGTAGTAGGGTTGCGAATATACTAATCTCTGTAGTATAGTGTAAAGTTAAGTTTGTTTAAGGTTGTTATGTGTTTTCAGGAAGATAACTCATTGATTTTTTCCCGTAACCTAGACACCTAGTGTTTGGGAGACGACAATTATCGGTATTTTACAGAAAAATCGATGTTGAACTTTTTGACTTCAAGCATTATTAGGGAAAAAACTGTATTTTTGCTTGTTGGCTATGTGGTTTGTTTGGAACAAGCTTCAATATTTTATCCAGCTTACTGAATTATCGATCAGTCATTGAGCCACAGTTTTTGCAAGTTTTGTTACCACTAGGGTTAACCATCCTGCTGGCTTTATGACCGGTTTCTTATGCTTTCCTTTTAGGGAATAAGGTTACTCCGTATATATTATTTTGATTCAATATTGATCTGGCTGTATTTTGATAAGATATTCAAAGGTGACACATCATTAGTCACATTAGTTCCCTATAGTTTCCAGCTTGTTAGTTTTCTTGTCTTTACATACATTGCTTGGCGATCGTAACAAATACGCATTTAAATTTGTGAGGTTTTCTCCTAACTAATACTCTGCATTTTTTTGATTTACAGGGGAAGAAAAGAAAAGATACAGTCTGTATTGCCCTTGCTGACGAAAGTTGTGATGAACCAAAGATCAGAATGAACAAGGTTGTTAGAACAAACCTGAGGGTTCGACTTGGAGATGTTGTGTCTGTGCACCAGTGCCCAGATGTGAAGTATGGGAAGCGTATCCATGTACTTCCACTAGATGACACGATTGAAGGTGTCACGGGGGACTTGTTTGATGCCTACCTGAAACGTAAGCTTTTTCACATGTTACTTTTACCTTAATCACATGTGACGTCTGCTTGTAATATAGTTCATCTGTCTTGCACTATAACCTCACGTCTAACAAGATATTAGTGGGCAGATGTGTTAAAAATGCTACAGCGTTAATAAACTTACAGTTTTAAGCTCTTTCGGGACTGCCTCGTATGTGGTGGGTCCAAGCCAGACTCGAACCATCGGAAACAAAAAATTGAAAATTTTAGAAACGAGAACTCCTTGGACTGTATAGATTAAGCTTAATTCCTTGCCTATAGATTGCCATTGCACTTGGCTGATGCCGAACCGGATAGAGAACCGAGGACTAGAAGTTTATAGTTATCTATAATAGAGTAGAATGTTTAATGGTGCCTTTTTGGCAGTTGGGTGGGTTATGCTGTTATAATACTTGCTGTTTTATAGCTAGCGGGTAATATGAAGTATCATTGGCTCTTTGTTCTGTGCACTTTCTGCTGATAGGTCTAGGACGTTTTGTCTGTCATACACTCCTTGTGAGTTTTGATCTGCTTTGAGGTTAAACATGTTGAGTTCTAGAGTAGGTATTTATCTCTAGCCCCCTGATTATATACATCTAAGAGACATTGATATTTCTTTGTATTTAAACCATAAGCTGTCATCTTTGCTAGTAATATTTAGTAAGGATTGTATTTTTATAATTTGTTGATTTCTTATGTGTAGCCCAGTGTTTTTATTGTGTATTTGTCTGACTAAACTTAATTGTGATTATTGCAGCCTACTTCTTGGAGGCATACAGACCTGTAAGAAAAGGGGATCATTTTCTTGTTAGAGGAGGGATGAGAAGTGTGGAGTTCAAGGTAATCGAGACTGACCCAGGGGAGTACTGTGTTGTTGCTCCAGACACTGAAATCTTTTGTGAAGGTGAGCCCATTAAGAGGGATGATGAGGATAGGCTGGACGAGATTGGTTATGATGATGTAGGTGGTGTCAGGAAACAAATGGCTCAAATTCGTGAATTAGTTGAATTGCCATTAAGGCACCCTCAACTTTTCAAATCCATCGGAGTAAAGCCCCCTAAAGGTATTTTACTTTATGGACCACCTGGGTCTGGGAAAACACTCATAGCAAGAGCCGTAGCCAATGAAACAGGAGCTTTCTTTTTCTGCATTAATGGACCTGAAATCATGTCGAAGTTGGCTGGTGAAAGTGAGAGCAATCTTAGAAAGGCGTTTGAGGAAGCTGAAAAGAATGCTCCATCAATAATTTTTATTGATGAGATTGATTCAATTGCCCCCAAGAGAGAAAAAACTAATGGTGAAGTTGAAAGGAGGATTGTGTCTCAGTTATTGACACTTATGGATGGGTTAAAGTCTCGTGCTCATGTTATTGTAATGGGGGCTACTAACCGCCCAAACAGTATTGATCCTGCCTTGAGAAGGTTTGGTAGGTTCGATAGGGAAATTGATATCGGTGTGCCTGATGAAGTTGGGCGTCTTGAGGTCATCTGTATTCACACCAAGAATATGAAGCTTTCTGATGATGTAAGTCTTAACTTTGTTTTTGCACTGTCAAGTCTCACTACGTATAAAACGTGAAAGTCCAGAGCTTTCTTTTTCTGAGTTTACCCTTTTTTTTATATGCTTTCATGTGTTAATTAGTTATATGTATTTGACCGATCATCATTTGAATGTAAAATTAATATTTCAGGTTGATTTGGAAAAGATTGCTAAAGAAACACATGGTTATGTTGGTGCTGATCTCGCTGCACTCTGCACTGAAGCTGCCCTTCAATGCATTAGAGAAAAGATGGACGTCATTGATTTGGAAGATGACTCTATTGATGCTGAGATACTGAACTCAATGGCAGTCTCGAATGAACATTTCCAAACAGCTCTCGGAACAAGCAACCCATCTGCTTTGCGTGAGACTGTACGTGTATCCATACTTTACAAAATTATGCCAAGCTACTCTTTTAAATGAACTGATTTTAATTGAATCATCATTTTTGTTTCTGGACCTAAAACAGGTTGTGGAAGTTCCCAATTGCAGCTGGGATGATATTGGAGGTCTTGAGAATGTTAAGCGTGAGCTTCAAGAGGTAACGAAAAACCGTGCACTAAGCTTAATACAACATCACACGTTTTTGTCACTTATTTGATAATCTGTTCCATTTTTGTTTAACTGTAATAGACTGTCCAATATCCTGTGGAGCACCCCGAGAAATTCGAGAAATTTGGAATGTCACCCTCAAAAGGAGTTCTTTTCTATGGTCCTCCTGGATGTGGTAAGACCCTTCTTGCTAAGGCTATTGCAAACGAGTGTCAAGCCAACTTCATCAGCATCAAAGGACCAGAATTGCTTACAATGTGGTTCGGAGAGAGTGAAGCCAATGTTCGTGAAATCTTTGACAAGGCCCGTGGGTCTGCACCGTGTGTCCTCTTCTTTGATGAACTTGATTCCATTGCAACTCAGGTGATTAATTGTTACGAAGCAAGTTGCATGAAAGTTTGTGTGTTTCAGGATAAGGTCACATGATTATCTGTTATTTATGTTGTGTGTAATGATTGCAGAGAGGAAGTAGCTCTGGAGATGCAGGCGGTGCTGCGGACCGTGTTCTAAATCAGCTGTTGACCGAAATGGATGGAATGTCTGCCAAAAAGACAGTTTTCATAATTGGAGCCACCAATAGACCAGATATCATTGACCCTGCTCTGCTACGTCCAGGGCGTCTTGATCAACTAATTTATATCCCATTACCAGATGAGGACTCACGTCACCAAATCTTCAAGGCAGCAATGAGGAAGTCTCCGGTTGCAAAGGATGTTGATTTGAGAGCTCTAGCCAAATATACACAAGGCTTTAGTGGGGCTGATATTACTGAGATATGCCAACGTGCGTGCAAATATGCAATCAGGGAGAACATCGAGAAGGTAAGCTTTAGTATCTATCTTTGGATTGGGTGTTTGGCATTGTGTTTTGAAAGTGATTATCTAGTTATCTCATTCTCAAGCGGTAATTTGTCAGTTCTAGTGTTTGGGTACAGGGAAACTAAGAGGGTGTTTGGATGTATATTTTAGGCGCTTATCTGCTTATTTTTATATGCCCTTAAAGTAAGGGGGTGTTTGGGATTACTTATTTTCAAACAGAGAAACTCTAAAACAAGCAAATTCTAGACACTCCTTAATTCTGATTACCTGAATATTTAGAGGTCATGTTTACATGGATATTTTTAAGATAGCCGCCAAATAGAAGCACACAAATGGCTCTTGTAAGATGTTTGTTGCAACATTATATCTTCTAGAATACAAAGCCAAACACCCTTTTCTTTACATGTACATATCGCTTGGCATGTTTGCTAATGATTGTGTTATGCAGGACATCGAGAGGGAAAGGAGGAGAAATGAGAATCCCGACTCTATGGATGAGGATGAAGATGAAGTTGCGGAGATCAAGGCAGCTCACTTTGAGGAATCCATGAAGTATGCTCGCAGAAGTGTGAGTGATGCTGACATCAGGAAATACCAGGCGTTTGCTCAGACTTTGCAGCAGTCTCGTGGATTCGGGTCGGAATTCCGGTTCCCGGAATCTTCATCTGGAGCTGCTGCTGCTGCATCTGACCCATTTGCCGCCTCTGCTGGTGGAGCTGATGATGATGACTTATATAGTTAGATCTTTATTATTTATGTTAAAAGTCATGACTCATGTGGGATTATATATTTATATCCTGAAACAGTTGCCGATCAACTGCTTCCTTTTAAACCTTTTGTAATGGATTTGGTTTGACGCTTATGGTGTCGAACTTGTAACTATGTTTGGATTCGGCATGCAAGTCCGTTGTTTCATTTCTTGTCTTAATCTTTTTGAAGTTGCTCCCTCTGCTCAGAAATTTTTCCTCAATTATTCTGGTTACTTTCATAATTAATTGTCTAATTCCCTTTCCAAGAGTGGCCATGGATAAATTCACCAAGTTTTTCATTATACAAGAACAACTATACCTAATTCCGCGCCCTAATTCCTCCGGAGTTTGGTGTTGGCATGATTGACTTTTAACCAAATACAAAATGATGGTCATAGATTTTCTTGGTCCAAGTTCAGTTTTTTTCACAAACACGATTTAGTAAATCAACTAAGGCAACGATAAGTGCTCTCACAAAGCTTAACATAAAAGCTTAACATAATCTTTTGTGCGAGCATCGTTAGAAGGATGATTAAAAGGGTAAATATAAGATGATTTAGAATGTTTGCTTCAAGAATATCACCTGTCCAATGCCTTTGTGGAGTTGTGGTAAGAAAAAAGTATACTCAAATGACACTTTTCTTATGCTCATAAAAGGGTATACAAGTCATTTGACATCAGATACTGGAGGATAAGTGATAATACTATAGATATAAGAGGAAAGAAATCTATGTCACAGGATATTTCAAGAACATCACTCGAAAATGGAGCTTTCTTTGCAGACTGTTGCTTCATTAAATACTTGTAAGTTCATTAACCCTCTCTCTTCTGCACAATTTACTCTCAAACCCATGTTACTGTTTCCAGCAAATACACATATGTTGTTTATGCTCTATGTGAATCTTACTTAGGAAGTAGTATTTCCTTTACTATACATAAGATAATTTATATTTATCCTGTATGGCTTATCTATATTTATCCTCTATCCTGAAATTTTTTTTTTTTTTTTTTTTTTTTTTTTTTTTTTTTTTTTTTTTTTTTAGAAATATAAGAATGGGTCACTTATGAAAAACTGTTAATTTGCTTTTCAGATTTTGATACGATAAAATAAAAAAACTGGGTGTCTAGGATTACTTATCAAATTGCTTATGTGATTATTTGTTAGTTAAATAAGCCGTGTTTATATCGAAAATTTGATATTGCTTATTGCAGACTGAGTTTTTATAAGCAGTCCCAATCTGTCTTATAACTTTATATAGATTTCATATCATGATAAACCTTTGTTTTTGACTTTAGGAAGTTTCATATAAGATGACGTTGGTAGTTCGATTTTATTAATCTTTAAACGATGATAACTGATTTTACTTGTGGTCTATGAAACAGCAAGGGGATTAAGGATAAAAGACTATTCCACGTTTCATAGAAATTCAACGCACATCCCATTTCCCACGAAACTAAAGGACACCCTGGTACCAAATGGATTACCGGAAACAGCCGCTTCTATTGCAGTTGCTGCCACTGTTGTGGGTGCAGCTGCTACCCTTTTGGCGAGGAGAACCAAGGCAATAGAGAAAGCCGAGGTATATGCAATACTTACATACTACCTAAAACAAAGTCTGCCTTTTTGATTGGCCATTGAGTTGCATACTTGCATTATTGGGATTGCTTATTAAAACACAGTGAATAGATAAGCAGTTTTGATAAGCAATTCCAAAACGGTTAAAACTGCTTATCCGGTGTATCAAAATGCAATAAATAGATAAACTGTTCAAACACGGTGAATAGATAAGCAGTTTTAATAAACAATTCCAAAACAGTGAAAACTGCTTATCTGGTGTATCAAAATGCAATTAGTACATCAGTTGTTTTCATAAGCAACAGCTCCTATTGTTCTAATTCTAGTTTATTTGAACCACGTATAGGCTGTTCCAACAAGAACATGTGACGATTGTGGTGGTTCAGGGCTATGTCCCCTATGCAAAGGTGAAGGATTTGTGCTGAAACGCTTGTCAGACGGAAGTGCTGAAAAAGCAAGATTGAATGCAAAGAATATGGCTACTAGATACACAGCCGGGTACGTATTGAATTCATATTTTGCATACAATAAACATTGTTCTTTTTATAACTAATAATCGGCTAATCGACAGGCTACCAAAGAAATGGGGCTACTGCAACAAATGCTTATCGGCTAGATCTTGTAAAACTTGTGATGGCAGTGGAAAATTAAGCTATTAGTTCCTTATTTTTCTGTTTGACATTTTTCCTTGTAAAGATGGTTCTTTTTTTTTTTTTTTTTTTTTTTTTTTTTTTTTCTAATGACATTATGGGAATATGGTGAGGATTTATATAAGTTTTTAACAAGATTTCAGTCACTTTGATTTATGTATTAACAAACACCATATTATCAATCAAACCAACCGAAGTATTTACTATATATACTGAGGGGGAGAAATAGGGTTATGTGCATTCATAAAAAAATGACTTCCCAGTAAAAAAATAGTTTCTTGGTAAAAGATTAAAGTCCTATTGGTTGAGTCCACACTATAACTCCATGCACTCACACGCACATGATCAAAACAAGGCATTCATTATTATTATTTATTTATTTATTTTTACAAAACACACTCTTAACTTCTTAATATTTAGTTATTTACAACTTTTTTATATAATAAACTTTATTTACCAAATATCTAATAAATCTCTAGCGGTTTCTTAAATAAAAAAATTACTACCAAATAGGTCTTTCGATAACGAACAAAACAAGCTCAATATTGATATGCTTTTGACCTACATACGGTTTTATAAAAAAAATTAAATATATGTATAGTTTTTAAATAAAAAAATTTCAAAATGCACATTTAACTTATCAAATAACTTTAAAAACTAGTCTAAACTTTTTTAAAATATAAAGCCCAAAGACGTGCAGATGTATAAAATTTATATATAATTCTTTTGTTTACATAGCAAAGTTTTTTTACCAAACATATAACAAATATCTAATGATTTACACTGTAGAAACGCCTCCGTATTAAAAAAAATATGTCTAATATTAATATACTCTTGACATACTTGCGCTTTTATAAAAAAAATTGAAATTTAGGATATATTTCTTTTACGAAAAAATAGAGATATCTAGCAATTTTCTAATAATAAACATATAACCAAACATACCGCTGACATATCTAGGTTAAAAAAAGTGTGAAATTTGGTTTAAAAAGCCCGCTGCAACGCGGCGGGTGCTTTCTACTTGTTCTATCAATAGATGTAAACTTTGATAAATTTAATTGATCAAAGAACCTCAATTAAATAGCACCATTTTTATTTGCATTTATCTTTTATATAGTAAAGGAGTTACATCATTTCTGAGAGTGATTTTATCAAAATATTCTTATAGAAAAATAAATTGGACCAATCACATTGCTTGGTTTTGACACTTGTCAAAATTATGCAATTTGATTGGTTAATAAAAGGTCAAAATTGAATCAATTTTGGTCAAAATTTAATGAATTTGGTGGAAAATTTGATTGAAAAAAATAAAAAATAAAAAAATGCATAAAAATTTGTGAAAACAAAAACTTAAAAAAATAAGAGGTGATTAATAAAACTTTAGTGGATGAATTTTAGATAAAGTATATAAAGTTAAGTGTAAATTTATAATTTTTTTTTATGTTTTTTAATAACTTTATACTACTTTATATTTTAAAAATACAATATATATTACATTTTAAATATAAAACATATAATAAGCACATGATTATAAAATATCAAAATAAAAGCATGAATTATTGTGTATGTAAATAAATATTGGAGGTTGTAGGTATAGGACGACTCATTTTATTCCTCTTTATAAGTATAAGTAAGGATATCCGGAAAAAGAAAATTATATATAAATTCAATAAGAACTCATGTTATTTCATTCTAAAGTTTAATCTATGCGTACATGCGTTTGAATATCAAATACGGCTAAATTATTATTAACGGGAATATAAATATCAAACGGTAATCACATGTTACTGTGATATAAAATACATATACGCCATTGTACTTATAACAACGACTTATGTAATTCTTATTTAAAGTTTATACAAGGATATTTGGAAAAACATTTTTAATAAACTTTATATTTTAACTTCATCAACACTCATTTTATGCTACTAAACTCGAAAATTGAGTACAACATAATATTAACAGTTAAAGTTAAACAACAAGTCAATCTCAACATCCATGCTAGACAAACAAAGTTAACTATTTCATCTAACAAAAATCTTTACAATATATTACGGAGTAATAGGTATTAATACATAAAGAAAAACTCGTGCACGAGTAGTAGTTATACTTATATCACAATTACAAAACATTAAACACGGGCAAGGTTTTATAAGTCCATATACTATTGCAACATATTTCACCATTTGCTTCTTTCTTAACTTTTCTATTTTCTAAAATTATGCATGTATACAGATACATTTCATGAAACTAACTTTTATCATAGTAAGTTATTTGCCATTTAAAAGGTATCAAGCTCCAAGACCTTGACACAAAGTAATTTTATTTTCGTAGGAGTCTAATGTTATCATTTGAGTAGTACGTGGTTTATTTTCTTGAACAGAGAATAACAAATATCTTGTTATGTAAGTTTTTTCGCTTATGTAATGGGCTGAGATATAAGATTCACTCATATCCTTTGTACTTAAAACTCATTTTGGAGTAATATATTTACTGAGTCTTTTGACCTTTTACCCAAAAGTTATTTGCCATTTAATTTGCTTTCTTATATACTGTACTATTGTATAATATTTTTTGGGTAAAGGGCCTCCACCCGGTAAAATATATAACTCCAAAAAAAGATTAAGTACAAAGGAATGTGGCTAAGATACCACATTAACCTCAAGCAACCGCTTGAATAGCCACTATATCATTCATGACATGCCATAAATGATCCAACTAGCTACATACAACTAGAAAACCAAAACAAAACCAAGCATAAACTAAGACACATCAACCTTTATACTAACCAAAGAAAAACAACTTATCCAAGTCTAATGTCATGCATGGCAGCAGCCTTTAATTGGGCTGCAGATAAACCACAATCATCAAAGTAATCATCATCATAATCATTGTAGTCACACGTACCATCTTTCCATTGTTCTAAAAGACTCCTCTCGTTCCCTCCACTACCGAAATAATTAGTGTCGTTAGGATATTCCAGAACTTCATCGTCGTCGCTATCAGAAACAACCACATTACCCACCTTAGAGAATGAGTTACCCATCTTGGTTGAAGAAGTACACGCAGAGGAAGAGATACTAGGCTTAGAAGCCTTATCATGTTCTTTCTCTTTTAAATCCACCTTTTTTAGAGGTTTACCATCATCACCCATAAGAGTAACTTTCCCTTCCATAATTAGCTTTTCAATCTTCCCAATTTTCTCAATAATAGGAGTAGTACTTCCATTTCTACCCTTCGAAGAACTAGCAACAACAGGAATATTAGATGCTAAAAAATTAACCGTATCATTTTGGCAATCAAGAACCTCATCATCACTATCTTCTTCAATCACTTTAGTTTCCTTCTTACTACCAACCTCCAACGCAGCTCCATCCATAGGAGAAATACTTGTTGCACAAGGAATACCATTATCATCAGTATCGGTCAAATTAAGAGCGTCAAATGGGTTCGATGTAGCAATAATCGTCCCACTTGTACTTGCCTCCTTAGTGATCTATTGTATAATATTGCATTACGCAAATTTGTTTTTATAGAAAGTTAATCATATTGCCATAATAAGTAAAACCATACATAAATGACCATGTGTTACAAGATGACTAAATCATTCAATTTTATAATGTTTGTAGACAACTTGCTTTCTTCCTTTTTTTTTTTTTTTTTTTTTTTTTTTTCGTGAAAAAGGTCGACCCTGAACTCAGCTATTTTATTTGAATAAAAAAATATCGGGTCGCTAAAAAGTCACTGTTTTTGCGCCGTTCCAACGGTGAACAGCTGCCCAAAAGAAAAACCACCTGGAAGTCCGAGGACCGTTAGTACTGTACTCTACCCTCGAACCAGCAGCCTTCGCGCCAAGTAAGCCTGCCCTTCCCTTTCCTTTTTCCATTCCGCCTCCTTCTTTGCTTTGTTCCAATAGAGTCTAAGGCAAAGCTAAAGTGGTTCGTATGCCTACTTTAGCTACTTGACGAAAGGGAACAAACTTAGTTTCGTTTCCGGGTTTATGGATTAGATTTAGTCAGTCTCACTCCTTCCTTTTTATGTTGTCGTGATGGTTACCGGCTATAAGTAGGCCGTTTGTTATTGCTATAAGGGTTGCTCGCCTTTATACGGCTTGGCTTCGCTATCGCTTCTATGTAGTGTAGTGGTCGACCTAAAAAGTAGTATTCCTGCCATGCCTATTATCCAGTGCTAGAAGCTTCGCCAGAAGCAAGCAAGACGAGGTCGCTCTGCTTCGTAGACAAGGCTCGTTCCGTACTTTACTTACGAACTCGTGTAGTACTCGCCCCTATCTCTTCTCTAAAGGGGCGCACACTCGCTGTCTACTAAATGAGCTCACGAAGCGATCTGGGAGCGAAGCCTTAAATTGAGTTGCTTCCCCCCCCTTTTCTTTTCCCTCACCCTACCCTTTCATTTCTGCTTAAGCTTCCCCGGTTTGGGGGATTAGAACCAAATACTCGCGTAATGTGGCGACATAAGAGATGGAGAAAAATCCGGTGGTTGGTGCCTTGGTGGTGATAGTCGGTTATAGTTTTTTTTTGAACGACAATCGACTGTAGCTAGGATGGTCGTAGTTGTTAGTGATAGCGAGAAGTTAGAAAGGTGTGTTCTTAATGATACAAGTTAATCTATTGTTGTAGAATTGTATATTCGTTTATTTAGATGTTAGTCATATTTGATCATGCAACTCTTTCATCCCTTAATCCTAATTTCCCATTGATGCGTTTCTTATGGTGCATCTTATATCGCCACTCTCGCCAACGAGTTGTTCGGTCAACTTACCACCAAGTCGTGAACTTGGTGGTGGAGAGATATGTGTAAATATATGTTGGGGGTATATAAATATGATATTGGTGGTGGAGTAAAAGCCTGACTTGACAAAGTCATGATATTGATGATCATTGTTATTCACAACCAAACATATTCATAATCTCGTGATAAGCTTTTGATAGGACGAGTTTCATGGAGTGAATACGTGGATTTAACAAATAAATAGAATGCATAATAAATCAGTAAAAAGAAGACGAAATATTTTTACTTTATATCTTATTTTTTGAACGATTTTACTTTATATCTTAAAATTAAATTTTTTGCACTGTAAATATTTTTTGTTTTATCATTTTTATAGAATATGCATTTTCTTTTTTTATTTACAAAAATGATAAAAAGATATATATAAAAAATTATTTATAATATATTTTTTAATGATTATAGTCTATACAAGGAAATATTATTTTCTTCTTATCTATAATAGTTCTGTCTTATGTGTTGTTTACATTTGAAAATGAATTTGTTAATTTATTTATTTATTGAATAATCTATTCTAAAATACAATAAGGCGTAGCCACAGTGACGTATTTGCCAAAACATTGATTAATAAAGCAGCAGCAGACGCGTTCGAATGAAGAGAGTCTATGATATCCTTCTTTTGTTTCATTTTTTTATTTTTTTATTTTTTTTTTCATTTTTATTAAATTTCCCCTAAACTTTGGATATTTAGAAAGTGGCCAAAATTAATAATTTAGTTTATGAAATAAAAGAGGAAATATATGAAAACTAACAGAAGAAATATTTATACTTTATTATCTAAGATGGCAATGTAAATTATTTGACAATTTCTTTATTATCTAAAATAGTAATTCTACAATATTTTGTTTATTTGTACATTATTTTGTTTATGAAAAAGGTAAAAGCTAATAAATTAAAATTTAACCCATTTCTACGATGCTCAAGTTGTGCAAAGTTTTTAAACAATTTTCGTTTATTAACTTTTTAATTTCTTTTGCATGCATTTATTCTCAAATTTCATAAACTTTTTGCCAACCAAAAATAATGTCCGCAGAAAACAAAATTCCAAGAAACTAATCATTTAATTTATCCAGATGTCAATATTTTCTATTATCATTGATTTTTAAACGACGAAAAAGAGTTCATATTTTCATTGTCAACCAAAATATTAATACGAATATGCAGTTTTCTTTGATTCGTTCATTAAAATGGTAAAAGATAAAATAAAAAAGTTCATAATTCTATAACAAATAAAACGATGCAAAAAAAAAATAAATAATTAATGATACATTACTACAAGTCTTTAAAAATTTAATTAATTCAATTTTAGGTGTTAACAAATGATTATAGGATTTTTTTTTTACCTTTTAACGAGGCTTCAAATGATGCTTTCTTATCAAATACTTTATTATAAGAATTTAATAATAACTAATAGAATGAATGAGTACAGTTTAAAACAATGTAACTATACGATGTTTGTAGTGAAATTCCAATAGAATAAATGGTAAAATTCTAATGACGTGCTTATTAAAAATAAGAAAATTTTTTAGAGAATCTTTTTCATATTATTATTATAAAGCCCCTTCATATTTTTCCATTTTAAATTGTATTAAAAAACATGTTTCCGAAAAAAAAAAAGTTTTGGAAACATATAAGAAAATAAATATAATATTATATTCTAAAAACTATTTGGTCATAATTTAAATTTTCTATTTATGTTTGTTTACAAAATTTAATGATGTAATTAATGTTGTAAAAATTTGATGCTTAATTATAAATTGAAGTGTTTTTGCAAATTTTAATCAGATCTATAATAATATAGTTTATGAAATGTTTTGAAATAAATATATGATACAATTTAAAAATAAATATATAGTTTTTTTTGTAACAATAATAGCAAAAGTATGTATAAAAACATAATAACACTAATATAAAAACAAGTTAGATTTTTTTTTAATAATCATTAATAAATGCATGAATTAGAAAAAGTCACATAAAATTTGGTGTTATAAGATTTATAATTAAATTTGTTATCAAAAGTAAATTATGTGTATACAAAATTTATTCAAAATTATATTTTATTATTATCTAAATTTATAATGTTAAAATTTTAATTAACAATCTACGCTCAATGCCTTTTTAATATTATTTTTATATAATAATATGATTTTTTTTATTAATACATAATAGAAACAGAAACACTAATATAAAGCAAGTAATATTGCAGTAACAGTTAATAATTTTCAAAATGTAATGGTAAAAGTGTTAAAAAAGTTCATAAGAAATAAACAAGTGTTAGAATCAAGTTTTAAAAATGTTTTCAATGTTTAAGAATCATGTTTATGTTAAAAAAAAGTTCTTAATAAAAAAGTTTACGAATCAAGTTCTAAAAAAGTGATACAAAAATGTTTTCAATGTTCGAAGTATTTAGAATGTGCAGAATAAGTGATTTTTATACTACAAAGTATTATAAACCATATCATATATAACCATTTTATACAAGTATATCATAAGTTGTAATAAAGACATACCTTTGTTACGTAACAATGTTTCCCATGCAGACGCATACGTCTTAAATTTCTGTTCTTTGTAACTGTCATCAGGAAAAACATGCAGAACCAAAATATATATGCATGAAATATTAAACAACATCACCGAAACAAAATTAACCATCAACACAAACACATACACAATACACGACAAATTATATAAGCAAATATAATCTTTTGCTTTAATTTAAATAAAAGTAATAATATCAAATCAATTATTACATGCCCAGGCATGTAACTTATGGAAAAAATAAAATTGTCTGGCTCCCAACAAATGTAATATATACACAAAACAATTTAGAACAATGTTTATTCCTCCGGTGCCTCATCGTCTTCTTCGGGTGCCGGCTCGTTAAGATCCGGAATCTTAATTTTTTTCGCGATGTGGACTGCCTCCTCCACTTGACGGCTGAGCGCAAGCGTCTGCTGGATCTCGACGCTGTTAGCGTCTCGCTCATCCTGCGTATGCCAACGGATGTGGCCGCAGAAAGCTTTCTCATGATACATATTTCTCTTGCAGATAGGACATTGGACGTCTTTACGCTTACTCGGGGTAAGCGGTTGGCTTGATGACGCTGCACCACTGCTACTGCCTGTTACGGTTATAGCCTGCGTTTGTTGCGGTGATGTTGCGGATAACGAGGCCGTGATAGACCTAGCAGGGGTCACCGGGGTCCCAGGCACCCTTTCGGAACTTCCAACGGTTCTAGGGGGAGTAACCTCTCCCCTACCGGCTGATGACACCCTACGAGGAGGTGTCGTTGTTGCCTCAACATTTGTAGTACGGGCTTCATCAGAGGCATTGTTCCTGGGTGATTGGGGTGGAGTTCCGGCCATCGTTATGTTAAGTTTAAACGAAAATTGAAGTATATATATGAGATATTAAGAATGTTGGGAGTACGGAATATTGTGAATGTGAAAGATGTATTTATAGGTATTGTGGTGACGGTTGACAGTTGACGGTTATTGCAGATGGTGGTTATTCGTGAAAAGATACGACTGTTAAATCATTGGACGTGTTTACAAATGTATCTTAAACGGTGTTATGAAAAGGCACCATGTTACAATTTCACGGATTATAAAAATGAATTAACTTATCATATTATTTATTTGATTTACTTTATAACATAAAGTTTAGGTTTAGAGTACGTTCCATTTTTTTTTTTTTCCCTTTCTTGGTCACATTTGTGAGAATCGTCTCAACGATTGATCATTTGTTATGTGAAAAACAGTTAGACATGTTGTTATTATCTTTATTTATTAGGTCATAAATCATTTTTGTTACTTATATCCTAAGAAAATCAAATAATTAAGATGCATCCCAAAATGAAATATACATCCGTTCTCATTTTAAAAATTAGAAAAGCAAAGGGACAATCTCATTTTTAACATCATAATTATATTGTTTCTAACATATAACACTTAGCAAACTACGAAACAATTTGCAAGTGAGTCCAAGTAATTATGTTTACGTCTTTTAATAACGAACTTCCAAATGAAGAACATTAGCTTGAAACAGACAAACAGTCCAAGAGCTTTGGTCATGTATCCAAATGAACCAAAAGAAATCTAGCTTATGGCTAACACAATAAAGTATTTGGACAAAGTAATTAAACCCTAATTACACCATCAGAAATTCTATTGTTCTTGGTATAAACTTGAATAAGCACAAGACTCGCCACGCCGATGTCTTAACCTATTCATACCTGCCAAACTTTCTCACACCAGGGTAACCGTTGTTTGGGAGATCTATCATAATCTATGGTGTATTAATGCAAAAAAAGCCATTGGTGTTTCATCAAGTAAGCCACCATGGCGCGGATAACTCCCTTAAAAATGTTCACTAAGCGGGTCCCTATATATACGCCAATCGACCCGATGCAAGAACCTTGTCATCTCTCTCAGCGGGCTCACCCTCACAGAAGATTTCACATGTTTGGAGTAACAACAACATAATACGTATTCGGCTTGGTCAATTTCCATTATCTTGAACTCTACGATATACTTACCTCATGTCACAAAAAAATGATCCCCTTTTCTTACAGGCCTAACCATATTTGAGAAGTACCCTACATGCGAGTTAATTTACTTTGGATCAGAAATTTCAAACCTTAGAAATAGCAGTATAACGTTAACAATAACACGCAGAGGTGTCATCACACTTAAAAAACTTACATTTTATGTTATATATTAGTAGTAAAAGTTAAACATATATTAGGGACTTAAGTGTACTTTTGCAATTAGATTAAGTGTTAGATATAAACTAGAATTAGTTAGCTTGGAGTGCAAGTCAAGCTAGGATTTCACCTCCTCATCTCTATAAATAGAGATGAGGGGGGATGCTAGTTATTTATTCTTCTTCCTCAACTATAAAAGCTTTATTGGTATTAATAAAGGGTTCGTTGAGGGTATATCGTGTGCAATATTCTTGTCTATTCTTTATAGTCTCTCGTGTTTGCTACTTGTGCTCGATACAACTCGCGATCTAGCGTTCCGCGATCGAAATTCGGGTTTGTTGTCGAGGTTTTATCCAACAAGTGGTACAAGAGCCACGGTTAATTGTGGTCTCCGAAGATCGAGGTTCCGAGTTTGTTCAAAGTTTTTTGAGGTTCGGTTTCGTCCCGTCGATCGTAGCAGTAGACACGAGAGATAGAAGAAGATAGTGATGTAAAACGTGATTTTTTTTTTTTTTTTTTTTTTATCAAACAAAGTTGAATATTATTTTTCTAATATTTAATTTAATCTCACGTGGATCATACTATCATAGTATCATACTACAAGTTGACAAGGGTTGTTTGGTCTTTTTCGATTACTTTATAAAAAGACAAACATCTGTTTATCGTTTTTTGGTTTAAAACGATTTCAAGGCTGGTTTAAGTTTTTTTAAAACTAAATTGAGCAGCTTGAAGGTTATTTCTTGTTGCGGGTTTTTCTTGTGGTACAAGTTTCGATCATGGTTTGCTTGGGGTTCAAGTTTACGATCGGGTTTGCTTGCTCGAAATCAAGGGTTTAGGGTTATTCTACTAAATTCAATTTGCAAGAAGGGTTTATAGCAACAAGGGGAATATTGCACACGGCTTGTGAGGCTTGTCGGTAAAGTTGGTTAAGAAACAACTTGACAAGGTTTTTAGAAAGGTAAAAGAAGAATGGCTAGTTCTATAACTAGGTTTGACATCGAAAAATTCGATGGGAAGAATGACTTTGGGTTATGGCAAATAAAGATGTGTGCTTTAATGGTACAGCTGGGATGTAACGCTGCATTAGAGACATTACCCGCGAACATGGAAGCAGGTGAAAAGGCTGCTTTGATGAAGAAGGCATACAATACCTTGATTCTATGCTTGGGAGACCGGGTTTTACGGGAAGTTACCAAGAAAAATCTTCTGCAGGAATTTGGACAAAGTTAACTAGTCTGTATATGACTAGTCCTTAGCAAACATACTGTATCTGAAGAAGAAGCTGTACATGTACTATATGAGTCCAGGTACGAAACTGGGTGATCATATAGATGAGTTTAATAAGTTGATACTTGATTTAGCGAATATTGATATCGAGATTGAGGATGAGGATCAGACACTTATGTTACTTACGTCGTTACCATCGTCTTATGAAAACTTTGTGGAGACATTGTTGTATGGGAGGGAATCCTTGACAATGGAGGATGTTCTGGCGACTTTGAATTCAAAGGAGTTGAAGAAAAGAACAGAAGGCACAAAGGAAGATACTGGTGATGAGTTATATGTAAGGGGAGGGTCAGATCATTCAAGGAAAGCTCATTCTCGTGGAAGTTCGCTGTTTAAGTTAAGGGGTGGAACTGGTAAACTCAAGTGCTTCATATGTCATTCAGAGGGTCATCTGAAAAGAGACTGTCCAATGCAGAAGTCAAGTGGGTTCGTCAAGAAGGGTAAGCATGATCAGGATTCTGATTCTTTTGATGACGATGGTAATGCCTACTTTAGAGAAGCCTTGATGGTAGTCGGGAATGATGAGATGACTGAATTGGTAATGGATTCAGGTGGGTCTTATCATATGACACCTAGGAGGGATTTCTTGTATAATTTCAAGGATCTTGATGGTGGTTCGGTTCGGTTAGGTGATAACAGGACATGCACTATCAGAGGGACAGGAAAATTGAAGATAGAATTGCATGATGGTTCAAGCTTTATACTGGAAGATGTCAGGCATGTTCCAGGGTTATGAAAAAGCTTGATTTCATTAGGTACTCTTGAAAAGGAGGGTTATACTGTGAAGATGCAGATGGGCAGAGTCAAGGTGATCAAAGGTTGTCAGGTTATGATGACTGGGATCAGGAAAGAGAACTGTGTGTATACTCTTGAAGCAAAAGTGACGACTTTTGGTGTACAAATGCATGGAGGTTCTAAACAAGTTGGATTCAAACAACTTGGTGACAAACAAGTTGGGTTCAAACAATTTGGTCATAAACAAGTTGGGTTTTGATGCGTGGGAATCGCAACAGGCTTTACCTCTCGAGGGATCTCGAGAAGCTTGCAACCCCCACCAGGCAGTGTACCTGATCGTTGTAGTATAGTATAGTGACAAGTACCGGGGGATTGATCGTTCAGCTTAGGAATAGTGTCGCTAGGATTAGAAAGCCTAAATACTAGTTCTAAAGGTGAGGGATGATTATTTTTGTGTTTTTATATTTTTTAGAAAGCAAGTTAAAATCTTGGGTTTTGGAAGAGTGGGCGGAATTAGTTGCTATTCAACTAACCCAATACCAAGATGCAATCAAAATAAAATACTAAAAATGAAAGTAAACTAATTTATACTAAAGTTGTAAGCAGTAATTGGAGAAAATGTGTTTACTTAGATTTTATTATTCCCTAGATATCTTTTACACGTTAATTACTTGTTATAATTGCATGGATGACGGATCGTATTCCTTAATACCATTCATGGGGTGGCACACATAACTCCCCAATTCTATGAGCTCTTATCTCCTCCTACACCATGCCCAGCACAACTATAGAGATTGTAAACAGTGGCTCATGCATTAAATACAACCAATAAAGACCTAGTGCGCGTTGGTTCATGTTTCTTAAGACGTTCAAGCATGTTACCAATTGGAGATCTGCCAGTTTTCTTAAGCCTAACATATAAATCATTCATCCAAGACAAGAATAAACAAGTAATCAACACATAATCAATATCTAGGTTTCATTAGATCTAAGCAAACACAAAAGAGATCTAGCCTAGCATGATAGAATTAAGACAAGAACATGATATAGACAACCAACACATAGACATATTGATTGAATTAGAAGAACACTTATCTTGATTAATCATGCAAGGTATCAAGGGGTTGGAACCCTTGAAAAACCTGTAAAGTTACACCAAAATCGTACTTAGGGTTTCTCCCAAAACTTCTCTCTTCAAATGTGAAAAATTAGAAAACTATATATCGAAAAATAGGTTTGACGGCGTCAAGAAGAAACATGTGACGCCGTCACCTCGCCGCCAAAACATTCCTCGGACTGCCTAGATCTACTTCTGACGCCGTCAAGACTTATATACTTCCAGGCCGTCATGACTCTTTTACTCTTGACGCCCTTCCCACGTGACGCCGTCAAAACTCTTCTGGGTCGTCATGGAAATTTATGAAATTTGCTCTTGACGCCGTCAAGGATTTGCTCTTGACGCCGTCACCTACTGTTCCCAGCATGGAAAATTAAGACTTTGGCGTTTTCTTCATTTTTATGCTCCAAAAACGTCCGAATTGCTTCCTTTTCCAGATTTCACTCCCAAAGTACCTAAAATCACAAAAGGAACGATTTAGGGCAATATTGGATCAAATAAATTCGGATTCGGGCTTAAATGACCCCCTAAAAACGGATCATTTTTCGCCTCATCATATACCCTTACACTTGAGATTTGCTTGTCCTCAAGCAAATGCGCTTTTATTCTACTCAAAAGACAAGTTAGGGGTCATTTAACACTAATATAAAAGTAATTACAACAAATAATCGTTCCACTAAAGACCCATAGACAAGCACGGAGGTCATACACAAGCACCTCACAAATAGTGTTTAGATACTCACATCTCTCGGGTGTAATAAAGTGTAAATTACAATATGGAAACGGAAGATATCTCTCACTACCTGTCATAGCAAAATAGATTACCATAGGCTTGGGAAAGGATCAAACCTCCACCCCATGGCGTAAGCACCTAGGATAAACTATCAAAGAGGTCTTTTAAAGGGTTGTAATGTTAGGTGTAGGGACATGAAATACACGGTTTTGTTGGATAAAGGAAGTTTTACTGGTGGCGAGTTAACAATCTTAGTTAATTACATGTACAAGATGGCGTTGCTAAGCCAAGACTAGACTCGACTTAAGCTAATAAATGAAAAATAACAAAAACATAAAATAAACATAGAATGAAAAGGGATGGTAGTCCGTATGTTTTTTTCTCTTTTTCCTTTTTCTATTTTTTTTTTCGTTTTCTTGATTTTTCGATTTTTTTTTTTTTTTTTTTTTTTTTTTTTTTTTTTTTTTTTTTTTTCATACAATCTTACCCTACCATCCAAAATAATACATCATAGGGGATGAGAATTCCCCTTACACTTGAATCTTTACATACTTTACATTTAACTAATCTAATGACTCGAATTAAGAAAATTAAAACACTTGGAGCACTTTTAAGATTAACGTACATATGGGGGGTAATAAATGATGTTCTTCCCCATTACTCCATAAAACAAGTACTTACCCATGAGTCCCAATCGTCCCAAAACAATATGTACAAGGATATGACTCGACTTAGCAACCATGTAATCAATTAGATAATTAACTTAGGGTTTAACAAATAACAATAATGCACTAAAGATGAGTGCATACACGGAAGGCTAAGGCGATTTGGGTGTACATTTAAGTGGGGTGTAACAAATTATTCCTTTAAGTAAAATGCTTAAAGTTAGAAACGAAAAGATAGGCTCAGAGGGGTGTACTAGGGGTATCGTGTACTAAAAATGAGTACAACGCTAAGGGTGTGGGAAAAATTAGTTGACTTAACTAGCCAAGTAATATGACTTAAATGGTCAAGTAATCATAATACGGGTTTAATACAAGGGTGATCCTAATGCCTCTTATCATGTAGTAAATCCTACCACACGAATGTAGTCTCACTAGCGGTCTCGGGATGCATCACTAACGCAAGTTCTAGAATCTAAATGCTACCGGTATACTCATAAGCACTAATAGTAAATGCTTTTCCTATCAAATCTAAAGGCGAACCTCACATTTTTGGGTGGAAAATTTTTCTGAATATACGGTTATGTGCTAGTCATACAATCTCCTATCCATGAGACGCTTGCTATGGCTAAAGTTTCACTCCTAAATGTTGTAAAAAATTTTAAATTTGGCGCTAAAATTGCACTAACAAGTATTTCTCATAGTTTTATTACACATCTACCATCAAACAAAACAAACTCAAGCGAAAGTGCATATGTAAGGTATCATCTTTTTACCCTCCCCTTACACTTAAGATGAACATTGTCCCCAATGTTCAAGTAAAGAATGTAAAAGTTAAAAAGTAAAAAGAATGAAATCAAATACTCCCCTGATTCGCTCGGTATGGATAATAGGATGGCCAGGTTAAATCTTCCTCCAAGAAAATGAACAATCAAAGCTTTCCTTCCAGAATATAAATCATCTTCTTGTCATACATAACCTGTAAAACCTGACAAAATAGACAAGTCAACCTCGCGTAAAATCGGCGGCATCCTATATAAGTTTCTAAATCCTAGAAAACAAGATAAGATATAATGCTTGTGGAATGAAGTTTGCAGATCTCCTGGAGATTATAAAACTTAATAATTCACAAAAACCATAAGACTCCGTTAGAAAAACAAAACTGGTAAAATTTCCAGATTTTAACTCCTGACGCCGTCAAAATGGACCTGCAGAAATTCTTATGTTAAGTTTCTGGAAAAATTCTGGAAAAACTTGGTCCTACTTCCTGGAAAATCCTGCAAAACTTCATTATGACTCAATACAAGCATTTGACTCTAACAAATACGAATATACATGTTCATTTATTATTGTGAAGAATCATGATCGGTTTGTTTCTTAAAAACATATTTGGGGTTTCCCCTTACACTTATCTTTTGCAAAAATACTTCTAGGTGGAGTTAAGACTAAGCCAAAACAACAAAGTAAAGTATTTCCACATTTTAATTTAGAAACATGATCTACCAACAATAAAAATAAAGCATGCATACGGAAGCAAATAACAATCAAACAAATAAAATCACACAAAACATGGGTTGCCTCCCAAGAAGCGCTTTTCTTTATTTACGAGTCTTGTAGCTAGACTCAAGGTCATGGGTTACTACGTGATACGGGTGAGTTCCTCGTTGAGGACATCTTTGGGATCAAACTTACGTTTCAACTTCCTATCGGTTTCCTTAGTAAGGTATGACCTTTCAAACTTTTCTCCATCCGGATCATACAAGGTCATTCTAATATGCCATGACCCGTCACCTTCTTTAGGTGGCTTGTCCCACCTCCATTTACACTTATCTCCTTCTCTTTTCCATTTATTCCTTTCTATGTTAATGGGCATTACGCTTAATAACTCAATCATCTTCCTAAAGACTAAGGGGTCCTCAAAGGGGTCTAGCTCTTCATCTCTAGCTATGAGTTGTTCTACCGAATGTGTCTTTTCAACAAAGTCTTTTTCTAGATAGAATGGGCATTGAGGTCCTATAAAGTTCCTTTCTATCCAAGGTCCATATCTAGACGGTCTCCTATTCATCTCTACCCAATGCGGTGTTGGTTCATCATCACAATCATAACTATGCTTCTTAACATCATACACCGACCAAGTATCCCCTTCACCTACCGTTATCTTGGATTCCTTGCAATCTATCATGGCACTAGCAGTAGCTAAAAATCCTCTTCCTACCAATAATGGGCATGTAGTGTCACTAACCATATCTAGGACGTGAAAATCCGCTAATATAGTTAATTTTCCTATGTGAACAACTACATCCTTAATCATTCCAACCGGGTGGGCAATACTCCCATCCGCTAGCCCTATCAATACCTCCGTTTCCTCTAACTTTCCTAGCTTAAGAGCGGTGAATAAGGACAAGGGAATCAAGTTGAGGCTTGACCCTAAATCGGCTAGTGTGTCGAAAGCTTCGGATCTTCCTATCTTACAAGGCAAAACAAATATACCCGGATCATCAAGCTTTTTAGGCAACTTGTTTTGAACGAAGGCGGTCCCATTTTTACCTAGCTTACACTTCTCATATTTTTCTAGGAGGGCACTATAGTAAGGAGCACGCGCTAAGACATCAATGACGGGGCGTTCAAGGTGAAGCTCTTTGAATTCATCGTCAAGGTCTTGCGTAAGAGGTGTTTCAACTATGCTTTTGACCAGCTCTATAGTGGGTGTTTTATTTGATTGGTCCTTTTGGGGAACTTGGTTTTGTTTGAAACACGTGCTCGTTGATTTAACCGAGTAGTATTGTGGACACGAAGTGGGTGACGAAACTGAGGATATGGAATTAACGGTTAGTTTCGGGTTCTTGACCGTGTCGCTCGGGAGTGCTCCCATTTCTCGGTCATTGAGAACTTTCAACAATGCATCAATTCTAGTGGTCATCTCGCTTTGCTTTTGTTTGAAATCGGCTTCAAACTTAGATATGCGAGCTTCTTGAGATGCCATGAATTTTGACATCAACCCTTCAAGATTGTTGGTACTACCATAGTTGTTAGAAGGATTGTTGTTGAAAGTACGGTTGGATGGTGGACTGTTTGGTTGGTAACGATTAGGCGGATTGGAAGAATTGGTTTGATTTTGTTTCCACCTAAGGTTTGGGTGACTTTTCCATGAGGGGTTGTATGAATCACCGTAAGTGTTTGGCTCGGGTTTGAAAGTGTACCACTTATCTCCCGCTTTGTCGGTACGCGTGGATGCGTAGTCCGCAAAAGCTGTTCCGGGGAGTTCCACACAATCATGAGTGTCATGGGGACCACTACATAATTCGCATGAAGAAGTGATTTTGTTCACTTGGCTTGAAGGTTTAGGAGCTTCGTAAGATTTCATGAGAAACTTGACTTGGTCCTCAAGTTCCATGATCCTACGGTCGGGAGTGCTAGAGTTGTTCGAAGGCAAAGATATTGCTTTGACCGTTTTGTTCAAATCACGGGGATCATTCCAACTTTCGTTGTCATAGAGAGCAAGATCTTCTATGAGTTCCCATGATTGTTCCGCACTAAGATCACGTAGCTTACCACCGGCCGATTGGTCAATGGCTCGCCTCGTGGAGAGATCGATATGGTCATAAAAAATTTGGACTTGGAGCCAAAGATCTATGCCATGATGAGGGACTTTTTGGAGTAAGTCCTTGAAACGAGTCCACGCTTCATAAAGAGATTCATTTTGACGTTGTTGGAACATCAAGATGTCATTCCTAAGCTTAGTAGTTCTCCCCGGTGGGAAAAATTGAGCAAGGAAACGAGTGGTGAGATCATCCCATGTGGTGATGGATCCTGCGGGTAAACGCTCAAGCCATTGACTAGCTTGATCCCGTAGAGAGAATTGGAATAGGCGTAATCGGGTTGTCTCTTTAGTTTCAACATCTAGGTCTATGGAGTCTACGATTTTGAGAAAGTCCTTAAGATGTTGGTTTGGATCTTCAGAACGAAGTCCATGGAATGCACATCCGCTTTGCACCAACCGGATGGTGTCGGATCGCAAAGGGGTCACATTGGCTCCGGTGAGCTCAATGGTGTTTCGGTAGCCTTGGTGGCTAGGTCGGGAATACTCTCCTAAGGTTCGGGGCCTAAGGGGTTCTAATGGTGGGTTTTGTTGTGGTGGGATGACGGGTTCAAAGATGTTACCACCTTCCATGATGTCGGATGGTAAAGAGTTACGAACAAAGGCACGAAGAACTACGATAGACTAAAGATGACCTAAAAATAAAAATAAAATCTTACTAGAAACGAATCTAGTAAGTAGACCTAATAAAAAGAAATTCTAACCTAGACAATAACTATTCCCCGGGCTGCGGCGCCAAAAACTTGATGCGTGGGAATCGCAACAGGCTTTACCTCTCGAGGGATCTCGAGAAGCTTACTACCCCCACCAGGCAGTGTACCTGATCGTTGTAGTATAGTATAGTGACAAGTACCGGGGGATTGATCGTTCAGCTTAGGAATAGTGTCGCTAGGATTAGAAAGCCTAAATACTAGTTCTAAAGGTGAGGGATGATTATTTTTGTGTTTTTATATTTTTTAGAAAGCAAGTTAAAATCTCGGGTTTTGGAAGAGTGGGCGGAATTAGTTGCTATTCAACTAACCCAATACTAAGATGCAATCAAAATAAAATACTAAAAATGAAAGTAAACTAATTTATACTAAAGTTGTGAGTAGTAATTGGAGAAAATGTGTTTACTTAGATTTTATTACTCCCTAGATATCTTTTACACGTTAATTACTTGTTATAATTGCATGGATGACGGATCGTATTCCTTAATACCATTCATGGGGTGGCACACATAACTCCCCAATTCTATGAGCTCTTATCTCCTCCTACACCATGCCCAGCACAACTATAGGGATTGTAAACAGTGGCTCATGCATTAAATACAACCAATAAAGACCTAGTGCGCGTTGGTTCATGTTTCTTAAGACGTTCAAGCATGTTACCAATTGGAGATCTGCCAGTTTTCTTAAGCCTAACATATAAATCATTCATCCAAGACAAGAATAAACAAGTAATCAACACATAATCAATATCTAGGTTTCATTAGATTTAAGCAAACACAAAAGAGATCTAGCCTAGCATGATAGAATTAAGACAAGAACATGATATAGACAACCAACACATAGACATATTGATTGAATTAGAAGAACACTTATCTTGATTAATCATGCAAGGTATCAAGGGGTTGGAACCCTTGAAAAACCTGTAAAGTTACACCAAAATCGTACTTAGGGTTTCTCCCAAAACTTCTCTCTTCAAATGTGAAAAATTAGAAAACTATATATCGAAAAATAGGTTTGACGGCGTCAAGAAGAAACATGTGACGCCGTCACCTCGCCGCCAAAACATTCCTCGGACTGCCTAGATCTACTTCTGACGCCGTCAAGACTTATATACTTCCAGGCCATCATGACTCTTTTACTCTTGACGCCCTTCCCACGTGACGCCGTCAAAACTCTTCTGGGTCGTCATGGAAATTTATGAAATTTGCTCTTGACGCCGTCAAGGATTTGCTCTTGACGCCGTCACCTACTGTTCCCAGCATGGAAAATTAAGACTTTGGCGTTTTCTTCATTTTTATGCTCCAAAAACGTCCGAATTGCTTCCTTTTCCAGATTTCACTCCCAAAGTACCTAAAATCACAAAAGGAACGATTTAGGGCAATATTTGATCAAATAAATTTGGATTCGGGCTTAAATGACCCCCTAAAAACGGATCATTTTTCGCCTCATCAGGTTTAAACAACTTGGTCCTGGTATTAAAACAGGAGTCCATGTAGTACAGGTTGATGAACGTGTTTGGTTTGAGGTGGAACTGCAGGGAGCTCAGGGGAATTGTGAAGCCGAGGATGTTCAAGTTAGTAACGATGATGCTGCAGTGGCTCAAAGAAAGTTGGAGGACAAGCAACTTGAAGAAAAGACAAACACGAGCTGCTTGGTAAAGGAGCAGGAAAATGTACACCTTGGTATAAAGGTGGGGGCAGACATTACGGTAACCGGAGTACCTGGTCAAGAGGGTGCAGAGGGTAATGTTGCTGAAAAGAAGAAAGTGAAGGAGTCTACGGAAGCTAATCTTAGAAAATTACTGAAGTACAATGCTTGGTCAACAAGGTGGTCCCCGGTCCGAGGTAAAGGTGCTGAGTATCGGTTATGTTTAAGTGTTACTCCTAAGGTGGAAATTGTTTAGTAGTAAAAGTTAAACATATATTAGGGACTTAAGTGTACTTTTGTAATTAGATTAGGTGTTAGACATAAACTAGAATTAGTTAGCTTGGAGTGCAAGGCAAGCTAGGTTTCCACCTCCTCATCTCTATAAATATAGATGAGGGGGGATGCTAGTTATTTATTCTTCTTCCTTAACTGTAAAAGCTTTATTGGTATCAATAAAGGATTCGTTGAGGGTGTATCGTGTGCAATATTCTTGTCTATTCTTTATAGTCTCTCATGTTTGCTACTTGTGCTCGATACAACTCGTGATCTAGCGTTCCACGATCTAACTTCGGGTTTGTTGTTGAGGTTTTATCCAACATTTTATGCATGCAGTGCGTCACCTTTAATCATGTTGTCTAGAGGAAGAACATGAATACGCTTCCCAAACTCTCAATCTCGACACTGGTGCACATACACAACATCTTGGACTCTTAGGTTTGTTCTAATAGCTTTGCTTATTTTGACTTGCTACAAGTTTCATCAGCTTTGGAAATGCAAACTATATCTATTTTCTTATTTCCCTGCAATACCTAGTAAGAAAATATTACTTGAAAGGATAGTACTTTTATCATTTCATATTAATAAAAGATCAAGACATTTGGCCTAGCAAGGCATGTGGTTCATCTTCTAGATGTTTTGGGTTCAAGTATCAACTGAACTGAGACAATGGTAGTAGGTGGTTTAGGTGTATGGTTTTTTTGTCATTCTTTATAAAAGATTTCATTTCATGTTAATATATAGGCCATTTATGCTACCAAAAAAAGATTAAGATGATTTATGCATACACGAACTGAAGCAAGGTCTGATGACTCAAGCGAATTATGGTTATTTATTAAAAGCGATCGGTTATATTATTGTACATATGTTGCTTCAAAAGTTTAATATTGATTTTTTACAGGATGCAGAAGATGATTGTCTTATATGTAATGGGATGATAGAGGATAGTAGTTGAGCTGCCCCAAATCTTAGATACTGAAGGTTTGATGGAGTTGATGTTTGATATGGCTAAGTAGAGTTGGTGATCTCCCACAAGCAAGATATCATCTACATAGACTAGTAGCATGACTGAGTGACTTTCTTGAGTGAGAGTGAATAATGAAGTATTTGCATAACTCTGCTTGAAGTTGAGGTTGAGAAGGAAAGTGGACAGTTTGGTAAACCATTGTCTATTTGCTTGCTTCAACCCATACAAGGATTTCTTGGGTTTGCAGACTGTGCCAGCTGGTAATGCCTTTGGATATCCTTAAGGGACTGACATGTAAACCTCTTCATGTAAATCACCTTGAAGGAAAGCATTGTTGATGTCTAACTGTAGAATGGACCAATTCCTGTGGACTGTAAGTGCAAGAAGAGCTCTAACTGTGACCATTTTAGCAACATGTGCAAACGTTTCTGTATAATCAATGCCTTATTTTTGAGTGTACCCTTTAACCACCAGCCTTGCCTTGAACCTTTCATTGGTGCCATCTGCATGGTATTTAATTCTAAAAACCCATTTGCACCCAATGGGTGCTTTGTTAGCATGAAGTAAAGTGAATTCCCAAGTATCATTTATTCTAAAGCATAGATTTCTTTGTTCGTTGCATCTATCCACCTAGGGTCTTTGGAAGCCTGTTCATATGTGTTTGGTTCAATGGATTTTCTAATGTTATTGATCAAGTGTATGTGTTTGGGTGAATGGATATTCAGATAATTTATGAAGTTTGTGTAATGGTGTTTGGTATGGGTTGAGGCTGTGTTTGCTTTTGGAAGATTGTGATGAAAGTCTTTGAGTGAAGTAGGGATGGTTTTGGCTCTAGTGGATTTTCTAAGAGGTGGTGGAATATGTTCTGAGATAGGTGGTATTAGTGCTTTTGTGGATGTTTCTAATGGAGCGGTGGAGTAGGTTCTGTACTTGGTTCTGATGTTGTTAGAGAATGAGGATCTAATGTGGGGTCCGCAATTGGTTCTGAAGTGGTTGAAGGTATGTTGGGAGTAGTGGGTATCTGATCATGTGAAGGTGATGATGATGGTGATGGTGATGTGGAATGAATAAGAAATGTAGGTACGGTTGTAGGATATGTAGTGTCAAAGGGTTGTGGTTGAGGTTGAGGTTAAGGTTGAGGTTGAGGTTTTAAGTTGTGAAATTGAAATTGTGACTCATCAAAGGATACATGTCTACTGGTGTGGATTTTATGTGTGTTTGGGTCATATAAAAGGTACCCTTTTTGATGAAGGGGATATCCAACTTGGATTGTAGGGATGGAACTGGAAGCAAATTTATTATGGGTGTGTGTGTAAATGTATGCTCTGCAACCTATGGTTCTAATATGGTCAAGTGAAAGGGGTGTTTGGTAGAGAAGTTCACAAGGAGATTTGTTTGATATAGTAGTGGATGGTAGTTTGTTTATGAGTTATGTAGCAGCAAGAATGCAATACCCCCAAAGTGAATTGGGAAGTTTGCTTGAAATTTTAAAGCTCTTGCTATTTCAAGTAATTGTCTATGTTTCCTCTCAACTTTGACATTTTGTTGGGGGTGTGTTTCGACAAGATTTTTTTGTGGATTATACCATGATTTTGAAAAAAATTCTTTGAGCGTTGAGTTTAAAAATTCAATTACATTATCACTCTTGGTTATTTGTATTTTGTCTTTGAAATGATTGAGGACGTATGACTGAAAAAACTTTATTTAAGTGATACCATGATGTTTACTTGGTATGAGAAAAGTCCAAACTGCTCTTGAGTGATCATTAACAATGGTGAGGAAGTATTTACATTTGTTTATTATGGTGTGTTTGTATGGTCCCCAAACATCAATGTGCACAAGTTCAAATAGAGATTTTGCATATGAAGTACTGTTATGAAAAGATAAAGCTTGTTGTTTTGCTAAGATTCAAACATCACTTTTGAAAGTTGAAGTACATTTCATGAAAGGTAAAAGACTGTCTATTTGTTTGAGAACATAAATAGAGGAGTGTCCCATCCTGGAATGCCATAGAGATGCACTAGTAGCTTGTGTGGTTACAGAGAGCAGAGGGTGAGGTGTTGATGAGGTAGTAGGTGGTGGTAGTAAGTAAAGACCATTACAAAGGGTGCCATGAGCAATCCTCTTGTTCTGATCCCGAAATACACAAAGTGAATCAACGAGAATGAGTGAAATGGTTGTCCTTTTAACAATTTGCTTACTGAGATGAGGTTGTATGAAAATGATGGTATGTAGAGTACATTGGTGAGTGTAATGTATGAGTTAATCACTAAAGATCCATATTTTGTGACTTCGGTTGTGTGTCCATTTAGTAGTGTGAAATAAATTGGTGTTGTAAAAATGTGAATGTCAATCACGAACATGATTTTGTGCATATGTGGTATGTTGCTCCACTATCTATTATCCAAAGACTTTTAAGTGTGGATGTTAATGATGCAATAAACTTAGGAATACCAAGGCTTAAAGAAGAAAATGTATCATGGAATAAGTCCTTCTGGTTATTCTGCATTGTCATGAGGACTTGGTTGACCTAATTATGAAGCTGGTCAATCCTTGCAGTCATGTGAGTGTCAGAAGGGGTGTTTGGCTTAGCATATTGTGAGTTGTTGGGTTGAGTAGACTATGTAGCAGATGTACCTTCTTGATTGACTACCATGTTAACTGTCCTAGTTGCCTTGTATTCCTGAGTATGATGCATGTAAGGCTTTGATGGAACCTTACCATGCAATGGATGCCCTATAGGATAACGAACAATCTTGTAGCACAACTCTTTAGTGTGACCCTCTTGACCACAATTCCCATATATGACCCCTTTCCTGAATGAAGCCCTTCTCTCAGTTTGTGTAGATGACTCTCCTTGACTATAGTTTGTCCTATAGGATGACCAATAATCTTGTAGCACTGCTCTTTAGTATGACCCTCTTTACCATAATTCCCATATATGACCCCTTTCCTGAATGAAGACCTTCTCTCAGTTTGTGCAGATGACTCTCCTTGACTGTAGTTTGACCTATTGAATGACCTATGATTGGTGTGACTATTGTATGACCTTTTGTTGTTGGAGTGAGCAGAAAATGTAGCAGTCATTGTAGGTTTTGGTAGCAAGCCTTCTCTTTGTTTCTCTTCCTACCTGACCATGTTATAGGCTTTTACAACAGATGGTAATGGCTGCATAAGAAGGATTTGACATCTAATATTGGAGTAACCATCATCATGGCCTATTAGAAATTGAATTAACCTTTTACTTTGATCTTTTTCACAATTTTCAGATGAAGAAACATAAATACACATTTATGGGGCTTCAAGAGCATCAAATTCATCCCCTTCAATTTATGATAGTAGACATCAACAGTCCAATCAATTTTCTTTAACTGAACAATGTCATTTGTGATTTGAAAGATTCTGTGACCATCAATTTGTGCATATTGTTCTTGCAATTCTAACCACAATTTGCTCACAGAGTTAATAAAATTAAAACTGTTCCTAATTTGCTCAATGACAGTGTTCAAGATCCAAAAAATCAACATATCATTATTCCTTTCCCAAAGAGCTCTAATTGATCTAATTGATACCTAGTTCAGCAAATTCTCCATTGATGATCTTCATTTTGTTCTTTGCATTGAGAGCAATTACCATTGATCTTTTCTAAGAGCTATAGTTCTTTGAACTGGTTAATTTCTTTGAGATTAGTACCAATCTAGGATGATTTGTTTGAAGGAGGAACAATTGGTGATCAATTGTGATTTGATCATTTATGGATGAAGATCCACCATTAGAACTCTCACTAGTACTCATCTTGATCTTTTAAACTTTCAGAAATGATGATTTGATTATGATTTGAGTGATTTGATTATGGTTTGAGTGAAATGATGATGTTCTTGCTTGATTGTAACTGATTGTAACCGTTTTAATGGTGATTGTAATATAATTAAGTGTTTTGAGATCAAAAACTTATTGATTGTGAATGATGGATCAAATTGTGTTGATTGATTATGATATTGTGATGTTTAATGGTGAGCTAATGATGGATCAAGGCTCTGATACCATGTTAACAATGGAAGATCATGGTGGTAAAAGTTCACACTTTTGAAATGGTAGACCCTAAATAGATAAGTCCTTTACGAAACACGTGAACATCGCTAGGTAAAGAGATCTATCATCAGCTTTTAGGTGACGCTTAGCTCTAATAACCAACTTAAAATTATTACCTGTCTAGGTACAAGTCTATTTGAGTTTTCTCACATTTTCAAGAAATGTTGAGTCAAGCCAATTCGAGATAAAACAGTCTTGATCACATTTTAATCACATTTCTCCCCCTAAAAACTAGTTGTAGGTCACATATTAATGACCAAATCACACAAGATATGAGAGAGAGATGGTGAGACGTAGGGATGAGAAGGAGATAACGAGAGGTGGTGAAAGAAATTGACCTATGTGTATTAGATTTCTCACATAAAACACACTGCACATATTACTTCCACACCTCCAAATAAAAGCATTTGGAGGGTTATATAGTTGCGCTACCCTTGGTGGGCTTTGTATGGTTTTGGGCTTTCTCATGGGCCTTTCAATTGACTTTTCAATATACCTAGTCCGTGTACATAATAACTCATGCCCGTCTAACTTAAACTAATAGCCAATTATACCGTACCTTATATTCACTAATCTATTACAAATTACAAGGTTCTTAAATGGAGAATAGCCATCACTTTAATATTTTCGTATGCTAATAATCTCCCCCTATTGGGTGGCTATTCTTTTAGACACTTCTTGAACCTTGAAATTGTAATAGATTAGTCTTGTTTCTTTGTTCCTTCATGCTCTGTAATCTTTGGATTAATCTCTTGATCTTTCTTGCCTTCAATCCACATCTGTAAGTATCTAGCGTCTACTTCAACATGCTCATACTTCTTGTAAAGTATTGAACTTCATACTAACTTGGTCCTCATTTCCTTATTGAACATGATCTTTGACAGCTTGATCTTTAACTTTGATGTAGAACATTGTCTTGAACTTTCTTCACTTGATCTTTAATAAGGATGTTAGTATGAGCATGTGGAGTTTGAAGCTTGTTGACAAATGTGATGATGATGTATGGTCTTCTTGGACTGCGACCTTCAAAAGTACCTACAAAATAGATAACTTGAAATGTTTGTTCGTCCCCGGATTTTTGTGTTTAGATATCTCAAACGGATACATCTCAGGACGCTGACAATGTTTTTTGAGTACTCTAGGAACGGATGCATTTCAAGACGCTAACAAAACTTTTCGAGTATTCTTGGAACGGATGTATCCTAAGGAGCAAACAAAACGCTCTTCAAATACCCTGTAACGGATGTGACTTAAGAAGCAAAGAAAACGCTCTTCAAATACCCTAGAATGGTTGCGACCTAAAAATGCTAACATAACATTTTCTTATGTCTTTAGACTTGCCATTTCTATATCCAGATGCTCGAAAGATAACGACGGATAAAGATGAACCGCTGGAGTACACCTAAGTATCACTCCACGACTATAGACCTTTTGGAACAATGTAACCACCATGACGAACATATGGCAAGATTAATAGGATATTGCGAAGGACTCTCGTACAACTTGTTTTCTTATTGGTGAACAACAAGTGTATATATTTGGAATTTGTGTCCTAAAGAGATTTTTAATTGAATGTCATGGCTTTAGACTCGTTAAGTGCGCTTTGGTTTTAGTGAGCGAAGGCTGGAGCGGACTACCACCTTTTCAATACTAACACATCTTGAAGTGAAATTTCGATAGGTTACGTGCATTTTTAGTCTCTGTGAGAAATGAAACAAGAACCTTTTGAGAGGAAATTGAGTAGCTGGGAAGGGTTGTGCATTGCATCACTAGGTCAATGATGTCTTGTCTTCAATATCAGTATCATTTTTGTGATAACCGATAGATTATGTATTGACCCCGTTTTTTCCCTAAGTGTATGGAGGGCTCATTTCTTTTCACCCTTTCACAACTCATTTCTTTTTCATTCTTCAACCCCTTCACTGCATATCATGTCATCAACACTCTTACTGTTAGGACAAAGTTTTATATCATTCCACACATATGAGATCTAGAGAGAGAAAGATGACAAGTTTTAGAGAGAGAGAAACAAGAGAGGAAATAAGAGAATTTCTTATTCTTAATGAGGCAACAACCAACACCCTCCTTGGAGGGTTACATCTCTATTTATACTAGTAGCCTAGGGCTTCATATAACTTTCTACTTATGACATAACTAGCCCTTAGACTTTAACAAAACATGTAAATATTAATAAACTAGCATAAAACATATTATATCTTTAACGTACTAACATAATATTCCAATCTATTACAAGACTCATTGACTCGATAATGATCGTCTCTTCAAGTGTTCCCAACAATCTCCCCCTAAGGGACGATCATTGTGATCTCTCTTTGATTGCATTTATGATCATCACTTTTGTGTTTCCAACAATCTCCCCCTAAAGGGGTGATCATTGAGATCTCTTTTGCGACCTGTGGGTTATGGGTCCACCAATAGAAATGACTGATCTTTTGACTTCTTTGATGCTTGTTGTTTTGAACTTTGAGTCTTTGTGTAATAGCTTTGCTAGATTCTTTGTTCCAATCATGCTTTGTGATCTTCATTCATTGTTCTTGTTGTTGTGATCAAATGACAGTGTAATCTGCCTTTCGTCACTTCTGCGTCTGTGGTGGTTATCCGCCATTCCAACATGCTCATACATCTTTGGACTTTGACTTTCACATGCTCGTAGTTCCCTTTCTTTCACTTTGATCTTTAGTCTCTTTACTTTGTAGATTCTTCTTTTTGGCGTAGAAGCTTTCTTTGAACTTTGTGTTGCTTAGATCTTTAAAGGAGCTTTCTTTGACTTCAAGATGTATGTATGAGCATGCGGAATCTATCGCCATGGAGATGATGTGTAGCTGCAGGTAAACTGTTAGCAATAAACAACCGGTACTTACAGATAAGGAATTAGAGATTGTCAATAGCATAGTGTGAAGACTCCTTCTAACCCTTACCAAGTCCGTTCCCATTTCGGATACTCCCGAGGGAGCTTACGAGACCTACTAAGTAGCTCAACGAATGGGTGAGTCGTTAGGGATCACTCCACGACTGTAGACCATTTTGGAACCACCGCAAACACTAAGCGTTACCCGTGTGGGGTTACCGAAGTGACCTGCTGTCAGGGCTATTTGATGTTGACCCTGGCAGGAATTTCCGTCCAATCATTGAAAAATACATTTGTAATTCTCTCATAAACGTTCTCAGCAGATTGCTAAGATCTGCGAAGGACTCGATAATTTACAGCTGGTGTCCATTGATGTAGAACACCAGTTGTAGAAATACTAAGTGTTCCTAAGAGATCTTTGATGTATCTTATGGCTCTAGACTCGAAAAGTGCACACTTAGGTTTCCTATGCGGAGACTAGGGAGGGGTCTCCTGCTTCAATATCAACCATCTCTAAGAGATAAGTCGATAGATTACACTGGTTCCCCGTGAGAATGAAACAAGTTCTTTTAAGAGAACTTGAGTGGTTAAGAAGGTTTAGTGCATTGCGTCACTGGGTCCATGACGACTTTATCTTCAATACCGGTGTTGCCTTAGCAACAACCAGTAGCATACGAATTGAACCCGGTGTCTGACCTAAGGTTGAACATATGGAGTGCTATTTCTTTTCACCATTTTCTTTACTTTTCTTTTGAATTCTTCAACTCCTTCTTTCCCCTTTCATTCTTTTCTCCTTTTTTCGTATCATACCTAAGGACTTCTAATTCTACCTATTGGTGATGTCCTTGGGTAGATCCCTTCGGCTCTGGCGGATCATAGGACGGTTTTTCCTGTCTTAATCACCTTATAACTCCATAACTATCCTATATTTTTCATGAAACCTTTGATTGAAAATCTCTCAAAGTGTTTGTGATCATCAAATATTTTGGTTAACACTTTGAGAGTTTTGTGTTTACTTTTGAAGGGCTCCCCCTTCACATTTTCTCATAAGTAATTAATAAATTTGCACATGCGGGAGGAGCAAGCACTTTTTGAATTGATCCACTTTCAGTGAACAAAACCGATTCGAGACACGCTTACATCACTAGTTAGGCTAGCTTGAAGTTATTACCCGGCCTGGTCGAGTCCACAGAAAGTTTCTCGAAACGGTACATATCTACTTTGACAAATCCTTTTCGAGACACTCTTACGTGGCTAGATAAAGAGTTCCATTATCAGCTTTTAGGTGACAACTAGCTCTAATAACTAACTTGATGTCATTACCCATCGAGGATAAGTCTTTTCGATTAATAACATTTTATTTCATCAATTCCTGGGTCAATTCTGAGTCGAGCTCACACAAGATTCAACTTTTAGCATCCTTAAACATTCATATTTTAATCACGTTTACTTTTCTCTCCCTCAAAAATAGCATATTAGATGTTGTTTTTGATGAACTTTTGATTAAAATATGTTTTTTGAGTCTTATGGGGAGATTCACCAAGAACTTTTCATATTGAACAAAGATCATTTCAAATACCCCCCCTCAATAAGTGAAATAACTTTTTGAGGTTTTGATTAAGAGAGGGAATACTTGTCCTTTTGAGTAGAATTTTAAAAAAAAAACTTTGAAAATTTGATTAATTCTACTTAAAAGTAAGAAGCTTTCGCTCCTTATGTTAGGATTGAGGCAATGAAGCGTACCTCAGGGTCCTTTAATTTCAAAGAGAACGGGTTGTACACTGCTATAAGTGCACAAGCAATTAAGCATGATTTTTATGGAACATTTTGTTTTGGAAATACTCCCCCTCAAAACTCGCATATGTTTTGAGAATTTTAAACTTTTTAGAGTTTGGGGGAAGGAGTCTTCTTGAAGCAAAATTCTGAAAGATTTAGAAATTTCAGTTTGAAAAATTCTTGAATAAATTTTGCTTCAAGGTAACTAAAACTTTATACGCTTCCCCTCAAAACTAGCATGTGTTTTGACATTTTTTTTAAACTTTGGAGCGAATTGGGGAGTAAAGATTTGAAAAATCTTGAGCAAAATTTTGAAAAGTTTTGAAAAACCTTTTGAAAAATTTTGAATAAATTTTGCTCAAGATTAAGAAGATTTAGATAAGCTTTGCATGAGAACTTCTTCTTGTTTTTAAGGATAAGTGCACGTTTGGTTTTAAAGAATGGTTTAGCAAGGCACTTTCCTTTATTTGAAACCCGAGTTGTACCCTGAAATGTGTGCACAAGTTGTAATGTTTAAGCCCGGGTTGTAAGCTGAAATACTTACAAGCCATTAGATTAGATTAGACAACAACCTTGGGAACCCATTTAGGCACGGCGCCAACGGGTTTACCAAAATTTGAAATCCATTTGTAAGTTGTGTCAATCTAATTTAAAGATATTGAATTCCAACGAGGACAGAAAACCGGTGTTTCATTTTGAAATAACACTCGTGGAATCAATGGAGATTTAAAACTCTTTTTCTGTTGAAAATTGTTTGAGAAACCCGGCGTTTCTATTGGAGTTTTAAAATGTGAAGAAGAAGATTTCCATCTAGAGTTGAACCTCATGGGTTCTTTTTGAAGATTTGTTTCTGTAATAAATGGAAACCTTCCGGTATTTGGAATGTTCAAAGCAGAGTCGTTTTCATGTTGCAGCGAAAGCAATTCTGATATTGAATATTTGAATGGTTTTGAACGACTTTGCTTTAGTCTCCACACTTGCTTTACTGGTGTAAAACGAGAGTGTGGAGTTTGAAAAACATGATTCTTTTCTTTTGAAGCATTTGGGGGTTTTGAAAAACCTTGTTTTGGTCTCCACACTTGCTTTACCGGTGTAAAATAAGAGTGTGGAGTTTGAAGAACTTGTTTCATTTTACTTGAAGCATTTGGATTTGAAAACCTTTTGGAAGTAAATGTTTCGGAAAAACTTGGTATCTTTGAAAACTTCCTTCCTTTTTTGCAAAGAATAGGTTGTAAACTGAGAAACCCTTTTCGAAAATGGTTTTGAAGATTCCCCCGTGTAAACCTTCTTCGAAACACTCACTTCTGGTATTGAAACATTTGAAATTGGAGCTTTTCTCTTTGATCGGTTAAGAGTATCAAACTTCACTTTTAAAGCATTGTATGAAATCCTCAAATCATTGTATTCTTTTTGAAGAGAAAGATGATCTTGGGATGCCAATTTTGATTCTAAAGAAGCAATTTATTTCAAAAGTTGATCCTTTTTGGCTTTAGAATCATCCGTTTTACGAGCCAATTTCCATTCGAACTCAACATTTTCTTTTTCAAGTCTTTCAAAATAATTTTCAAATTTGGTTACTTTGTTGAAAAAGTCGGTTTTGGCATCCTCAAAATCGTTTGTTTGTTGAGCTAAAAGCGTTTCAAGCTCAACCACTTTCGTTTGAAGCACATGATTTTCATTTTCAAAAAGATACATTTTGTCCCCCGTTTCCTTTTCAAAATCTGGAGTATTAGAATCGAACAGGGGTTTTGGGAAGGAAACTTTTGTGATTTGAAAATCAACATTTTTCTTTTTCATTGATTCAATCTTTTGCAAAACATTTTCAAACTTTTTATCTGCAAATTCATTCAATTGATACTTCAAATCTTCAGTCTCTTTTTGTTTCAAGTTTGAGTTTTATTTCTGAACTCCTGAACTTTTGATTGAATCAAACAGGTTTTTGTAAATCTGTTTCAAACGCTCAATCTCTTTTTCGTATTTTGAGATTTGACATTTCATTGACACGTTTTCATCTTCAACTTGTTCAAAAGACTGCTTTTCAAGATTGTGTTGTAAAGCTAGCTCAAAGTTAATGCTTTGTGCTTGGCATCTTTGAAAATTTTGTTCAAGAGAAAATATTTGACGTTTAAATTTCTCTTGGATGTCGCTTGGCTCTTTTAAAATCTTCTCATTTTCGTGTCTCAACATCCCATTTTCCACTCTTAAGTTTTCAGACTCAACAATCAACGATTTATCACAAGCAGTTTTTTCAAAAACTTTCAATTTAGCTTCTAAATCAACAATGTCGTTAAGATACGAGTCTTCCTTTTTTCTTTTCCGCACTTTATGTTCATAAAATTCCTTTTTGCAAGTTGACAACTCTGTTTGTATTTTTGAAAGCTCTTTTTGAAGTTGTTCAACTTGTTGTTTGAGTTTATATTTTTCATTTTCGAGTTTTGAAACCAATTTTCCGTTCGACTCAATTAATTCACGTATTTTGTGTTGAAGATCTTGTTCTTTATTTCTTGAAATCCCACTTCAAAACTTTTTTTCCCGTTTGACTTTGTTTTCATGATTTGAAAGTTGTATTTTATAACACTCAATGTCCCTTGTTAATGACATATTTTTTGCTTTTAGTTCACAGTTGAGCCTGTTACATCGATCAACTTCGTTTTGCATATTCTTAATCATTAAAGCAGTTGAAGCACATTCTTGATCATGATTCACACTGTTATGTTCAACCGTACCTCCATTAAGATCCACATGTGGAGTTTCAGGAGTAATATTTCTATCATCCTGATTCACCACACATGTGTCGTTAATGTACTCAGGTTGTCCATGACTTTGTGTCTCATGAGCAAACACATTTTCAAATATATCATCATCATTAGATTGATGTACCTGAACGAGTGCGACTGAACTTCGTGAAGGACTGACAACAGCTGGATTACTCAAACCATCCTTACATTTGTGTTTCCTGTCAGTATCTGAATCATTCCCTGAAGTGCTGCTTTCTGTCTGCAGTTCTGAAAATGCATTGTTACCCGTGATTACCAAACGATCATCCAACGTCCTTTCATTGTTGACTGTTCCTTCATGTGTCTGCCTTTTACTTCCATTCTCCATGGAGCGGTGATGCTTTGTGTTTAGTCTTATCATTTTTATTATTCAATAAAAACACATAGTTATCCCTTCTCTCTCTTATTCTTCCATGGTACCCGACCTCCCGAATCACAATAATCAACTAAAACTACGGTCCTACAAGTGGTATCAGAGCCAGGTTATAATATTTGGTTGATTTTTGTTGTGTATCTTGTCAAAAAGGTGTAACTTTTATACTGTTATAACAAGTCACACTGTTTGATGTTATCTTTATGTCAAAAAGTCAGATCTGGTTCTTTTCTTTAACTCATTTTCTTGGTTTTGTGGTCAAAAGTCAAAAAGGGGAATAAATATTTGTCTCGTTTTTCTGGGTATTTCTGGGTAATTTTTGAAGATCATCGAGTAAGCAACCCATTTTATCGAGTTTAAGTATGTTTATCGAGTTAGTTTATCGAGTATCCAATGCCAAAAAAAAAATCCAATCCCAACACAAATCCATAACTGACCTTAAATCTATCTCCTTCTCACGACAACAACAATATACTTCAACTCTTCAATCAAGACTCGAAAGAAAAATCAATTATAAATCTCAGCTCATTCATTCGTGTTATACAAAGATAAATCAAGACCATTGAAGGTCATACACACGAGAAAACAAATCATCACAGATCTTTGTTGAAGCTAAGCTTCATTTATATCCGAATATAAAGAGAGTTCCATAACAAAGATGTTATGAACTTTCTTTTTTTCGTTCAAAGGAGTACCAACCAGAAAATATAACAGAACCTACCTTGACCCTCCAAAGGATCTTGAAGTATTTAAAGGGTTTTCTTGATTCGTATTGCTCTTAATATTAAAAACAAAGGTCAAGGCTTGGCTGTGTGGTTGTGTTTGTAATGATTTAATCATAATTGGGTATTGTATCCGATTGATGATGGGAGATGAAGATACGAGTGGGTTATGTTAGATTTGATGATGATGGAGATGAGTTAAAGATGAAGATTTGTTGGGAGAGATGAAGAGGAGCGTATAGGTGATGGGGGCGGATGGTTTATGTTTGTGAATTAGGTTACAGAATATGAGACAATTTAGGGTAAAAACGTTTATATCAATTGCCTTCCTTGGACCATGTATTTAATTCTATTTTGGGCTGATCTGCAATATCATACTATTGGTAGTTGGGCTTACATATGGACTTGACTGTATCATATTGATTGGGCTGCTGATATTAATCCGAAATTTACCATGGGACGATGGGTTGCGCTGAAATTTTAATACATTGTATTTTTTATACATTGTTAATTTTGGTATAATTATTGGCAAGATGAGTCTTATTTTGGTTGTTACAAATCTTCACGGGGATACATTTTTGACAAGATCGGGAAACTATTGTCAAATTCCTTAAACCGTCAAAAAGGCTAATTTTGGGTATTAAACCGCATGATGTGACTATGACGTTTATTCATTATTATTTATTTGAGATTGAAGTGGAATATCACGGGTGCGTGTACTTAGTATCTTGAAGATATCGGGGTTGGTTGGATGCATGATTCTTCGGGATCGTTGTTCGAGCTTTTATCCGTACAAATGACCAAGACTTGAGTTGTCTAGTTATACCTGATGTAAGGAGTTACGTTGTTGTACTCACAGAGTATAGCTATCACTTTAATGGAGTTACGTTGTAGTGCTCAAGTGTCACCAAAAGATGTGGATAATTCGAGAGAAGTTCATATACAATTAAGGATGGTTGGATGGGTATATGATTCTACCTTTATTGAAATTCTCAGTATTGGCTCTTAGTCAGACAATAGTGCAAGTTTAAGTCACAAGTTCAGATTATTTTACTTCAGTCTCAAGTTCATCATATTGGGTTTTCTCCATCAGTAGTCACTACAAACAGCCGTCAGAATGATAATGGGGTCGGTAAAGAGTTAGTAGAGAGGAGTATAAAAGAGTAGAGATGTCATCAGCAGTTGATTCTCACGGGCTATTTACGATACTTCACACGTATTCGGTTAGTTGGACATATGGGGTTACGCTGCCTCCGTTTTCCATCGTAAACATAGTGTGTATGCTTCCGATTCCGCGAAGACATCGTGGGGGAAGAAAGAGTGAGTGTTATTTGTGCTTCTTTGACTTTTCTTGATTTCTTTGCGAAAACACTCATTTTCCACGAGGATCTGCAATTAAGGGGAAGAAATGTGCACATCAAGGATGCATAATAGACTCACGTGATCGAGCTTACAATTTTATTACTACCGGAGAGACGTCTGCAGAGATGATCAGTGGTTCAGTTTTGTGATTTTGGTGTAATCGTTTCAATTCTCGCGGGTTGTGAAGTGTGAAGTAGCCTGTATATGTGAGAAGATCTTGCTGATTTCTTGCATGTTACCCCCGAACGGAGCTTCCACGTAGAGTATAACTGTGATTAAGTAACTACTCAGATTTGCTTAGTATGGTCTACGATGTTATCTACAAATTCCGCTGCGTACTTAAAACTTCAAAAGTTAGAAGACATGTTGACTACATCAAAGTTTCAAATCTGCTAAAGACGGTTGTCAGTTTGGGGGGAACCTGATTCAGAAACTTCGCCAAAAAGGAAGTGAACGGAGAAGCTGCTAAAGACATGCAGCATGAATTGGGGGGAAGTTAATCCATTTCATACATATTACATCATTTGCCTACAAGTGAAGATAAAGTTCTCAAGCCGAGGTACAAGATGAAGACAAAGAGCGTCAACTGTAGTCATCCTCAACACTTGAAGAGCCTATGAAGACCTTTCTTTATTTGTATTTGTACTTGTAGGAAATGTTGTAAGTAAACCCGTATTTTGCCACATTGGGGGAAGATTGTTGGGAATGTTCCTAACACAAGAATGTGACAACATTACGAGATTACATTAGTTATCATTGTTAGGCTCAAACACATGGACTAGAAACGTCAATAGTGTAAAGTGTAGAGTGTGAGAGCCTATATATACCCCTCCATACTTCCATGGAGGGGTGATGCTTTGTGTTTAGTCTTATCATTTTTATTATTCAATAAAAACACATAGTTATCCCTTCTCTCTCTACTTTCTCTCTCTAACCATGGAGTTCTTATTCTTCCATTGTACCTGACCTCCCGAATCACAATAATCAACCAAAACTACGGTCCTACACTTACCTTGTTGTGATTGTTCCATCAATAGCTCTTATATGAAAGCATTATTCCCTTTTTCTCATACTTCTCCATTTACCTAAGGACTTATAATTCTATCTATTTGGAATGTCCCTGAATAAGTCCTTCCAACTCTGGCTAGACCATGGGATAATACGTAAATCCTAACCACCTTATATCTTTTTTTGGATATTGTTGGATTGGTTGGTTGGGTATAATGATCGTATCATCAAAACCATTTGTAAAAGCAATCAAAGTGTTTAGTTGAAAAACATATTTGGTAACACTTTGAAAGTTTTTTCATTTTGGGAAATACTCCCCTACACATGTGAATGGATATTTCATTCAAAGAGTTTGCACACAGGGACAGAGTTCGCACTTTTGAAATGATAGACCCTAAATAAAACAAGTCCTCGTGAGACATGTGTACGTCGCTGTGTAAAGAGATCCATCATCAACTTTTAGGTGACGACTAGCTCTAATGACCAACTTGAAATTGGTACTCGTCTAGGTACAAGTCTATAAAGAGTTTCTCGATATGTTTCATACAACACTTGGTCTATCTCTGAGTCGAGCAACAAAGAGTCTTATAATAGCTTAAAAAGATTTTGATAACTTGTAAAGAATCTCAAAAATGATTGAAATGTAATATTTCTAATCATATTCCTCCCCTCAAAAATAAGATATCTCATGATGTTTTTGAAATCATTATGATTGAAAGATATGTTCTCCAGAAAATATCTTATGGATAGAAATAGATTTGAGCATGAATTAGGAACAAAAAATTGTTTATACTCCTCTTCTAAAATTGAGTATGAAAAAATGTTTACGAGAGTTATCTTGAGCAAGATACATCTTGTGAAAGATTTTGAAAAATATATTTGAAAAATGTTGCATACGAGGTGCTCAAGATTATGATGATTTCTAACCATTTATAGGATTAGTACATTGACGCGTACACAAGGTATTTTTTTTGAAAAACTTTTGTTTTAGAAAAGTTTTGTTTAGGATAACTGTTCAGAAAATTGACGTTGTAACACTTTCCTTTATTTTGAAATTCGAGTTGTACACTGTCATATGTGCACATGTCAGTACGGTTAATTCCGAGTCCTAAGCTGAAGTACTTAGAAGTCGTGCAAGAAATTTTGAGAAACAACATGTTTTAGAAAATATTTTATTGAACTCTTGCTCAAGCATCTTTACATTTTCGTATCATTGTTGAATTACATTTCTAGAAATATAAAGACTATCTATTATACAAGAGACATGTTGTGAGGAAAATATTTTTGGATATTTGATTTGATTTTGTTTTTGAAAATTTTATATTTTTGTATTTTGTTTTTGTTAGGTTTCTAAATTTTGCATTTTGTTTTTCATATAATATTTACAAAGAGAGATGCTTGTTGTTTTCAAGAAGATTCATTTATCAAAAAATGCTCCAAGTCATCTAGAGTTAAGCATCTCATACCAAGGTGTATCCGTGATACTAGTTTCAAAACTTCTATTTTCATGCTCTGATACCAATTAAAGGCATCAAGAAACACCTTTCGAGAGGTCGAGGTTGATCAAAATAGATGTAAAACATGATGAATTCTAAAGAGAGAAAGTAGAGCTAGAGATAAAAGTGAAGAAAAGTGTTTTATTATAATCAATAAATGAAATGTGATTACATATGTATATAACACTACATAAATTAAGTCATCATGTTTTGATAAAGCCCATTATTCACATAATGGCAAAAAATGGACAAGCCAAAAGGCCCCAACTCATCATCCCTTGCCCTAGTTCTACCCTGTATATACCACATGATATAGGAAACTAGGGTAATTAAGCTCTACATAGAGAACACACACTGGACAACCTCCTTAGGCTCCTTCTCCACAAAAACTCTTTTCTTCATCCTCTCCTATGAGATGGAGACGAAGGTACCACAAAACCCTTCTTTTCACCTTTTTCTATGAGATAAGATGAAGGTACCAGGTCGATGTTAGTATTACCCTGACTATTGGAACATCTTCTTCTCACGGGGGTCCTTACCGTTCTAAACGGGAAATCTGAGCATCCGACCTCCACCACCTAACTTTTACTCGTTTCACACACATGATACGTAAACATGGCACTATCCATGGGAAATGGTACAAAAGTCTCATTTCGCTATTACCATCTCGATCTATTAATGTGATACTACACATTTTTTAGGTTCTAAAATCTCGTCTATGTGGTTTTATGAACCTGTTTATCATAGAAAAAGTTATCATTTATAATAGTTTTATTGTTCAATCATTACTATATTTCTTGCTTTAAGAATATATTGTAATCAGTTGACTGAAATAATAGATCAATTGTAATAAATCATGTCCCAGACTAAAGAAAAAGAGTTGTGGAAGCCTAGCTCTCTACCTTTGCTTCTCACTCTTGCTTTCTACCCTGGCTTCATAGCCTGGAAGCATCGCCTAGCTTTCTAGCCTTGCTCCCTACCCTTATCTTCCATCCTAGCTTCATGACCTTACTTCTGGCATGAACGCGGCCTGGAACGACCTAACCCGACTAGGACACAACCTGAACGCGGCCTAAAATGACCCTACCCGGCTTGGAAATGGCATGAACGTGGCCTGGATGCAGCATGGTACAGCCTAACACAGCCTGAACATGGCCTGGTACGGCCTGAATGTGTCTCGGTACCCCCTCTTTCAAATTCAAAGTGGATATTCTCGCGCGAATCTTTAAGCCACTTATGCTCTAACGCCATTCAGGCTCAGACGTCATTCAGGCTCTGATGCCTTTAGGCTTTGATGCCCTTAGGCTCTGATCCCTAGGCTCTAGGACTTTAGGCTCTGACCCTTTGTTTGTACAAAACTCATTATTCACATAATGGCCCAAATCATGGACAAGCCCAAAGGCCCAATCTCATCATCCCTTGCCCAAGTTCCACCTTATATATATGATAAGGATTTAATTGATGCATTTTTAGGGGGTCATTTAAGCCCTAAGTTGTGAATTTATGATCAAATATTACCTCAAATCATTTCTTTTCTCATTTTAGGTACTTGGGACGTGATTTCTTTTCTCATTTTAGGCTCAAGAATAAAGAAAACAAGAAAGTCAAGAAAAATTCAGGATTTACACCTAACGGCGCCAGGCTTTGGATGCTAACGCCGTCACTTGAAGATAAAACCGGTGGAATTTTACAACGTGATGCCGCAAAAAGAATGCCGTCAGGTGCAATTGAAGTGAGGATGTCTGGCTTTAGGATTACACGAGACGGCCCAGAAGCCATAAAGAGTGATGACGTCACGATGTTGTTTAGGCGATACGAAACCCTAAAAAGCAGTATTCTGACGCCGTCACAACTTATAACCTGATGCCATCAGCTTGTATTCTCTATATATAGTTTAGGCTTTTTCATTCATTAGGTGTGCAACTTTGGAGACAAACCCTAGGGCCGAATTTTCTGAGATTTCAAGGGTTCTCAAACCCTCTTTTCTCTCATGTTTCCTTGAAGATAAGTAACTTTTTAATCATTCAATATGTTTATGTGTTGTTTGATTATTTTTATTGTTCTCTTCCTTTTAACATGCTAGCTTAAGTGATTTAGTATTTGCTTAGATCTAATGAAACCTAGTTATTGATTGTTGGTGAGTTATTTATTGTTTGATTGATTGATTCACGTTAGGCTTAAGAAAACTGGCTAACCTCCTTTGTGTAATAAGCTTGAACGTCTTAAGAAACGTAATCGGATGTGCACTATGGTTTTATTGGTTGTATTTAATGCATGAGTAGATGTTGATGATTCTATGATAGGGTACTAAACATGTCGTCATAAGAGGAGATAGACATTCATAGAGTTGGGGAAGGACGTGCACGCCCCCACGACTGGTATTAAGGAATACAACCCTTCAACTAAACAATTGTGACATTCAACAAACCAATAAGAGATAACTAGGGAGTAGTGAAATCTAAGTAAACACGTTTGTCTCATATACGAAATCCACCACTTTTATTTTCTTGTTATTTTATTTTCTGTTTATTTCGTTTTATTTAAACTTTTATTAGGCCAATCTAGCGACCAACGATTTTTTATTAGATTTAAATATTAATTAGATTAAGTAAAGAAATATTCACTATAAACATTAATTAGAGATTAAGTAAAGAAATACTCACTGATAACAAAGTCAGCAAGCACCTCAGCAAAGTTCAAGTCAAAGATTTCGTCAATGAATCGAAAATAACTTGAAGACATAATCTCTGGCTGACACGGAGACATCTAGTATGTATATGGAACTGAAGCTGGAAAAAAAAGGTTCATCAGGGATTGAAATATCTTTTAAGATATTTAGGAGAGATTTTTTAAGATAGTAAAAGAACGGGATAAAGTGTATTTTGTATAAAGTCAAATCATGTATGAGTTAGTAAAAAGGTAATGAATAGTTGATAGAACTCTTCATTAAAGTAAAGTTGTTATGTTTTAAAGAATTAAAGCATTCATTGAAAGATATACTCCTTCATTAAATGCTTGACACATTTCAACAACCCCACATGTGACATTCTCGTACTCGCTTATAAAAAGAGAATGTTGGTGAGTAAATGCAAATCAATTCCATATTTATTGTAAACATTTAATAAGCGCATTTACTATCCTTATATAGGCGAGTACGAGATATGTGTAGCAAAAAAAAGAAAAAAAAAAAAAAAAGGTTTTCACTTTTTTACACATTGAACCTCAAACGGGATGATGCTCCCTATTTGTCTTATGCCTTGGGTTGTCGCACGTCTCACCCAATGCTAGGTCCGACGCTGTTTGAAGCTTAAGAGAGAGAAAAGTGTAATACGTGAAGAAAAAATATGTATATATGATGGGTCTTTGTTAACAAGAAATACCTTCATTAGGTCGAGGTTGATCGAAATACATAATTAGTTCTTGAGAGAGAAAGTAGAGAGAGAAATGTGAAAGGAAATTATTTATTAAAATGAATAAATGAAATGAAGCTACACTATTTTCCCAAACCCCTCACGGAGAGTCATGACGGGTATTTATAGGCTCCTAACATCACTAGATTCCCCCGTGTGCAATATTAGTCCCTGTGAGTGCAACTTTCTTACGTATCTAGTCGAATTCACGTGTAAGACGCTATCTTCACAAAATAGTGAAGCTAACAATCTCCCTCCAAGATAGTGTCACATGTGAATGGTTATAATGAGACCTATAAATATATAAACAAAGTAAATAGAATAATAATAAACAATGTTGACATTGTTGAAGTGCATAATTTTTGTAGTCTAGATACTGAGGACGACTTGAAGTTCTCTCTTCCGATGATCTCGACATTTGATCTTTGCCGCTGACGGCACTGATCTTTGAAGCTCTGAACTTCATGTGCTATAATGATCTAGTTAGGTTATTACTCCCTTTTAAATGGTGAACCTTTTTCCTTTTATCTGCTTCCTCCCAAACTAACAACCCTTCTAATAGTTATCTTTAGTCTTCTGATCACACAACGGAACACTCAGCGGATAAAGTAGACACTAGACTGTAGCACAATGGTTGTCATTCGAGGAGCATCATATCAACATAGCTCACATAGTATTGCATACAAGTTGGTAAATAAGCTCCGATGTACACATTATTGGTACCTCTTTGGTTCTGAATTAAGCACACTTCCCTTAATCAACCAAATCATGGAAGACAAAACACTACTTATCCCTTCATGTACTTCTCCCTCTTGATGGTTGCGAGTTATCAGAATCATCATAATGTTGTGTACATGCCGTAGAATCAGCTTGTACTGGAAGCAATAATAATGCCATAACCTGTTTAAGCATAAATCCATGAGTATATGTCAATCTATGAATCTCTTTATCTACAATCTCTTCTCTTCTCTTCAACCTACAAGCGACCCTTTCAAACTCCAACCAGCTAGTAAATGACCATTATCTGGAGATAACCCAATATAACCGATCTAAAGATGAAATAAACACCTCAACATTGTGACTTAATGCTTGTGTTAACGATAATTGAGACTTAGAACCTATACTGAGCACTACAACGCAACTCCTTAAAGTATGAGGTGTACAATGGAAAAACACCCAGACAAGTTATCTTGAGACATGAACCAACCAAGCAACGTCTCTAAGATAAATAAGTACACCTGTGAAATGTTACTTCAATCCCAAATAAGAAATAGCGTACAAAAACTCCGTAGTCACAAAAATCTGTTACTAGCCATTGTCATTTGATTGTGATTCTTGATCATGATCTTTTAAGCTATGTATGGTTTGTTTTGAAGTAGGATAAATTGGTGTAGATAATGAAATGATGAAACTAATCGTTTGATAAGCGTAATCAACTCATGTTCTATTAAGTGTAGACCAATAATATCCGATGTGTTTTTTTTGTGAAGACTAACTTGGAGAATTATGAAATTCCTTACTTCGAGGATTGCTTATGATGTGTGGGGATTGCACCAGGCTTTACCTCTCAAGGGATCTCGAGAAGCTTACAACCCCCACCAGGCAGTGTACCTGATCGATGTAGTCTAGTATAATGATAAGTACCGGGGGATCGATCGTTCAGCTAGGAATAGTGTCGCTAGGATTAGAAAACCTAAAGACTAGGTCTAGAGATGAGGAATGATTCTTTTTGTGTTTTTATATTTTTTTAGAAAGCAAATTAAAATCTCGGGTTTGAAGGATTTGGGCGGAATTAGTTGCTAGTCAACTAACCCAATACTAAAGATGCAATCAAAATAAAATACTAAAATGAAAGTAAAACTATATTAAACTACGGTTGTAAGCAATAAGTGGGAGAAATGTGTTTACATAGATTTCACTACTCCCTAGATATCTTTTACACGTTAATTACTTGTTATAGTTGTGTGGATGACGGATTGTATTCCTTAATACCATTCATGTGGTGGCGTACTTACTTCCCCAATCCTATGAGTGCCTACTTCACTCCTATGTCGAGCCGGCTAAGAAGCTCCTAACATGGGATCATTAGAATTTACGCATGCATTAAATACAACCAATAAAACCTAGTACACATCGGTTCATGTTTCCTAAGACGTTCAAGCATGTTACACAATGGAGATCTGCCAGTTTTCTTAAGCCTAACATTGAAATCATTCATCCAATACAACCATAAACAAGTAATCAACACATAATTAACATCTAGGTTTTATTAGATCTAAGCAAACACAAGATAGATCTAGCCTAGCATGTTGAATATCAAGACAAGCACAAGATATAGACAACCAACACATAGACATATTGATTGAATTAAGAGAAGATTTATCTTAATAGCACATGAAAGGATTCAAGGGGTAAAAACCCTTGAATTTACTGTAAAATACGAGCTAGGGTTCACAAAGTTCGGCCCTAGGGTTTCTCCACACAAGTTCCTCCTAATGAATGAAAATTAGAAAACTATATATAGATTTTAGAAGGTGACGGCGTCAAGAACAAATGTCTGACGCCGTCATCTCGCCGCCAAATAGTTCCTCGGACTGCCTAGATCTGGATCTGACGCCGTCATGTGTACACCTTATGCAGGCCGTCATGATTTTAACTCTTGACGCTCTTGTTGTGACGCCTTCATGTTTCTTCTGGGTTGTCATGGATTTTACTCTTGACGCCGTTAGGAATTTCCTCTTGACGCCGTCATACACTGTTCCCAGCAAGGAAAATTAAGTCTTTGGCGTTTTCTTCACTTTTATGCTCCAAAAACGTCCGAATTGCTTCCTTTTCCAGATTTCTCTCCCGAAGTACCTAAAATCACAAAAGGAACGACTTAGGGTAATATTTGATCAAATAAATTCAATTCCGGGCTTAAATGACCCCCTAAAAGTGGTTCATTTTTCGCCTCATCATATACCCTTACACTTGAGATTTGCTTGTCCTCAAGCAAATGCGCTTTTATTCTAATCAAAATACAAGTTAGGGGACTAATATAAAAGTAATTACAACAAATAATCGTTCCACTAAAGACCAAAGACAAGCACGGAGGTCATACGCTAGCACCTCACAAATAGTGTTTAGATACTCACATCTCTCGGGTGTAATAAAGTATAAATTACAATATGGAAACGGAAGATATCTCTCACTACCTGTCATAGCAAAATAAATTACCATAGGCTTGGGAAAGGATCAAACCTCCACCACATGGCGTAAGCACCTAGGATAAACTATCAAAGAGGTCTTTTAAAGGGTTGTAACGTTAGGTGTAGGGATATGAAATACACGGTTTTGTTGGATATAGGCAGTCTTTACTGGTGGCGAGTTAACAATCTTGGTTAATTACATGTACAATATGGCGTTGCTAAGCCAAGACTAGACTCGACTTAAGCTAATAAATGAAAAATAACAAAAACATAAAATGAACATAGAATAAAAAGGGATGGTAGTCCGTATGTTTTTTCTCTTTTCTTTTTCTATATATATATATATATATATATATATATATATATATATATATATATATATATATATATATATATATATATATATATATATATATATATATATATCTATATATATTTTATTTTATTTTATTTTTTATTTTTTTTGCATACACTCTTACCCTTACACTTGAATAATACATCATAGGGAATGGAAATTCCCCTTACACTTGAATCTTTACATACTTTACAATAAACTAATCTAATGACTCGAATCAAGAAAATCAAAACACTTGGAGTACTTTTAAGATTAACGTACATATGGGGGTAATAATGATGTTCTTCCCCATTACTCCATAAAATAAGTACTTTACCCATGAGTCCCAATCGTCCCAAAGCAATATGTACAATGATATGACTCGACTTAGCAACCATGTAATCAATTAGATAGTTAACTTAGGGTTTAAACAAATAACAATAATGCACTAAAGATGAGTGCATACACGGAAGGCTAAGGCGATTTGGGTGTACATTTAAGTGGGGTGTAACAAATTATTCCTTTAAGTAAAATGCTTAAAGTTAGAAACGAAAAGATAGGCTCGGAGGGGTGTACTAGGGGTTTCGTGTACTAAAAATGAGTACAACGCTAATGGTGTGGGAAAAATTAGTTGACTTAACTAGCCAAGTAATATGACTTAAATGGTCAAATAATTATGATACGGGTTTAACACAAGGGTGATCCTAATGCCTCTTATCATGTAGTAAATCCTACTACTCGAATGTAGTCTCAGTAGCGGTCTCGGGATGCATCACTAACGCAAGTTCTAGAATCTAAATGCTACCGGTACACTCATAAGCACTAATAGTAAATGCTTTTCCTGTCAAATCTAAAGGCGAACCTCACATATTTGGGTGGAAAATTTTTCTGAATATTACGGTTATGTGCTAGTCATACAATCTCCTATCCATGAGACGCTTGCTATGGCTAAAGTTTCACTCCTAAATGTTGTAAAAAAATTTAAATTTGGCGCTAAAATTGCACTAACAAGTATTTCTCAAGCGAAAGTGTATTTGTAAGGTATCATCATTTTACCCTCCCCTTACATTTAGGATGAACATTGTCCCCAATGTTCAAGTAAAGAATGTAAAAGTGAAATAAGTAAAAAGAATGAAATCAAATACTCCCCTGATTCGCTCGGTATGGATAATAAGGTGGCCAGGTTAAATCTTCCTCCGAGAAAATGAACAATCAAAGCTTCCCTTCCAGAATAATAATCATCTTCTTGTCATACATAAGCTGTAAATTCTGAGAAAACAGACAAGGCAACCTCGCATAAAATCGGCGCAATCTACATAAGTTACTAAATCCTAGAAAACAAAATAAGATATAATGCTTGTGGAATGATGTTTGCAGATTTCCTGAAGATTATAAAACTAATAATTCAGCAAAAACTTTAAGACTCCGTTAGAAAAACAAAACTGGTAAAACTTTCAAATTTTTACACGTGACGCCGTCAAGAGTAAACTCATGACGCCGTCAGAAGTGACCTGCAGAAATTATTATGTTAAGTTTCCGGAAAATTTCTGGAAAAACTTGGTCCTACTTCCTGAAAAATCCTGCAAAACTTTATTATGATTCGATACAAGCATTTGACTCTAACAAATACGAATATACATGTTCACTTAATATTGTGGAGAATCATGTTCGGTTTGTTTCTTAAAAACATATTTGGGGTTTCCCCTTACACTTATCTTTTGCAAAAATACCTTTAGGTGAAGTTAAGACTAGGCCAAACAACAAAGTAAAGTATTTCCACTATTTAGGTTAGAAACATGATCTACCAACAATAAAAATAAAGCATGCATACGGAAGCAAATAATAAACAAACAAATAAAATAAAAATCACACAAAACATGGGTTGCCTCCCAAGAAGCGCTTTTCTTTATTTACGAGTCTTGTATCTAGACTCAGGGTCATGTGTTACTACGTGATACGGGTGAGTTCCTCATTGAGGACATCCTTGGGATCAAACTTAGGTTTTAGCTTCCTATCGGTTTTCTTAGTACGGTATGACCTTTCAAACTTTTCTCCATCCGGATCATACAAAGTCATCTTCATATGCCATGATCCGTCACCTTCTTTAGGTGGCTTGTCCCACCTCCATTTACACTTATCTCCCTCTCTTTTCCACTTATTCATCTCTATATTAATAGGCATTACGCTTAAGAACTCAATCATCTTCCTAAAAACTAAGGGGTCCTCAAAAGGATCTAGCTCTTCATCTCTAGCTATGAGTTGTTCCACCGAATGTGTCTTTTCAATGAAATCTTTTTCTAGATAGAATGGGCGTTGAGGTCCTATAAAGTTCCTTTCTATCCAAGGTCCATATCTAGATGGTCTCCTATTAATCTCTACCCAATGTGGTGTCGGTTCATCATCACAATCGTAACTATATTTCTTAACATCATATACTGACCAAGTGTCGCCTTCACCTACCGCTATCTTAGACTCCTTACAATCTATCATGGCACTAGCGGTTGCTAAAAATCCTTTTCCTACCAACAATGGGCATGTAGTGTCACTAACCATGTCTAGGATGTGAAAATCCGCTAAGATAGTTAACTTCCCTACGTGAACAACTACATCCTTAATCATTCCAACCGGGTGGGCAATACTTCCATCCACTAGACCTATCAATACCTCCGTCTCCTCTAACTTTTCTAGCTTAAGAGTGGTGAATAGGGATAAGGGAATCAAGTTGAGGCTTGACCCTAAATCGGCTAGTGTGTCGAAAGCTTCGGATCTTCCTATCTTACAAGGCAAAACAAATATACCCGGATCATCAAGCTTTTTAGGCAACTTGTTTTGAACAATGGCGGTCCCATTTTTACCTAGCTTAAATTTCTCATACTTTTCTAGGAGAGCACTATAGTAGGGAGCATGGGCTAAGCCATCAATGACGGGGCGTTCAAGGTGAAGTTCCTTGAATTCATCATCAAGGTCTTGCGTAGGAGGTGTTTCAACTATGCTTTTGACTGGTTTTATATCGGGTGTTTTACTTGATTGGTCCTTTTGAAGAATTTGGTTTTGTTTGAAACATGTGCTTGTTGATTTAACCGAGTAGTATTGCGGACAAGAAGTGGTGACGAAACTGATGATATGGAATTAACGTTTAGTTTCGGATTCTTGACCGTGTCGCTTGGGAGTGCTCCCATTTCTCGGTCATTGAGAACTTTCAACAATGCGTGAATTTTGGTGGTCATCTCGCTTTGCTTTTGTTTGAAATCGGCTTCAAACTTAGATATGCGAGCTTCTTGAGATGCCATGAACTTAGACATCAATCCTTCAAGATTGTTGGTACTACCATAGTTGTTAGAAGGATTGTTGTTGAAAGTACGGTTGGCGGGTGAACCGTTTGGTTGGTAACGATTAGGCGAATTGGAAGAATTGGCTTGATTTTGTTTCCACCTAAGGTTTGGGTGATTTTTCCAAGAGGGGTTGTATGAATCACCGTAAGGGTTTGGCTCGGGTTTGAAAGTGTACCACTTAACTCCCGCTTCGTCGGTACGCGAGGATGCGTAGTCCGCAAAAGCTGTTCCTGTGAGTTCCACACAATCACGAGTGTCATGGGGACCACTACATAATTCGCATGAAGAAGTGATTTTGTTCACTTGGCTTGAAGGCTTAGGAGCTTCGTAAGATTTCATGAGAAACTTGACTTCGTCCTCAAGTTCCAAGATCCTACGGTAGAGAGTGCTAGAGTTGTTCGAAGGCAAAGATATTGCCTTGACCGTTTTGTTCAAATCATGGGGATCATTCCAACTTTCGTTGTCATAGAGAGCAAGATCTTCTATGAGTTCCCATGATTGTTCCGCACTTAGATCACGTAGCTTACCAGCGGCCGATTGGTCAATGGCTCGCCTCGTGGAGAGATCGATATGGTCATAAAAGATTTGGACTTGGAGCCAAAGATCTATGCCACGATGAGGGACTTTTTGGAGTAAGTCCTTGAAACGAGTCCATGCTTCGTAAAGAGTTTCATATTGACGTTGTTGGAACATCAAGATGTCATTTCTAAGCTTAGTAGTTCTCCCCGGTGGGAAAAATTGAGCAAGGAAACGAGTGGTGAGATCATCCCATGTGGTGATGGATCCCGCGGGTAAAAGCTCAAGCCATTGACTAGCTTGATCACGTAGAGAGAATTGGAATAGGCGAAATCGGGTTGTCTCTCTAGTTGCAACATCTAGGTCTATGGAATCCACGATTTTAAGGAAGTCCTTGAGATGTTGATTTGGATCTTCGGAACGAAGTCCATGGAATGCACATCCGCTTTGCACCAACCGGATGGTGTCGGATCGCAAGGGGGTCACATTGGCTCCGGTGAGCTCAATGGTGTTTCGATAGCCTTGGTGGCTATGTCGGGAATACTCTCCTAAGGTTCGGGGCCTAAGAGGTTCTAGTGGTGGGTTTTGTTGTAGTGGGATGACGGGTTCAAAGATGTTCCCATCGTCCATGATGTCGGGTGGTGAAGAGTTACGAACAAAAACACAAAGAAATAAGATAGACTAAAGATAACCTAAAAATAAAAATAAAATCTTACTAGAAAGGAATCTAGCAAGTAGACCTAATAAAAAGAGATTCTAACCCAGACAATAACTATTCCCCGGGCTGCGGCGCCAAAAACTTGATGCGTGGAGATTGCACCAGGCTTTACCTCTCGAGGGATATCGAGAAGCTTACAACCCCCACCAGGCAGTGTACCTGATCGATGTAGTATAGTATAATGACAAGTACCGGGGGATTGATCGTTCAGCTAGGAATAGTGTCGCTAGGATTAGAAAACCTAACGACTAGGTCTAGAGATGAGGAATGATTCTTTTTGTGTTTTCATATTTTTTTAGAAAGCAAATTAAAATCTCGGGTTTGAAGATTTGGGCGGAATTAGTTGCTAGTAAACTAACCCAATACTAAAGATGCAATCAAAATAAAATACTAAAATGAAAATAAAACTATATTAAACTACAGTTGTGAGCAATAAGTGAGAGAAATGTGTTTACTTAGATTTCACTACTCCATAGATATCTTTTACACGTTAATTACTTGTTATAGTTACGTGGATGACGGATTGTATTCCTTAATACCATTCATGTGGTGGCGTACTTACTTCCCCAATCCTATGAGTGCCTACTTCACTCCTATGTCGAGCCGGCTAAGAAGCTCCTAACATGGGATCATTAGAATTTACTCATGCATTAAATACAACCAATAAAACCTAGTACACATCGGTTCATGTTTCCTAAGACGTTCAAGCATGTTACACAATGGAGATCTGCCAGTTTTCTTAAGCCTAACATTGAAATTATTCATCCAATACAACCATAAACAAGTAATCAACACATAATTAACATCTAGGTTTCATTAGATCTAAGCAAACACAAGATAGATCTAGCCTAGCATGTTGAAATCAAGACAAGCACAAGATATAGACAACCAACACATAGACATATTGATTGAATTAAGAGAAGATTTATCTTAATAGCACATGAAAGGATTCAAGGGGTAAAAACCCTTGAATTTACTGTAAAATACGAGCTAGGGTTCACAAAGTTCGGCCCTAGGGTTTCTCCACACAAGTTCCTCCTAATTAATGAAAATTAGAAAACTATATATAGATTTTAGAAGGTGATGGCGTCAAGAACAAATGTCTGACGCCGTCATCTCGCCGCCAAATAGTTCCTCGGACTGCTTAGATCTGGATCTGACGCCGTCATGTGTACACCTTATGCAGGCCGTCATGATTTTAACTCTTGACGCTCTTGTTGTGACGCCTTCATGTTTCTTCTGGGTTGTCATGGATTTTACTCTTGACGCCGTCAGGAATTTCCTCTTGACGCCGTCATACACTGTTCCCAGCAAGGAAAATTAAGTCTTTGGCGTTTTCTTCACTTTTATGCTCCAAAAACGTCCGAATTGCTTCTTTTTCCAGATTTCTCTCCCAAAGTACCTAAAATCACAAAAGGAACGATTTAGGGTAATATTTGATCAAATAAATTCAATTTCGGGCTTAAATGACCCCCTGAAAGTAGTTCATTTTTCGCCTCATCAGCTTAATCGGAGGATTTCTTTACTCGGAGGATTTCCTTACTCGACTGATTTCCTTACTCGTAGGATTATTACCCAGTAAATTTCCTTACTCGGAGAATAAAAACTTGGGAAGTATATATCCTCTTACTTGGAAGGATTATACAAGAGAAGTTCTGATTTCCTTGCTCGGAAAGTGCGCTCAGAACTTATATTTCCATACTTAGAGGACTGTCCTTACTCGGAGGAATGCAGTACTAAGCAGGAGAAATTCAAAGCTAAGTAGGAGAAATTCAAAACCTTGCTCGGAAATCTTCAATAATATTTTTCCTTACTCGGAGAAATTCATAAAAATACGCACTTTTTCCTGAAAAAAAAAACACCAAAAATCACATGTTTCACCACAAAACACCACGATACGCCCCCGTTTAGCTCTGGTACCACTTGTTAACAAGAAACACCTTCGGAAGGTCGAGGTTGATCGTAATACATGATTAGTTCTAGAGAGAGAAAGTAGAGAGATAAATGTGAAAGAAAAATGTTTATTAAAATGAATAAATAAAATGAAGCTACACTATTCTCTCACACCCCTCATGGAGAGTCACGAGGAGTATTTATAAGCTCCTAACATCACTAGTTTTCCTTGTGTGCAATATTAGTCCCTGCAGGTGCAACTCTCTTACGCATCTAGTCCAATTCACGTGTAAGACGTTATCTTCACAAAATAACGAAGCTAACAGTCTTTGTTATTAGAAGATAAGTAAGCCCAAATCCGTTTGTGGGTTTTTGATTTCTAAGGTTTCATATGTAGTCATCATTATAAATTGTGATTAATAAAATATCATAAGCTATGGGTTTTCATTGTTCACCATGGTATCGGAGCGGGTCAGATCCGACGATCTAGGTGGCTAAGTTGAGTCGCCTCTTTTATGTCACCCTTCAAACCCTAACCGTCACAAAATTACTCTATCCCCTTTCAAACCCAAGTTATAGAAAAAAAAAGGTTTTATGGTTTGCTCTTATTTTATTTTATTATTATTTTTTTGTTTTTATTTTGTTTCTTTGCTTTTACATTTGTTGTTGCTTTTGATGTTGCTGCATGATAAAGATTAATTTCTGCTAGCTATCAGATGTCGTCATCAATATTAATTATTTGCTTTAGTGCTTTTGCTTTGCTACCACTTTATTTGCTTTTACTGCTGCAAATAAAGATTTGTCGCCATTTGCTGTCGAACGTTTTCATCAACAAAACATTTATTGCTTTAATGTTTATTAATTTTTTTCATCCAATTCGAGTTTTTGCAATTTCGCCACTCAGATTGCGGGAGAGTATAAAAGGATAAACAGGTTCAAGCCCATTTGTGAGTTTATAGTTTAATAAAACATTATAACCTATGGAGTTTCAATATTTAGCATTTGTAGGATAAATAAACTGAATTTAAAAATAATAATAATAATAACTTCAACTAAAAACGAAAAATAATAATTAAGGGTCACAGTGGGGCGGGTAAGGCGCAGAGAGATTGGACGGCAAAAGAGATCATTTTTCTTGGCAAAAGAAAGGGGCGTTGTTCCTATTGAACATTGGATAACGCTCGTGCGTTTTTATGTTTTATTAACCGTCATTTATAGAGATATACAATGAGCATAGACTCTAGTGACCTAAGCTTACAATTACTCTCGGGCCATATAACAATTTATCGGCTTACACCATTCGTCAATTACGAAATCTTGAATTGGAGAATTAAAATATAATTATTAAAATATAAAACTAAATATTAAAACAAAGCAAAGATATTAATCTTTATATAAAAGCAATATTAACTAGTCGTTGCGGGATAATGTAATTTGAAAAAAGTATGATTTTTCAGACAAGTCGGAAGTTATAACGGTGTATGACGGCGTGTTCTGCCGGTGGAAGCAGTGACTCTGGTAACATTTTCTTTGGAATTTAATTACAGATCAATGATCGTTGACGGCGTCAAACAACTTTAAGTGATGTGAGAGTTATAAACAAACAGGTAAACCAAATAAAAACCTGGCGGGTGGTTACTATGTGTCGACGTGAAATACTAAACCAATGTCCTTGACAGCATCAGGTAACTATTAGCATTTGTATGCTTTTCTTCTAGTACAATGTTGAACATTGAATAAAGCCCGCTGGTTCTTATGTTTTATTATACTATTATGTATTGCAATACTATTTTTCTTGAACACTTTTGTAATATATCTAAGAAAATGCTATAGACGGAATAGGATTACGAAATCACTTAAGGGTGGCCTAGTGGCAAAATGATTTGTGACTATCACTCTAAATATGTGTGAGATTTCAAGTTCAAATCCTGCTAAGTGTAAACAACCTTAAGTGGCCACGCCAACCTCTTCAAAATGGAGGGTTTTACCTGGTTTGAGTCTGTGTGATGGTGGGTTCAAACCCCGTGAATTAGTCGGTCAAAATGTCGGAAATCACGTGACAAAGATTTAATTTCGTCAACCAAAGTATATTTCCTTGGCTGTTGGTCGAAGCAAATGCAATCTCTATAATATCACATAGTAGAGAATGCTGTCTTGACATCCGCATTAAAACAAGTTTTTGATCATAACTGAAGAAGTGAAGAATGATTAGCCCAATGAGATTAAACCTCCCATGTTATTAGGACAGGTGTGGCATATCCCAACATATTTTTACCAAGTTCCATAACCCTGGTGCAATTACAATCGATAAAAAGATGGTTTGTAGCTAGTTTCTGTTGCGTCACTGCACACCGGACATCTAACTGAATTAAGATTGATGCCACGAAGATGTAAGTTCCATCCCGGTCGAAACCGATTTTTGCTGAGACACGGAGTTATCATCCATTTCTTTCGTCTTATCTTGTTGGCGACAAATAGAAGGGTCGAATTTTCAACCAACTTTCTCATAAAGGTCTTTTTGTTGTCGAGTAAGCAGGTCCAATGACGACACAGTCTTTTAGATAAACAGAAGCAATTATGCTGGTAAAGGCAGAAAACTGTGAAGCTTCAGGCCCAAATCGCAAAGGTCAACACCATGTCCAAGTGAATGTGACTGGCCTAATTTTCAAACAATACATCGTTCAAAAAACTTGCATGACTTAACAGTTTCTAAGGTAAATAATCTTGGCAAGGCAGTCATTAGATTAGCATTCTCTAACCATCGATCCTCCCAAAAATTAAATAATGAACCATCACCAACTTCTCTGGTGAAGACATGGACGGACCTTAGTCGAAACCGGGGAGGGCCATGACCCTCCCAAAACTTTGAGGTTTTACTTGTAGTTGCTTAAAGGAAATACAACTATGACCTCCCAAATTAGTTGATATAACACTCAATCCTCCAAATAAATTCACCCAAGTTCCGTCTATGGGAGAAGATATTATCTAAATCAGTATCGATTATTGAGAAATCCCACTTCAATTCAGTAACTGCTTTATTTAAGGGCTTTAAGAAACATTGTTATGATGTTGGACTTTCATATCTAATTCGACCTGAGACCCATATTAGATAGAAGTTATAACATCTTTTCAAATAGAGTTTTTGTTTAAAGGTAAACGCCATCACCATTTAGAACCATAGCAAGATTGGAAGGATTATAACTACCAATTCAGAGACCCCCACGTGCATGTACTTTTATCCAAGCAATCCATGGGAACTTGTCAAACCCCCAAGTTGCCTAAGGTAGAGTCAATTTTGGTCCCACGCGTGTCCAAGTTGCAACGAGTAGGAATTTGTTCAAGAAGAATACGTACGACACGAAAGAATGCTTATTTTAATAAGGGTGAGTAAAACCGACTGATTCCCAAATTCTGATCGAAACCAAGCGAATCTGAACGTCTCGAATCCTGAACCGACTATTCTCAGGTCGGGAGTTGTTTTTGATTTTTCAGATAGTCGGTTTTCGGAACGGGACAAAAACCAAAAAACAAACCAATATTCCGATTAAATCGACCGATCCCGACTCAACCGACACCGAACCGAGTAATTTGGGTCGGTAGTCGGTTTGAGTTTTTCCCCGTTGTCGATTTCGGGATTAGTCGGGACGGGTCGGGATTCGGCCCGATGCTCACCCCTATATTTTAATATGGACAAAGGAGTTTTATCTAATCTTCTCTGGAGCATTATTCAAGACTAGCAGGATATTTGCGCGTTGCGGTGATGAGTATTTTGTGATTGAAGTCTAGACACGAACAAAATAAAAAACGGCGGGTTGATTAGTCGAAAAAAACAAAAAGAAAATGATCCCGATTCGACTTGATTTAGCCACTTTTACCGGTTCCGATGGGTAATTTCTGGTTCATTTCTGATGGCATTTATTGGCTAGCCGAACTACTGTCGACTCCGATTCCTAATTTAACTATTGATCCGCTCCAGTTTTCAAAACCATATATACCCTCAACTTGCTAGCACATAAATTATATGAAAGTTTGTGTGTTTTATTAGTTTGTACAATATATATAATAACATGTATTTTATTTTTATTTATTTATTTATTTTTTAAATTTTGGAGTGTTATAAGTAAAACATTAATTAGTGTATTTGATTAGTTTATAGTTTGTGTTTTAGTTGTTGTAATGCTTAATTTTAAGAAGATTGGTTTGTACATTATATGTAGTGTAGATTTTTACCATAAACTTTGTAACATGTAATACTTAAATTTTTTATTTTTTATTTTATTTTTTTTTTTATTATTTTTTTTTTTTGCATTTAACGGAGGAGAGAAGTGCATTCCTCTTTTATGTACACTAGCTAAAAGACTCGTGAAATTCACGAATCTATAAAAAAGTAGTATAAAAAAAATTGGGTAAAAGGCTTTTACCGGCAAAATATATTACTCCAAAAAATAGTTAAGTACAATGGAATGTGACTGAAATACGACATTAACCGCAAGCAATCACTTGAACAATCACTAAATCATTCATGACTGGCCATAAATGATGCAACTAGCTAAACACAACTAAAAGCCCAAAATAAAACCAAGCATAAACTAAGACACATCAACCTTTATGCTAACCAAAGGAAAAACAACCTAACCAAGTCTAATGTCATGGATGGGCAGTAGCCTTTAATTGAGCCGCAGTTAGACCACAATCATCAAAGTAATCATCAAAGTAATCATTGTAGTCACGTGTACCATCTTTCCATTGCTCCAAAGACTCATGTCGTTATCTCCACTACCGAAATAATTAGTCATGTTAGGATATTCCATAACTTCATCGTAATCACTATCAGTAACAACCACATTGCTCACCTTTGAGAATGAGTTACCCACCTTTGTTGAAGAAGAATCAACCAAGTATAAAAGAAAATTGTTGATATATTACTCACAAAATTGGAAGAAAAAAAAAGAACAAATATTTCGAGTAGAAAAAAGAAATTGTTTGCAACTCATAACATACTTACATTTCAACCAATTGTCAAATTGGAGGTAGCGATCTTTTTCATGAAATGTATCCAGAATCTTATTGTAGTCATACATCCCTTGTCATATAAGATCATCAAGTTTCTCAAGAGCAACTATCAAAACATGTTACTCATTTAACCAAGCCACCATTTGTGAGCCATTCATTGAAGTCCACTCAAGAAAGGCACACTATTGAACGTATTGTAATGCTAGAATGATAATTTTGATCAAAAGAGAATAACAACTCTAAGCTAGCATATAGTCAAAATATCTAAAGCTATACAAACTTTTTGGCTTTTTGCATTGGAGATATTAAATAAAAGATTAATTTTATATATCACCCACCTTTCATAATAAATTAAATATATACCCACAGTGCAATTATTAAATGCATAATTTATAATGTTTTTAATGCATATTTGGGTATATTTAAAATTTTCAATTAAAATGAAAGAAGATATAAAATTACCCTTTAAATTAATATTGTCAAAAGATAAGAAGAACCGTCTAACACAAATGTTAATCATCAAAGAGACGATATGATTGTTAAATGCGGTTGAAAAGTGAATTATTAAATCTTGACAAAAATACGCCTTTGGTCCCTAAACTTTCTACGAAACATCACCATGGCCCTTAACTTTTCAAAATCGTCGCTAGGCGTCCAAAACTATGGATTTTGAGGCCGAATGCGTCCCTTGACCAGAAATGGGGAGATCAACGCTCACTTTTGGTTATTTTTCCAAGGGCGATATAGTGCAACTACATTTATAAGTAGCGTATGGTTTATGTCTAACCTGACATTGTATTAAATTCTATAAAACCCTCAACTATCAACAACGCAACACACATAGATTCAATCAAAATAACTAAGAATGGCACAAAACGATAAGGGGAAGGGTTTGTACACTGGGTTGAGGAAAGAGGATTGCTCCAAGGAACATCATTTGGGTGCTAAGAAGGAGAAGAAAGAGGATGCCGACAATGTGTTACCAAAGTTTGATGATTTGGAAACAAGGATTACAATACTTGAAGCTCTGTATAAATATCTAAAGGAAATGAAGGAAAATGGTGATAGAGAAAGTTGTCGGTCTAGCTAAGTGTATGTTTAGATGGTAGTGAAGTTTATAATGGTTGTCAACATGAGATCAATCAATAAAAATCTGGGTTTTGAATAAATTATATTGTTTGGCAATCAATATTTTTCATGTTGTTGTTAATTCTTTAGTTTGACTGTTACAAGTTAATTTGGCAGTTTGATTATTTGATGTCTAAGTAATTAAACTATTTGCCATTTTAACTATAGTGACTGTTTGAATTAGCAACTGCATATTGGAGTTACATAATAAACTATGTAAAGTATTTGCATTTTTAACACATTTAACCTTGTACAATTACAGGGTATGGTTTGAACATAGGTTCATCAAATGTTAAGTGGCCACTGTGTTTTGTTTTGCTGATACAAAGATGTGATCGATTGTGGTGCGTATACCATCACATTTAGTATTTGGTTAGTTTGAATTTTTAAATGTCAGCGAATATCTAATATGTACAACCATAAAATATAATGTATTAGACAACATGAGAATGACTTAACACATTGACTATTAAGCATTTAGCATTTGGATAGTTTGACTTATAGTAGTCAACTGGTCAAACAATGTCTGATACAACATGAAAATGACTTAAAACGTTTTCTGATACAAGGTTCCACTGCTAATTAACACAAAATTGGATAAGACAATGCGACCTCCACTGCACAACCTTCACCTGAAGAACCTTCTAACGATGTACATACTGGAACTGGATTATCAACATACAAAAACATTCATCCTGTCACTGATCCTCAAACTGCAAACGTGCCTGAAAAAACAAGTATCCAAATACCAAATATTCAAGTTATATAAGTTATAATTGGTGTAACATAATATAAAACACAAGCCATGCAATTCAAAATTGAAAACTTACTTAGGATGGCTTGTTGGCCCAAAGGCCCAGTAAGCAATTGGTAATCTTTTCACTGCTTTTAAAACGTTTATTAGCACCACTAGGCACAACGTCACAATCACCAGCACCATCAGCAATGTTTTCACTATTAAAACCAGGAATTTCAACCATTATAGCCTTCCCGTTCCCATCAAAACCTCGCTTATAAGTTTTTACAATTTCCTCGCCCTTTTCCTCTTGCAAAACGTCCTCTTCCAAAATCAGCTTACCCTTTCCCTTATTTTTGATGCTTTTGTCATGGATAACATATTTTTCCTGTTTGATGCTTTTGTCATGGATAACATCTTTTCCCTCTTTGATAACAACAACAACAACCTGCAATTTGTTCTTATATATACCCTTCCATTTACGGCGAGTCATCAAAGCTCTCCCACTTGACATTCTGAAGTTAGCATCTTCCTCTAACCAACCCACAACCTCAAAACCAATGTTTTTCAAGTAAAATACTGCTAACATCCGAGGCCTATGTATAACAAAGATATCAAATGACTCATGTGTTTCTACAAAATTATATAGCTTAAGGATATCCTTGTCCCTATAAATCAAGTGCAACCCATTTTCTAGCGATTTATTTGGATGACAGAAAAACACCGCCCATTTCTAGCGATTTGTTTGTTGCTTGTATAGCTTAATCACTTATTCACATTGGTGTTATATGTTTGGTCCTTCGTGAAACAGTGTAAACATACAAATTTCGTATCTTTCGTCCCTCACCACGTCTTATGGTTACCATAAAGCTTTATGGATGCTTTTATAAGTACGGTTGTATTTTGACCATTAGTATCCCCAAATTCAAATTCAAAATACGTCTAGTATTTCCCCCTGAAATTGCTTATCAATGGGTAGATCTAGATCTCGTAAACATATAAAATGCTCTAATTGTCAAACTGTTGGACATAATAAGAGAAGGTGTCACTAGGAACGATCTCCACAACCCCAAAAGGAAAGTAACATACGAGGAAAAAAAGGCATGTTGATGGGAGAAGGCAGCACGTATGTAAACATTCATTGTATGATTGACTGATGATCTATTGTGTTTAAATAGGATATGATGTATGCATATATTAATTTTTTTTATCAGTGGATGTATGAAGAGGAGATACGTCAAGCTATGGAACAAGAGATTCTTGAATATCTTTTTTTTTACAAGAAGAAGAATATAAAAGGTTGGATGAAGATGAGGAGCAGTTAAGCCTAGCAGAAGAAGCATTCCACCAGTTTTTGGAAGAAGTGAAAATGTACAAACCACTTGAACAACAACAGGAACCTCATATGGATAACTTTCTACTAAGCTTTGAGGAAAATGTGATAGCTTATGAAGATGGCTGGAACTCTGACAAGGAGCGGGAGCTGAGCAGATTGGAAACTCAGTTAGATGCAGAGAGGTTTGCGAGCTTTGATCCTTACGACGACGGTTACGACTCAAACAACTCTCAGACTTGGGATCACCCGGAATACAATTGAAGTTTAAGTTTGTGATGTTGGTACTTTGCTATACTCAACAATTTCAAAAACTTGTAGTCTTTTGGCTGTATTGTATGCATTTACTCGTCTCTTTAATACTACATAATTGTTCAACAACCTCATTGAACCTTTATACTTTTTCCATCTATTATATAATACCTTATCATCAACTCTTTATGTATTCTATTTCTTTTCACAATGGATCCACAAAATGGTTGCCAATTGGTCTGTAGTGACTGTTGGATTGAAAGGGAAAACAGGGCTGGATTGATGTTCTTTGCAAGGCGTCCCCCTTACAAAGATTTCATGTGATATACTTGTCCATCGTGCCTTGAAAAAATGGGAACCCCATCTTACACCACAAGAGCTGATGTTACAGGGGAAAAGACAACTACAACCGATCATGGTGGGTATGTGATTGGCTTAGGTGTTAATTATTCTAGTAGAGGTCGTGCTAACGTGGGCAGTGGTGATGAACAAAGTGAAGCAACTACAACGATAACTACAACTAAAACAGCAAGTGGAGTATGCCCAAGTGAATCAGCTAGTGAAGAATCTGAAAGTGAAGCACCTACTGAAGGACCTACAACTCATAAACCAACTGATGAAACTACTAGTCATTTACCCAAGTGAATGAGGAACAAGAAATTCTATGTTGTCTTTCAGTTTAATAAATGCAATTGAACTGATATGTTGGAATTCATATGTTATAACAATGCAGTTTGGTTACTATTTTGTTTTTTTGCGTATATGTTGACTTTAATAGTCAAATTAAGTTATTCCAAACACTACAATATACTACATATGAGATTGCAAACTAAAAACCATAAACAAGTAAAGCAAAAATGTTAAATCCAACTATTTCATTAGCCATCATCATCCCAAAAAATTTACATCTTCATTACATAAACCACTAAAAATAACAAGTGAACTTTTTGATGGGGGACTTGATATTCATAGTGGGACAGTTGAGGTCCTTAGGGGGAGGCACATACCAATGTTTCCTCTTATTGTTTTTGCTTACCTATGCCGCAACAAGACCTAGTACAACATTTGTAACCATTTTACTTGGTTTTGGACTTTTATGAACAATGGTGCTAACAGTTTGTACATTTGATGCATTAACCTCTTTTCCTTTAGAATTGGTATCTGGAAATACAACAAAAATACAAGGACATCAGATTTTAACCATTACTACTATCCTACTTTTCAATCACTATTTTAATGACACAAATAGAGTAAACTAAACTAACCTTTGATCACTTCGGCTTCTTCGGCAAATTTGCATAAATATTCATACATCTCATCAGAAATTTCATCACCTTCTAACCAACTATCACAATATTTTGCCTTCACATACTCTACCATCTTATCCGTCACTTATGGCTTACTAAGCTCCATGTCTGCCATTTTTTGTGTTTTTTTTCCTTTTGTTTATGGAATAACTATGGGTTGCGTTGTTGAGGGTTGTTTTCAGTATATGTTGTAAGTTACAATGTGTATGATACATCATCGGGACTTGCTAAAAAATCAATGGTTAGTTATGGGTTTATTGGTTCCCGCGAAATAATTATTAAGTGTATCTGAGAAGTTATAGTCAAGTTGCATAGGTAAAAACTATATAAGAACACAGTTGGTCCCTTAAATTGAATGTCGGGTTAGACATAAACCATACGCTAGTTGTAAATGTGGTTGCACTATATTGCCCTTGGAAAAATAACCAAAACTGAGCGTTGAGCTCCCCATTTCTGGTCAAGGGACGCATTCGGCCTCAAAATCTATAGTTTTAGACTCCTGGCGATGATTTTGAAAAGTTAAGGGCCATGGCGATGTTTCGTGGAAAGTTTAGGGACCAACGGTGTATTTTTGTATTAAATCTTTTACAATGTAATTTTTGTAATAAAATATATTTATAATTCTTGTTTGTCAACTTGCTCGCAAGAGCTTTATAGCGAAATTATCAGAAGATAATTGAGCATCTTGGCTCCCTTTAGAAGAGCTTATAGCATGATTTTTTGGGTAGATGGTATTCCACCTGGTAAAATATATTTAAAAAAAGGAAAAAAAACGCGTTTAAGTACAATGGAATCTGGCTGAAGTACCACATTAACCGTAAGCAAACACTTGACACAACAACTAAATAATTTATGAAAGGTCATAAACGACTACTAGCTACAACCAACTAGACCAACAAACCAAAAACCAGCATGAAAGATACAATTTATGCAAAAAAATATAAAATAACCTAGTTAAGACAAAAATCTTGAATTTCAGCAGCCTTTAATTATGCAGGAGAGATGCCAAAATCATCATCATTATAATTGTTGCCGTCACCCGTGTCCGCTTTCCATTGCTTATAAATACTGCTACTTACCTCCACTTCCAGAATACAATGTCCCAATGTGATCATCAAAAACTTCATCATCATCGCTGTCAGAACTACAATATTGCCAACCTTAAAGAATGGGTTACCTCTCTTATTTGAAGAATCAACATTTTTAAGAGGTTTACCATCTTCATTCACAAGAGCAGCTTTCCCATCAGTAATAAGCTTTTCAAGCTTCCCAATTTTCTCAACAATAGGAGTGTTCTTCATAGGTGATGAAGAAGTAGTATTGGAAGTGCTTGCTTCCTTTTTGTTGTTAATGTCGTCATTAAATGGACCCGAATCAGCATTCACATCAATAATCTCATCCACCTCGCTATCATTATCAACAACCTGTTTAGTAACATCCTTACTAGCCGACCAGATCCCATCACCCGTTCCAAAAATATTATTTTCCTCACTCAACGCATCAAAATAATTTTTCAACAAGACCATATCAATTTTGTCATTAATGTAATACTTTTTAATGTGAGACTCCTTAACGAGCTGATTAGGTTCGCTATCACACTTAGTTTGCTTTTCATTCGATGGCTTAGTAATCTCAGATTCCTTCAATTGCCCTTTAGTACCAACATTAGAAGAATTAGAGGGAGAAGATGACGTACCAATATAAGGATAAGCTTTTGGTTGGGATGTTGATGCACCATTATTTGGTTTAGAAATAGGTCTATAATAGTATTGAACCTTTGGTTTTTGCAAACACACACCATCAACTTGCCGAACAAGTTGTTTTCCTTTCCCTTTCTTCCTATCAACTACAGTAAACCCATCCCCATTAACCGAAGGTTTTTCAACCATTTTCACTCTCTTAAGACATCCATCATCATTGTGATTAAAAACTTTACATGTTTCACACCTAGGCGGCCTCCACTCATATTCAATATCTAACTTTTCCATAGAATGACTAGACCAATTAGGATACGGGATATCAACAACAACAGAATCAAGTAAAGTTTCCTTAGATGACACTTCCACTAGGGCATGAGCATATGAATTACAACTCGGCGATTTAAGGCACATAAAACTCGTGTAGGAATCCAACATGATAGGACGACCAATTTGCGTAGTAATCAAACTAAGACCAATCTCAGAATAAGAAACAACTGTCATATTATAAACTTTTTCACCCAAACAAGAGCGGAAATTATATCATCTTTAGTAAGTTTAGAGTTAGGAGTCCAAATATTCAGGAAGATTGGTACTAAACGTATCAACCAAAGACCTTCTTCCAACAACCTCTCCATTCCCTCTTTGGTAGAAAATTGAAATAGAAAAGAACCATTACTAATCATAACCCTTTGCAAACCAAACTTAGCCCAAGTATTCCTAACATAATTCTCGACTATTGGGAAAGCAAGTTTCTTACCAATGAAGTAACCACAAAGAGTATTAGCGAATCGAGATCTTATAGCATGATTATCTTAACTCAAACTCACCAAGCATGTGTAGAAGAAGTACTATAAATGCATTAAATACAGTCCTCACAAAGATTATACATGTTCCTTCAGGTGATTATCATATTGCACTAACCATCATGTGTACAGTGATAACAGAATCGGTTATTCCATTATCGGCTTTGATACTCTTGCGATTATATTTGACGTTTCTAGTACACTCATCCGTGTCAGCCTCTTATGACACATAACATGAAACGAGAAATTTGAAAGCTTAATTGCTATTTAAAAAGAAATAGAATAAGAACAATGTGGAAACTATAGAGGGGGTGAATACGTTTCCATTTAAAAACTTAGAAACTTTTGTATCAAACACCCGATCAAATGTGATATAATATGAAAAGTGTCAACACTAGTATTACAAGAACTATAGATAATAGAAAGCATCAAGTAAGACATGTAACAACAATACAAACTTAGACATATTGTAAAAGCATGCCATGACACGAAGCATAACAAACAAAATATAAGCAACAAACCACACAAGTATAAATGCTACGCAAAATATAGATGTAAAGCAGTAAATGCGAAAATGAACGTAAAGAGATAAGTAAAGAAAATGCAAACTCGGACACGGCGATTTATAGTGATTCGGTCACGAAGCTCCTCTTCGCCCTACTCCCCTCCCCGAGTACCCAACTCGAGAGTTACTTCACTAATCAACAAGCTCCATTCTCGGCGGAGAAAAGCATACAACGTCGCTTACATTATTTTCCAACACTAAGCTAAATGTCGAGTACTAATGTTAGCTAGTAACAATCTACTACGATCTACCTGATCCTCAAAAATCACACAAGCTACAAGATCCACATGATCTACACATGATCTACCTGATCCTTACTAATCATACAAACAACACACCGTACACGATCTATCCGATCTACCCTTGATCCACTTGATCAACACACAAGCTCACTAGCTACAAGAGATCTTCAAGATCTTAACAAGATCACAATGATCCACACTCACAAGACTAAACAAAGATAATGAATACTTGATGTATATCAAGATACAACAAGCTTACAACAAGTAATGCAAGTGCACTACTCAATGACTCTAACACTTTGTATCTTCTTGATACTTTGTGTTCTTCTCTAGGACTAGAAGAGGAATGAAGGTGATCACTTGTGTAGGTTACTAATTATCATAACAAGGTTGGTTTTATGATTTATGGATCAAATAGTATGTTTAATCTAGGGAGAAGTTAGAAAGAGAAAGTATTATAGAGATGGGAGCCTTTGAGCGAAAACTAGTGAGTTGTAATATTCCAAGTGAAGGTCCAACCCTCTCCCTTAGTGGGAGAGGGGTATTTATAGTACAATACAAAACGCCCTCTCTCGGGCTGTGGATCGGGTATACAGTGGGTAAAGACCCATCCTTCCTCCACGATGTTACTTAAACTAAACTAATACTAACTAATGATAGTAATGACTACGAGTTAACATAATGCTAACAGATACTCGGGGTGACCGAGTCTTTCATATGAATAATCGTATTTCTAACAACTTGAATGGATGATTGGATCACTCTAAAAAAAACTAAGACTCTCTAAATGATTAAAGAAAGTAATCTAAATAAGAAGGGATTAGACCAGAGAATAATGACTGGAAAAATCAGCTTGAAAGTGTAAAATGGTCCACTATTTATAGGCAAAGAGAAAAATGACCGTTACAGGGGGACGGTACCACTAAATACCCGACGGTACCACTAAATATAGTGGTACCGTGTTACCGTCACAGACAGAGACGCTCCAAATTTTGCTTTTAGTGGTGAAAGTTTATTTGGGGGAGTTTGGAGCTGATTTAGGTAAAAATATAGCTGTTGGAATTTTTGAAATGATTTACTCAAATAAAACATTTCTTTATAATTCAAAAATAATTTGTAAAATGTATTTTTGAAAAAAATGTTTTGTCACATTAAGAATGTGAAGTTTAGAATAATATAATTCTTTGATCATTTGTTAAGTAGTAGATTTGTTTGTCCATACCTTGAGTGATTTACGTCAGGATGGAAATCTACGACTTTGAAGAAGCATACTTGAGACGTCGAGAGGTGTTGATGTAATTATGCATTGATGATTTGTGTTTACAAGTAACTTGCACATTTTACGTTATGCATTACAAGTTACATGTTTGTCATTATTAAAACCGAAGGAACCGTTTAGTTTGAATATCGTAATATTTGCACTAACAATCTCCCCCTTTTTGATGATAACAAATATGTAAACCGTGATACATAGTAAAATGTAAAAGTTACCCGTTTACACTCCCTTCTACCCTTTTTGTCGAAACAAAAAGGTAGTTGCCTCGAGCTCTCCCTTGAATTCATTCTCTACTCCCCCTTATTGCACTACTATCCTTTCTCCCAAAAAAGGCTAGCTTGCATCATCCCAGTGAAGTCTTCTATCACCACTTGTGAAGACGACTCTAAGCTATGTATTTAAATACCCCCAAACTCCCCTAGCTCTATGCTCCCCTATGGTGATTGAATCCCCTTATTTATTTACCTTAGTATCTAACGGATCCATGGATCAAATTCTTACAAAGGTTTTTCCTACATCAAGGGTTAGCTTCGTGCAACATAATATATAAGAGTATAGGAGCAACATTATAGGGACATAATACATATAGCAAAACATACAATGGTTAAACTATGTGAGTGACACAGCCTAAAAGAAAGCCCAAGAAAGTTGAGTGACACAAAAAGATGAATGCATATTGCAATTCAAAGACACTTGAGTGTCACAACCCGACAAACAACCTAAGGTGTAATTGTTCAATCAATCACACTAACAAGAACGAGATTCGTTCGTTGACTGACATACAAAATGACTTGTTCCAAGTTGTCATTAGGAAGGCAAGTTATAACAAACCTTTTGAACGACATAATCATCTACTTAAGATGATTGGTGTTAAGGATGGTTTGTTGATAAGACATACTCTAAATGATTACTATTATGACAAGTCATGCCATAAATGAAAATGAGAATGATATGCACCTCGATGCGAATGGAAATGATTCCATAAGACGGGAAAGTGTTGGTTTTGACCCTTAAAGAAAGGTGGGGAAAGATGGTTTAGATTAATATATCGTTTGCACTGACAATGAGATGCATGATATATTTCAAAAGAGATAAAGAAATGTGCATGTGATCCTAACAGGATTTTTGGTGGAGATCTTTAACGGGGTTGAGGTAACATAGTTCTAGATTACTAGTTTGGATGATCCTAGTTGTGTGTTAGAGATAATTTGGTGCATGAAGGGTTTCGTGTGATTATGAGGATTGAAGGTTTTTGAACTAACTATCACTTTTGGGTAAAAGGGATCTTCCACCCTGGTAAAATATATTAACCAAAGAAAACGTTTGAAGTACAATGGAATGTGACTGAATGCCACATTAACCTCAAGCAAGTGCTTGAGCAACCAATAGATCATTTATGACATGCCATAAAAGAATAACTAGCTACCAATAACTAGAAGAACCACTAAAACATAAAAAGACATGCAAAACAAATAAACAAATCCAAATAAAAGATTACTTCCTCGAACGGCCTTGAAGCTTGAACTCAAATTGATTGTTAAATTCTTCAAATTGGCCAGGTAAGTCATACACCTGGGCCACATAATCATCAGAAAGATAGCCTTCAAGCTCGTTACATCTTCCTGCTGATGAAAAGTAACTGTCCATAGGATCATTTGGCTCAAACGCCTCATCATCACTATCTGAAACAACCATTTCACCCACCTTTGAGAATGGGTTGCCTATCCTTTTACCATCAGCCACTGGAATAGGTTTACCATTATCATCCACAAGGGTGGCTTTCCCATCATTAATAAGCTTTTCAAGCTTCCCAATTTTCTTAACAATAGGTGTAACACCCCGCCTTACGCTGACCACAATATTGTCCGCTTTGCCCGCAGGCTCACTGCTTTGTTTTTGTGGCCTCATTTGAAGACTTCCCGGCAGGTCACCCAAGCCAGTACTACTCTCACATGAGCACGCTTAACTACCAGTTCCTAAGAACCCCACTCGCAGTAGACCACAAAACGCGTTGTGTCATTATAAGGCGAATGTTATCTTATGAGCCAAGCATCTCTCCAGGCCACAGCCGATGTGGGATTTGCCTAGGGTGTTACAATCACCCCCCTTAGGGACTCATCGTCCTCGATGAGGTTTGCCCCACCATCCCGAACGGCTCAGGAGTGGCTCTGATACCACTTGTAACACCCCGCCTTACGCTGACCACAATATTGTCCGCTTTGCCCGCAGGCTCACTGCTTTGTTTTTGTGGCCTCATTTGAAGACTTCCCGGCAGGTCACCCAAGCCAGTACTACTCTCACATGAGCACGCTTAACTGCCAGTTCCTAAGAACCCCACTCGCAGTAGACCACAAAACGCGTTGTGTCATTATAAGGCGAATGTTATCTTATGAGCCCAGCATCTCTCCAGGCCACAGCCGATGTGGGATTTGCCTAGGGTGTTACAATAGGAGTGTTCTTCATAGGCGATGGAGAAGTAGTTTTGGAAGAACTAGAAATACCTTCAGGGGTACACGTAGTGCCAATCACAGGTTCCAAAACTGAATCTTTTTCCTAAAGAACATCAAAACTGTTCTTCAAATCAATAAGGTAGATATCTTCCACCCAATTATTATTCTTACCTAGGTCATCACGGGGATGAGACGTACTACTAGTAGGATCAATTGTAGTTTCATTACGAGGAATAGTTTTAACGTTTGAGTGTAATGATCAATGGGTTGAAGGTTTTTAGACTAACTAGCACTGTCAAGAGTGAAGTTTAGTTATAAGGGTTGAGTATGATGATGTTAATGTGAGGTTTGAAGATGAGATGCAAGATAAGCTTGTAATGGTGAGGACTTATCTAGGTAAGAGTTGTGGGATTCGAATAAAAGTTGGTGGTAGTGTCCTATGTTGTAGTGAGGGAATCTTAGGGTGTATGTGAGTTTGCAAAATTTTGCAGGTTTGAGGTTAGGGATGCAGGGATCTAAAGGAAACAATGAAAATTAGTCAAACAGGGGCACGGTACCGCTAAATGCCTCATGGTACAATTAAATTTAACGGTACCGTGGCCTATTTAATGGTACCGTGACCTGGAAGTCACGAATTTTCTTGTGCAGCCTAGTTCTGGGTAGCTAAAGGGAAGTTTCTAGGGAATAAGAACTACATTAGTGTGTTCTTGAGAGTATTTGTTGAAAGACTATATGAGTGTGTTTTCGCTCCCCCTTAATCTATGACCATCCGGACAAGATGTATCAAAATAAAATAAAGAGGAAAACAAACGTTGACAGAAGCGATGAGCTTAGTAACGTCATGACAAGTGGTGGATAGCATACAATAAGCTTCACCTTTGAATTCACGTAGCTCTTCTAAATCATTGTGAATATTCAAAGAACATTCATATGATGAGGCATGTGATTACGTGGAGATATATCCTAAGGGTTAAGAAGATAAAATATTCAAGGTTGTGAGGTTAGTGATAAAGTTCTAGTGGGGTTATCTATGTCGATGAAGAAGGGTTATCTCAACTTATCCTAGCGGTTAGTCGCTTGAGGTGTGAGGAAGATGAGTGGGATGTGGAAGCATTTTAGTGTAGAGCAAATGTTGAAAAGTTTAGATAAGTTGAGAAGATAATGGATACGGAAGTAACCGAACATATGATGTGTTTAGTACCATGCGAAAGTGAAAGGGAGCTGAGGAATCAGAAGATAGATTAGTGAGACTTTTGTTACGAGGAGAGAAATTATACCTAATAAATTCTTTTTACGAGATGAACGGTAGTATTAGACGAGAAGAGATGACTTTTATATTTCCAAGGAAATATATAGGTAGTCATTAGAGCGATGTGAAGGATGACTTAATATTTCCAGTGAAATATTTAAAAAGTCATAAGACGAGGCACGAGAGATGACTTCAATATTTCCACTAAAATATTCAGATAGTCATAAGAGGGATGTGACGGATGACTAAATATTTCCAGTGAAATATTAAAAAGTCACAAGACGAGATGTAAGGGATGACTTTAATATTTCCAGTGAAATATTTAAGTGGTTATGCAAGAGATGTGAAGAATGACTCAATATTTCCAGTGAAATATTTAAAGAGTCATGAGATGAGACGCACGAGATGACTACAATATTTCCAGTGAAATACTCAAGTAGTCATAAGACACGATTCGAAAGAAAGAGAGTATCAACATACTCTTAATGAGATAGAGGGATAAATCCAATGGGATTTGACATGCGATTATTAACAGTTCGAGATGACTTTAATATTTCCAATGAAATATTTAGATAGTCATAAGACGGAATTCGGTGGAAGGAGAGTATCAACATACTCTTAGCAAGATAGGGTGATGGTTTATTTTCTATCCTAAGTTCAATCCCCATTATCTATCAGGTGAGCTTGAAGACAGAACACGATGACAAACCTATGAGGATAGGAGGAACTAACGGAGATGAATATACTTGGTCTTAAGGAGTGTATATTCACACGAGGATGAAAGGAACTACTAATCACTTATGTAGTAACTCGTGAGTCCTTTGTCATCCAAAGGTTGATGTTCGCTTTGGGCATTTGGATGAGTGTTTTAGCATATGTTGTTAAAAGACTTTGAATAAGATGTTTTAGATATGACTTTTAACAATTGCGATCGCAAGTTAAAATTACTTGAATATTTCGGATAAAATATTTAAGTTGTCAAGCCTACTCCGAGTTCTACTAGGTTTATATCTAACCTTCCCATGACAAAAGGGTGTATTACTTGGAAGAAGGCGAAGTGATGACCAGGGAATTAGGACAACTTTGTGACTACTTTAACTTATAGGTTTTGACACTAGTGTATGACTATATGACTTCTAAGGATTCATAGTGATAGGCATACCTAATTCCTAATGTGTTAAAAGGACACAGTGTGGGTGTAAGATTTACAAGCAAATCATGCAAAATGCACATAAGGAATAAATGCAAACATCATCCAAAATATGATAATCATTTAGCATTTAAGAGCATGTATCGTAGATATGTATATCAAGAGATATAATATCTAAATAGCTATTCAAAGACAAAACGTTTCTAATAAACATGCATTCAATAATTAATTAATTAATTATTGAGCATTAAGAGAGCATGAAGACATCTAAGCATATCTCACAAGAACATGTTACCAATTAGAAACACATATGTGGAATTCAAGTAATCTAGGTTTGCTAATTAGGAGAGTCCTAAATCCTACTCGTTCATAATGCAATCCTGATGGGAGACAAAGTTCACTGATGTAAACTATCTTTAGTCAAATGTAGGAATGAAACTTTTTCAAGTTGGGGAATGAGTATGAGACTATCACTAGTGGTGCTCAATTCAGGCTAAACACGACCATTTTTATGGGTTATACCACGAACCCAACTTCCCTCCTAGAAGCAATTCAACCGTTAGGTCAAATTGAATGTCTAGTGCGATAGGTTCTCCAGTAGTCATTCTCATGTTAGAAAAAGTCAAGTTCCTATATTTGCCTATCTAAGTGTAGCAAAGATGACATTAACTTATTTTGCTACTACATGGCCTAGTATGACTCTACTAGACATATTTCAAAAAACATGTACATAAAGATGGCACGTCTTACACAATATCCTAACAAAGGCAAGCAACATGTTTCAATTTCGTGTTTGAGATTTAGAGATTATTTGGTTTAGATGATGCATTTTAAGATCTCCTGTACTACATCTTCTTTTGTTGAGTTGTTACATGTTACTTTAACATGATTTGGTTTTCTTAGATCCAAGAGATGTTTTAATGTGATACAATGTATAATTTACTACATCGAGAGTGTTTCAAGAATGCTCCTTAGCATATCTTGAGAGAAGAATCTAGTAAAGGTTATTTACCTCAATAGATCTTGTGAGTATTATATTTGAAATGAGACATATTGTATATTTCAACAAATATGCTGTTCAAAGAGGAAACTTATCACTTTTATAAATGCTTAATAAAACAAGTATTTTAGTGTATGTCCAATTTTACTTGTTTATGCAATGACACATGTTGTGTTGGGTTATTATTCAACTTCTAATATCCTAAATTTGTTAACAATATGCAATATATTCTCTTGCAACATAGCCATTCATGTGACAAAGAAAATAAGATGCATAGGATATAAGTTATTCTTTGTCAATATTTTGATAAGAGAAATACATGTGATATTCTCAAAGATTGATGACTTACATAATAGTTAATAACATATTATGTGTGACAGTTTTACTAGACATGTGATTTTGAGTGTTGAGTCATTCATGAGCAAAGTTTACATATGGTGTTTGTTTGCTCGTGTTTGGTTTTTCGGAAATAACACTTTTGTTAATTGCATTGCAAAGTAAATTACTTGAATATTTCAGATGAAACATCCAAGTTGTCAATCCTACTTAGTTGTATATTTTATGCATCTTTTAACATATTAGTTTAATGTTTGGAACACAACCATTGGACAAAGAGACTCAATATGCATCTTCAACACAAGTGTGAGTTGATACGTGGGAATTGCACCAGGCTTTACCTCTCAAGGGATCTCGAGAAGCTTACAACCCTCACCAGGCAGTGTACCTGATCGTTGTAGTATAGTATAGTGACAAGTACCGGGGGATTGATCGTTCAGCTAGGAATAATGTCGCTAGAATTAGAAAACCTAAATACTAGTTCTAAAGATGAGGGATGATTATTTTTGTATTTTTATATTTTTTTGAAAGCAAGTAAAAATCTCGGGTTTGAAGGATTTGGGCGGAATTAGTTGCTAGTCAACTAACCCAATACTAAAGATGCAATCAAAATAAAATACTAAAAATGAAAATAAACTAAATTATACTAAGGTTGCGAGCAATAAGTGGAGAAAATGTGTTTACTTAGATTTCACTACTCCCTAAATATCTTTTACACGTTAATTACTTGTTATAGTTGCGTGGATGACGGATTGTATTCCTTAATACCATTCATGGGGTGGCGCACTTAATTCCCCAATCCTATAAGTGCCTACTTCACTCCTATGTCGAGCCGGCTAAGAAGCTCCTAACATGGGATCATTAGAATTTACTCATGCATTAAATACAACCAATAAAACCTAGTGCACGTCAGTTCATGTTTCGTAAGACATTCAAGCATGTTACCATTTGGAGATCTGCCAGTTTTCTTAAGCCTAACATCGAAATCATTCATCCAATACAACCATAAACAAGTAATCAACACATAATTAACATCTAGGTTTCATTAGATCCAAGCAAACACAAGATAAATCTAGCCTAGCATGATGGAATTAAGACAAGAACAAGATATAGACAACCAACACATAGACATATTGATTGAATTAAAAGAACACTTATCTCAATTACACATGAAAGGGTTCAAGGGCTGAGAACCCTTGAAAAAACCTGTAAAATTCGTGCCAAGTTCGTACTTAGGGTTTCTCCAAAACTTCTCTTTTTTTAATGTGAAAATTAGAAAACTATATATAGGAAATAGGGTCTGACGACGTCAAGAACAAATTTGTGACGCCGTCATCTCGCCGCCAAAATACTTCTCGGACTGCCTTGATCTACTTTTGACGCCGTCATGTGTTATGTGTTTCCAGGCCGTCATGCATTTTACTCTTGACGCCCTACCTTGTGACGCCTTCAATTCTATACTGGGTCGTCATGGAAATTATTCTTGACGCCGTCAGAATTTCCTTCTTGACGCCGTCACCTACTGTTCCCAGCAAGGAAAATTAAGACTTTGGCGTTTTTTTCACTTTTATGCTCCAAAAACGTCTGAATTGCTTCCTTTTCCAGATTTCTCTCCCAAAGTACCTAAAATCACAAAAGGAACGATTTAGGGCAATATTTGATCAAATAAATTCAAATTCGGGCTTAAATGACCCCCTAAAAGTGGTTCATTTTTCGCCTCATCATATACCCTTAAACTTGAGATTTGCTTGTCCTCAAGCAAATGCGCTTTTATTCTACTCAAAATACAAGCTAGGGGTCATTTAACACTAATATAAAAGTAATTACAACAAATAATCGTTCCACTAAAGACCAAAGACAAGCACGGAGGTCATACACTAGCACATCACAAATAGTGTTTAGATACTCACATCTCTCGGGTGTAATAAAGTATAAATTACAATATGGAAACGGAAGATATCTCTCACTACCTGTCATAGCAAAATAGATTACCATAGGCTTGGGAAAGGATCAAACCTCCACCACATGGCGTAAGCACCTAGGATAAACTATCAAATAGGTCTTTTTAAAGGGTTGTAACGTTAGGTGTAGGGATATGAAATACACGGTTTTGTTGGATAAATGAAGTTTTACTGGTGGCGAGTTAACAATCTTGGTTAATTACATGTACAATATGGCGTTGCTAAGCCAAGACTAGACTCGACTTAAGCTAATAAATGAAAAATAACAAAAACATAAAATGAACATAGAATAAAAATAGATGGTATTCCGTATGTTTTTTTTTTCTCTTTTCTTTTTCAATATATATATATATATATATATATATATATTATTATTTTTTTGTGCATACACTCTTACCCTACCATCCAAAATAATACATCATAGGGAATGAACATTCCCCTTAGACTTGAATTTTTACATACTTTACAATAAACTAATCTAACGACTCAAATCAAGATAATCAAAACACTTGAAGTACTTTTAAGATTAACGTACATATGGGGGTAATATATGATGTTCTTCCCCATTACTCTATAAAATAAGTACTTTACCCATGAGTCCCAATCGTCCCAAAACAATATGTACAAGGATATGACTCGACTTAGCAACCATGTAATCAATTAGATAATTAACTTAGGGTTTAACAAATAACAATAATGCACTAAAAATAAGCGCATACACGGAAGGCTAAGGCGATTTGGGTGTACATTTAAGTGGGGTGTAACAAATTCTTTCTTTAAGTAAAATGCTTAAAGTTAGAAACGAAAAGATAGGCTCGGAGGGGTGTACTAGGGATTTCATGTACTAAAAATGAGTACAACGCTAAGGTGAGGGAAAAATTAATTGACTTAACTAGCCAAGTAATATGACTTAAATGGTCAAGTAATTATGATACGGGTTTAACACAAGGGTGGTTCTAATGCCTCTTATCATGTAGTAAATCCTACCACACGAATGTAGTCTCACTAGCGGTCTCGGGATGCATCACTAACGCAAGTTTTAGAATCTAAATGCTACCGGTAAACTCATAAGCACTAATAGTAAATGTTTTTCATATCAAATCTAAAGGTGAACCTCACATATTTGGGTGGAAAATTTTTCTGAATGATATGGTTATGTGCTAGTCATACAATCTCCTATCCATGAGACGCTTGCTATGGCTAAATACTAAATGTTGTAAAAAAATTAAATTTGGTGCTAAAATTGCACTAACAAGTATTTCTCATAGTTTTATTACACATCTACTATCAAACAAAACAAACTCAAGCGAATGTGTACGTGTAAGGTATCATCATTTTACCCTCCACTTACACTTAGGATGAACATTGTCCCCAATGTTCAAGTAAAGATTGTAAAAGTGAAAAAAGTAAAAAGAATGAAATCAAATACTCCCCTAATTCGCTCGGTATGGATAATAAGGTGGCCAGGTTAGATCTTCCTCCAAGAAAATGAACAATCAAAGCTTCCCTTCCAGAATATAAATCATCTTCTTGTCAAACATAACCTGTTAAACCTGAGAAAACGAACACAAAAACCCAAAGCATCAATCCGAACAAAGAAAACTCACAACTAGATGTAATTCCAGACTTAAGAATAAAAACAAAACAATTAAAGATATTATGCTTGTGGAATGAATGTTTGCAGATTTCCTGGAGATTATAAAACCTAATAATTCACAAAAGCTTTAAGACTCCGTTAGAAAAACAAAACCGGTAAAATTTCCAGGTTTTTACACATGACGCCGTCAAGAGTTATCTCGTGACGCCGTCAGAAGTGACCTGCAGAAATTCTTATGTTAAGTTTCCGGAAAATTTCTGGAAAAACTTGGTTCTACTTCCTGGAAAATCCTGCAAAACTTCATTATGACTCAATACAAGCATTTGACTCTAACAAATACTAATACACATGTCCATTTAATATTGTTGTGGTTCATGCTCAATTTCGTTCTTATAAACAAATTTGGATCTCCCTTACACTTATCTTTTGCAAAATACCTTTATATGCAATTAAGACGAAGTTAAAAACAAAATAAAGCATTTTCACAATTTACTTTGAAACATGAGCCACAAAAAATAAAAATAAAACATGCATACGGAAACAAATAAAATCAAACAAACAAATAAAAACACACAAAACATGGGTTGTCTCCCAAAAAGCGCTTGTTTTTGTTCGAGTCACGAGCCTGACTCTACCCTTATTTAACGGAAATAGGGAAGGTTTTCCCTACACTTAGGATCAAGTGTGGGTGAAAGTAGCGATACACACCCTTAGGGTGTGAATATGCCACGTGAGGTGAAGGGGGTGAGTGAATGGCTTCCTTCATCGTAAAACTACCCGGATAATATTGGTTGATGGGTGGGTCGGTTCCTCTTTTGTCTCCTAGAAATATATCTAAGGATGGAAAGGTGTGTAAAGATTGAGGTTCTGGTTCATCAACACTAGGAAATTCCCTAGAACTAGGAGTAAGGTTATCACTACAAGTATTCAAACCTATATCCTCAAGTGGTGCCTGGTCCAAGGGTTCTACCTCCATTGGAATTCCTAAAGTTTCTTCTGCTTCTTCCGGGTAAGTCACGGGCGGTGTGTGTGCCTCAAATGATGGTTGAGTATTTTGTGGGCTTATGTTATTGACCTCATCACTCCATGTGTTAATATCACCTATATCCTCAACATGTGTTTTATTATAATCTAGCCCTAACATTCTCCCAAGTATCTCACGTGCTTCTCTAGGCATCTCAACTTCTATGTCCGAATCATAAGGATCATCCTCAATATTCTGACTGCTATATACAAATTGCCCAAAAGATTCATCATCTGTTTCTTGAGATTCATCATCATCGATCATAAAACCTAGGTCTTTTGATTCAATGTGATCATGTTTAGCTAAACCCTCCTCAATTGTTTTCTTATGTAGTGATAATAGCAAACCTAGTGCTTCATCCAACTTATGATTTGTTGCAATGGCTCTCTCCATAATTCCTTGGCAAACTAGGTCGCATTTCCTGTTGGCCTCACTAAAACTAGATCTTAAACATGGAGGTTGTTCATAAGAATCTATCCTAGGTGAAGGCTCATATGATTCATAGGTGTCTCTAAATGAGGTATTTTGAACTCTTTGGTGTGTTAGCCGCTCAACCCTATCTTGTAATCTTAGAAGTCTAAGTGTAAAGTCCATTTGAAGCAAATTACAAACAAAATCACAAAGAAAAGATAGACTACGAGAAAGCTACAAAGTAAAAAGAAAAAATCTCACTTGATAGGAATCTAATGAGTAGACCTAACAAAAATCAAATTCAACCTAAACAATAACTATTCCCCGGCAACGGTGCCAAAAACTTTATACGTGGGAATCGCACCAGGCTTTACCTCTCAAGGGATCTCGAGAAGCTTACAACCCCCACCAGGCAGTGTACCTGATCGTTGTAGTATAGTATAGTGACAAGTATCGGGGGATTGATCGTTCAACTAGGAATAGTGTCGCTAGGATTAGAAAACCTAAATACTAGTTCTAAAGATGAGGGATGATTATTTTTGTATTTTTATATTTTTTTGAAAGCAAGTAAAAATCTCGGGTTTGAAGGATTTGGGCGGAATTAGTTGCTAGTCAACTAACCCAATACTAAAGATGCAATCAAAATAAAATACTAAAAATGAAAATAAACTAAATTATACTAAGGTTGTGAGCAATAAGTGGAGAAAATGTGTTTACTTAGATTTCACTACTCCCTAGATATCTTTTACACGTTAATTACTTGTTATAGTTGCGTGGATGATGGATTGTATTCCTTAATACCATTCATGGGGTGGCACACTTAATTCCCCAATCCTATGAGTACCTACTTCACTCCTATGTCGAGCCGGCTAAGAAGCTCCTAACATGGGATCATTAGAATTTACTCATGCATTAAATACAACCAATAAAACCTAGTGCACGTCAGTTCATGTTTCCTAAGACGTTCAAGCATGTTACCATTTGGAGATCTGCCAGTTTTCTTAAGCATAACATCGAAATCATTCATCCAATACAACCATAAACAAGTAATCAACACATAATTAACATCTAGGTTTCATTAGATCCAAGCAAACACAAGATAAATCTAGCCTAGCATGATGAAATTAAGACAAGAACAAGATATAGACAACCAACACATAGACATATTGATTGAATTAAAAGAACACTTATCTCAATTACACATGAAAGGGTTCAAGGGCTGAGAACCCTTGAAAAACCTGTAAAATTCGTGCCAAGTTCGTACTTAGGGTTTCTCCAAAACTTCTCTCTTTTTAATATGAAAATTAGAAAACTATATATAGGAAATAGGGTCTGACGGCGTCAAGAACAAATTTGTGACGCCGTCATCTCGCCGCCAAAATACTTCTCGGACTGCCTTGATCTACTTTTGACGCCGTCATGTGTTATGTGTTTCCAGGCCGTCATGCATTTTACTCTTGACGCCCTACCTTGTGACGCCTTCAATTCTGTACTGGGTCGTCATGGAAATTACTCTTGACACCGTCAGAATTTCCTTCTTGACGCCGTCACCTACTGTTTCCAGCAAGGAAAATTAAGACTTTGGCGTTTTCTTCACTTTTATGCTCTAAAAACGTCCGAATTGCTTCTTTTTCTAGATTTCTCTCCCAAAGTACCTAAAATCACAAAAGGAACGATTTAGGGCAATATTTGATCAAATAAATTCGAATTCGGGCTTAAATGACCCCCTAAAAGTGGTTCATTTTTTGCCTCATCATGAATTATGATCCGATGCATATTATTTTTGTCTTGAGAGGAAGTCATTATTTTCATAACCATCGAGTGTGATTGAGTATGTAGATTCAAGATAATATATTTCATCATATTTTGAAGTTATCTTGAAGCTAAACAATCAATGACTTCAATTTCATGTCCATACTCGAAAGCTTGTCAATTAGATTCGATAATGATATCAGTCATAATTTGAATAATGAATTGATATGTACTCGAAATCTTTCTTGACCCTCACGATCACTCCTTTTTAAAAGAAAATAAAAATTTAGGGAATGTGTTCCATCTATTCTAATAGTAGTAGTATGTGTGAGGTTAATGACATATTAAGTTACTACTTCGATATTGTCATTTATTTTTATTTGCGAAAAACTACTTATATTATTAAGAATAATATACTTAGTTTTTCAGCACCTCATTAGTATAAAAATAATTATCTTAACTATTTTTATACAACATATGTAAAATATTAATTGTTTAAAACATTTTGTATGTGTGTTAGATTAATGCAAGTTTAATACATTTTCCTTTACTTAAATACTAATGTGTTATATGATCTTTTATCTTGATTAGACAACCCATGGTCAAGCAAGACACGAAGATGTGATGTTTTAGAGATCATGTTACGGATTTGATGAAAGTGCTAAGTATTTTGAGGTGATATATTTTTTATACTTAAACCTTTGAAAAAATAATTGTGTAAGACAATATCTTTCGATGCACATGATTGACCAACTTAGTTTCCATTCCTAAGAAGATTCCTAAAGCATCCTAAAACTTGCAAGACATCAAAACACATATGCAAGAAAAGTGGTCTATACCTATATACAATGCAAAATCAATTACGCAACTTAGTGTAAGAAGTCTAGTCTATGTCCTATTGACGCATAAGCCGAAAAACTAATAACCGACACATAGCAACAAAGCATGAAAGACACTTATGCTAGTATATAAAATTAGCTCAACTAAAGATACCAATAACCAAAAAATATTAACTAACAATACTAAAACTCAAAGAAAAGCAAATAGTCATTTAGCATAACACACAAAAATACTTATCGTCATTTTGTGTATTAAGTATAACAATGTACACTTAGCTTGATTTTATTTGAAAATGAATTTTTGAAAATGATTCAGTTCTGAGAAATAGACAAGCAGATACACGGCACCATTAAATACCCCACGGTACCATTAAATATAATGATACTGTCTCCTATTTAGTGGTGCTGTCAACTGTTATTACAGTTTTGTCTCAGATTAATTTTCTGTTTTGGCGTAACAAAGAAACATAAAATTTAGTAAACTTGATATCGAACACGTAGAGTATGTTAAGCATCATTTCCGTGTTTAGGACTAAGAAAACATTTACGACAATACTTTTACCACAAAACAAAGAGTTGTTCCAAACGCTCATTTCAAAACCGCATGACTTTACGGCTTGTTCTAAAAGCATAACCGGACACTTATAAACTCTATTCTTTTATCGGTTCGAGAAAACCTTCAAGCTAGTTTGACAAAGTATACTTAATAACAAAACTTGTAAGTATTAAGCAAGAAAATGCTTTTCATATTATATCCCCCTTCATGGGTAATTTGATACATGGATCGTACTCAATTTTTGAAAACCATTTGTTTTAAAAATTTGAGTGACGTGACTCTGATACCAATTGTAGAAACCGTAGAAGGGGTGAATATAAAAACTTAAAAACTTTTGTATCAAACACCCGATCTTTTTTGGGTAAAAGGTCAAGAGACCCGGTAAATATATTACTCCATAAAACATTTAAGAACAAAGGATATGGGTGAGTCCCATATCTCAGCCCGTTACATTGGCGACAACTTACATAACAAGATACTACCTATTTTCCAAAAGGAAAACAAACCACTACTCAAATGATAACAAAAGACAATGACAAAAAATTACTTCCTAAGACCTTGAAGCTTCGTGCCATACATGGCATTAAAAGCATCTAAATTCCCCGGAAAATCATAAACCTGCTGCGCATAGTCATCGTAATCATATCCATCATAGTTATACTCGCGCTCGTGAACCCCACCAAATAGATTAGCGGACTCATCAAACGTGTTAACAACCTCCTCATCATCACTATCAGACACAACGACATTTCCCACTTTAGAAAATGGGTTAACCCTCTTAGTAGAAGAAGTAGATGGAGAAGAAAATGAACCAGGCTTAGAAGTTCCAACCTTTTTCTTTTCATTCAGATCACTCACAAGAGGTTCTTGTAATTTAGTAGCAGTCTTAACAGACTCATCCTGTTTAGCTTCCTCAGTTCTTCCAGATGTCACATCCAAAGTCACTTCCTTAGTAGGAATACCAAAACCATCAGTATCATCCATATAAAGTGCATCAAACTGATTAGATGTAACAATCTTTGCTCCAGTAGTACTCGGCATATCAGCAGTCTTCTTCTTGTTGGCATCCACTTTCTTGGGTTCAGGAGGAGGTACTTTGGGTCTATATTGCATCTTCTTACCCACACTAGGTTTTGTAAAACCTCCTTTGTTGGGACCAGATTGACCACCACTATTACTCTTCTTCTTATTATTGACAGTTTGGAAACCATCATTAACACTCGGCGTAGGTTGAGTAGTAAGGGGGACAAACTTAGTACAATCAATACGAGTATGACCAAATACCTTACACTTATCACAACGAGGCGGTTTCCACTCATATTCAACCTGAATCTTCTCAATAGTCGAGCCCGTCCCATCAAGCAAAGGTATTTCAACAGTAATGCTATCCCTAAGCACCACATCCGACTTCACTTCAATCATGCATCTAGCAAAACTACTACGTCCCCACGATTCCTTGCACATTTGGCTGGTAAAAGCATCTAACCTTTTGGGTGTACCAATCAATGTAGCAAGAAGACTAAGACCATCATCAGAAAACATAGCAAGAGGAACATCATGGAATTTAACTCACACCGGGATGTTGGTCAAATCCTCTTTAAGTAAATTGGTGTTCAATGTCCATGGTTTAAGAATAATAGGCACATTTCTAATCAACCAAGGACCATTTTCAAGTACATCGTCAACACCTTTACTCGAATTGAACTTAAAGAAAAAGAACCCCTTAGCATTCATCATCACCTTTTGTATACCAAACTTTGCCCACGCATTGCGTACATAGTAGTCAACAACAGGAAAAGCAAGGCGTTGGCCAAGGAAATACCCATAAAGAGTATTCTCAAACCTATTGTTCACCTCTTCAACCACTTTCATCGGGACAGAAAGATCAACATCAGCCCTTTTGTTACTACTTTCCAACCTACGAAAATTAGACACTTGTTTCTGTGGCTCGTTTGAAGTAGAACCCGCATAAGAGACCGATTTAACTCCAGTATTACTAGTATTATTAACCTCCAAAACACTAGGACTATTAGCCATTTGTGATTGTGAATTAGGGCTAGGATCCAGATTAATAGTGTCATTCGTGGGAAATACACTCATTTTTCCAACCCTATGAGAAACATGAACACCATCACCTTTGGGAAGATTAGCATCCATATCGTTAACAACATTACCAAGTGAAACCGGCTTCACTTGGTTTGTTAGTTGCTCCATGTTAGAATCACGAATTGATTGAGACCCCAATTCATTACCATCATTAGCAGTAGTACTAATGACAGGATTCTCGTCATTGAGAGGTAATGGAACCCCATCCTCATCCACGAACACAAGTTTACCTTCGACAAGTTTACGTTCCATGTCACGGATCTTTTCATCAACCCTAATATTCCTGGTAGAACAAGCAACACCAGACGAACCACTAGCCGCCAAACCCATAACATCCACGTTAATATTACCTCGAAGCTTGGAAGCATCAGCAATAGACTTAGAATTCAAGAAACCTTTATTAATCATCTCCCTCAAAACCCACGACCACTATATCTAAACCAATCTGCATGCATGCAAACACAGAAACAAAAGTTAAAACCCTAATCGCTTAGGGTTTTGATAAAAATCGCCAAATCACTAACCAGCATCCATAATAATCAACCAAGGATAAATTCGGTTCAATACAGAATCCCTAAAAACGATTTGAAGAATAAGGAAAATCGATTAATAATAGGAATATGTAGGTCGGTTAAAACCAGATTCCTAAGAAACGATTTAGGGATAATAAGAAGATCGTTGGTACAAAAACCCTAACAGGAACGATTCACAAAAACTGCCAAAGTTTGTGTAATCTAAACACGAATCTGCTCAAGAAACAAATTAACCACAAGATTAATCAATGACTATCACAAACTTAGTGCAAGAAAACCAAAGAATTAGCAGAATTATGAGAAAAACGATTAAAGGTTGTTAGGGGTTTTTTGTCGCCAAAGAGAGAGAGTTTTTTTTAGGGTTTAATATGAAAAGTGTGATATAATATGAAAAGTGTCAACACTAGTCGTACAAGAACTAGAGATAATATAAAGCATCAAGTAAGACATGTAACAATAACACAAACTTAGACATATTGTAAATAGCATACCATGACACAAAGCATAACAAACAAAATATAAGCAACAAACCACACAAGTATAAATGCTATGCAAGATATAGATGTAAAGCGGTAAATGCAAAAATGAACGTAAAGAGATAAGTAAAGAAAACGCAAACCCGAACACGGCGATTTATAGTGGTTCGGTCACGAAGCTCCTCTTCGCCCTACTACACTTCTCGAGTACCCAACTCGAGAGTTACTTCACTAATCAACAAGCTCCATTCTCGGCGGAGAAAACCATACAACGTCGCTTACATTATTTCTGACCCTAAGCTAAATGTCGAGTACTAATTTTAGCTAGTACCAATCTACCACGATCTACCTGATTCTCACAAATCATACAAGCTACAAGATACACATGATCTACACACGATCTACCCGATCCTTACTAATCACACAATCAACACACCGTACATGATCTACCCGATCTACCCTTAATCCACTTGATCAACACACAAGCTCACTAGCTACAAGAGATCCCCAAGATCTCAACAAGATCACAATGATCCACACTCACAAGACTAAACAAAGATAATGACTACTTGATGTATATCCAGATACAAAAAGCTTACAACAAGTAATGCAAGTGCACTACTCAATGACTCTAACACTTTATATCTTCTTGATACTTTGTGTTCTTTTCTTGGATTAGAAGAGGAATGAACGTGATCAATTGAATAGATGATTGGATCACTCTAAACAAAACTAAGACTCTCTAAATGATCAAAGAAAGTAATCTAAATAAGAAGGGATTAGACTAGAGAATAATGACTGAAAAAATCAGCTTGAAAGTGTAAAATGGTCCACTATTTATAGGCAAAGAGAAAAATGACCGTTACAGGGGGACGGTACCACTAAATACCCGACGGTACCACTAAATTTAGTGGTACCGCAGTACCGTCCCAGACAGAGACGCCCCAAATTTTGTTTTTAGTGGTGAAAGTTTATTTGTGTGAGTTTGGAGCTGATTTAGGTAAAAACATAGCTGTTGGGATTTTTGAAATAATTTTCTCAAATAAAATATTTTTTTATAATTCAAAAATAATTTGTAAAATGTATTTTTGAAAAAATGTTTTGTCACATTAAGAATGTGAAGTTTAGAAAAATATAATTCTTTGATCATTTGTCGAGTAGTAGATTTGTTTGTCCATACCTTGAGTGATTTACGTCGGGATGGAAATCTACAACTTTGAAGAAGCATACTTGAGACGTCGAGAGGTGTTATGCATTGATGATTTGTGTTTACAAATAACTTGCACATTTTACGTTATGCATTAAAAGTTACATGTTTGTCATTATTAAAACCATAGGAACCGTTTAGTTTAAATATCATAATATTTAAACTAACAAACACTAATAATTAAGAAAATCTAAGGTTTTGGTCAATTGGCTCCTTATCATATATTTGCGTGCAGTCTTGAATGATATCACATGCTTCCCTGTAATTCGCCATAAGCCCAATCCTATGAGAAATTTGAGGAACATCACTCACAGTGCTACTAATTGACATATAAACTTACTTTCATGTTGATGAATGATGATGATAATTTTTGAATGTATTAAAAGTTAGGGTTTTAATTTTATTATTTATTTTTAAGTTTTAGATTTTTTATGTTACAGCTTAATCATGAGTATTTTTATTTATTTGTTTTTTTTTTCTTGAAAGACTATACACATTACACAATGTCTCAAATAAATCTTATAAAATTTTATATTCTCAAATAAACCTTATAAAATTTTATATTTTCAAAGTAGTCGATTCTTTCGGGAAAATACCAGTACTGGACGGTTCCGACCCGACCCGTCCCGAGAACTTAAAATTTGGAATTTTACGAACCAAGAACCGTACCATGGTTCTAATATAAGGTTCGGTTCTGGTACGGTTTCTCGTTTCTTTTAGTTCGTCGGTTCTTTTGTACACCCATGGCGTGGAGTACGTCCTTGAGACCGGGCCCTGTAGAAATTCTATTTTAAGCATCTTAAACATCTTTAAACCTAGCGATACTCCTCACTACTAACGCAACCCCGTTAGGTCTAGAACCTTTTGTGTCTCAGATCTTCACAAGCTAATTGACACGTCTATCTTGAATAATGCCTCAGAGAAGATTAGATGGAAGTCCATTGTCCATCTTAAAATAAGCATTCTTTTGTGGCGTATTCTTCTTGAACAAATTCCTACTCGTTGCTACTTGGACACGCGTGGGACCAAACATGACTTTACCTTAAGCAACTTGGGGTTTGACAAGTTCCCATGGATTGCTTGGATAAAAGTACGGTCTCCTACTACATGTGGACTACATGCATGTGGAGGTCTCTGAATTGGTAGTTATAATGCTTGGTCTAAATGGTGATGGCGTTTACCTTTAAACAAAAACTCTATTTGAAAAGATGTTATAACTTCTATTATGGGTCTCAGGTCAGATTTAATATGAAAGTCCAACATCATAACAATATTTCTTATAGCCCTTGTAAAAAAAACAGTTACTGAACTGAAGTGGGGTTTCTCAAGAATCAGAATTGATTTAGATAATATCTTTACTAGAGAGGTTGGTGATAGCTCATTATTTAACTTTTTGGAGGATCGATGGTTAGAGAATGCTAATCCAAAGACTGCCTTTCCAAGATTATTCACCTTAGGAACTGTTAAGTCATGCAAGTTTTCTGAGCTATGTATAGGCCAGCCACATTCAATTGGGCATGGTGTCAATCTGTGCGATATGGGCCTGAAGCTTTACAATTTTCTGCCTTTACCAGCATAATTGCTTCTGTTTATCTAAAAGACTGTGTCGGTCATTGGACCTGCTTACTCGACAACAAAAAGACCTTTACAATCGAGAAAGTTGGTAGAAAATTCGACCCTTCTATTTGTCGCCAACAAGATAAGACGAAAGAAATGGATGATTAAAATTAATATTTTAACTCCGCGTCTCACCAAAAATGGGTTTCGAGCGGGATGAAACAGTGAAACTTACATCTTCGTGGCATCAATCTTAATTCAACTAGATGTCCGGTGTGCAGTGACGCAACTGAAACTAGCTACAAACCATCTTTTTATCGATTGTGTAATTGCACCAGGGCTATGGAACTTGGTAAAAATATGTTGGGATATGCCACACCTGTCCTAATAACATGGGAGGTTTAATCTCATTGGGCTAATCATTCTGCACTTCTCTAGTTATGATCAAAAACTTGTTTTAATGCGGATGTCAAGACAGCATTCTCTACTATGTGACATTATAGGGATTGCATTTGCTTCGACCAACAGCCAAGGAAATATAATTTAGTTAACGAAATTAAATCTTTGTCACGTGCTTGGAATGTAATAGAAGTAGGAAATTACGCCTCTCCGGGTCGGATTGGATCAATAATCCAACCATCGCTTGGGTACTTTTTTTTTTTTTTTTTTTTTGTTGTTGTTGTTGTTAACCATGATTTCCGCCCTTTTAGCCGACTAATTCACGGGGTTTGAACCCACCGTCACACAGACTCGAACCAGGTGAAGCCCTCCATTTTCAAGAGGTTGGCGTGACCACTTAATGTTGTTTGCACTTAGCAGGAATTGAGGCATATTCAGAGTGATAGTCACAAACCCTTTTGCAAATAAGCCACCCTTAAGTGGTTTCGTAATCTTATTCTGTCTATAGCATTTTCTTAGATATATTACAAAAGTGTTCAAGGAAAATAGTATTGCAATACATAATACTACCTCCGTCCCATAAACACTGTCCAGTTTGACTTTTCAGAGTCAAATTGGTTCAACTTTGACCTCATCTATTTTTGTGAGTATTATATAATACTTTATGAAAATTATATGAATTGATTGAGTTTTAAGTGTGTTTTTCATTGGTATAATTTTTCATCAAGTATTATATAACACATAAAAAATATTTAAGGTCAAAGTTGAACCAGTTTGACTTTGAAAAGTCAAACTGGACAGTTTTTATGGGACGGAGGGAGTAGTATAATAAAACATAAGAACCAGCGGGCTTTATTCAATGTTCAACGTGGTACTAAATTCTGAAGAAAAGCATACAAATGCTAATAGTTACATGATGTTGTCAAGGACATTGGTTTGTTATTTAAATTCTGAAGAAAACATGTTTGTTTATAACTCTCATACCACTTAAAGTTATTTGACGCCGTCAACGATCATTGATCTATAATTAAATTCCAAAGAAAATATTACCAGAATCACTGCTTCCACCGGCAGAACACGCCGTCATACACCGTTATAAGTTCTGACTTGTCTGAAAAATTAGACTTTTTCAAATTACATTATCCTACAAGGACTAGTTAATATTACTTTTATATAAAGATTATTATCTTTTGCTTTGTTTTAATATTTAGTTTTATATTTTAATAATTATATTTTAATTCTCCAATTCAAGATTTCGTGATTGAGGAAGGGTGTAAACTGATAAATTGTTATATGGCTCGAGCCTAATTGTAAGCTTAGGTCACTAGAGTTTATGCTCATTGTATATCTCTATAAATGACGGTTAAACCAATGTTCAACAGGAACAATGCCCCTTTCTTTTGCCAAGAAAATGGTCTCTTTTGCCGTCCAATCTCTTTGCGCCTTACCCGCCCTTTTGTGACCCTTATTTATTATTTTCCGTTTTTAGTTGAAGTTATTATTATTATTATTATTATTATTGTTATTATTATTATTATTTATAAATTCAGTTTATTTATCCTATAAATGTTAAACATTGAAACTCCGTAGGTTATTATGTTTTATTAAACTACAAATGGGTTTGAACCTATTCATCTTTTAATACACTCCCGTAATACGAGTGGCGAAATTGCAAAAGCTCAAATTGGATGAAAAAAATAAATAAACATTAAAGCAATAAACGTTTTGTTGATGAAGACGTTCGACAGCAAACGGCGACAAATCTTCATTTGCAGCAGTAAAAGCAAATAAAGTGGTAGCAATGCAAAAGCACTAAAGCAAATAATTAATTTCGATGATGACATGTGACAGCTAGTGGAAATTTATCTTCATCATGTAGCAACATCAAAAGCAACAACAAAAGCAAAAGCAAAGAAACAAAATATTTGGGATTGAAGTGACATTTCACAGGTGTACTTATTTATCTTAGAGACATTGGTTGGTTGGTTGCATGTCTCCAGATGAATTGTCTGGGCGTTTGTCCACTGTACACCTCATACTTTAAGGAGTTACATTGTATTGCTCAGTATAGGTTCTAAGTCTCAAATATCATTAGCACAAGCATTAAGTCACAATGTTGAGGTGTTTATTTCATCTTCAGATTGGTTATATTGGGTTGTCTCCATATAGTGGTCATTTACTAGTTGGTTGGAATTTGGTTGATTGAGGGAGGTGTGCTTAATTCAGAACCAAAGAGGTACCAATAATGTATACATCGGGGCTTATTTACCAACTTGGATGCAATACTATGTGAGTTATGTTGATATGATGCTCCCCGAATGACAACCATTGTGCTAAAGTCTAGTATCTACTTTATCCGCTGCGTGTTCCGTTGTGTGATCAGAAGACTAAAGAGAACTATTAGAAGGGTTGTTGGTTTGGGAGGAAGCAGATAAAAGGACAAATGATCACTAGTTAAGAGGGAGTAATAACCTAACTAGATCATTATAGCACACGAAGTTCAGAGCTCTAAAGATCAGTGCCGTCAGCGCCAAAGATCAAATGCCGAGATCGTCGGAAGAGAGAACTTCATCATCCTCAGTATCTGGACTAGAGAAACTATGCACTTCAACAACGTTAACATTGTTTATTATTATTGGATTTACTTTGTTTATATATTTATAGGTCTCATTATAACCATTCACATGTGAAGCTATTTTGGAGGGAGATTGTTAGCTTCACTATTTTGTGAAGATAACGTCTTACACGTGAATTGGACTAGATACGTAAGAACGTTGCACCCGCAGAGACTAACATTGTACATGAGGGAATCTAATGATGTTAAGAGCATATAAATACCCCTCATGACTCTCCATGAGGGGAGTGGGAAAATATTTTAGCTTCATTTCATTTTCATTTTAGTAAATACATTTCTTTTACCTTTCTCTCTCCAGAACTAATCATGTATTTCGGTCAACCTCGACCTAATGAAGGTGTTTCTTGTTAACAAAGACCCACATGTTTATACATATTTTTTTCTTCACATATTACATTTTTTCGCTCTTAAGCTTCAAACAGAGCTAGGCCTGGCATTGGCCGACAACCCAGGGCATAAGACAGATAGGGGGCATCATCCCGTTTGGGGTTCGATGTCTGAAAAGGTGAAAACCTTTTTTTTTTTTTTTTCTTTTTTTTGTGCTAGACATATCTCATACTCGCCTATATAAGGAGAGTAAATGCCTTATTAAATGTTTACAATAAATATGGAATTGATTAGCATTTACTTACCAGCATTCTCTTTTTATAGGCGAGTATGAGAATGTCACATGTGGGGTTGTTGAAATGTGTCAAGCATTTAATGAAAAAGTACATCTATCAATGAATGCTTCAATTCTTTCAAACATAACAACTTTACCTTAATAAAGAGTTCTATCAACTATTCATTACCTTTTCACTAACTCATACATGATTTGACTTTATACAAATTGCACTTTATTTGTTCTTTTACTATCTTAAAAAGTCTCGCCTAAATAATTTTAAAAGATATTTCAATCCCTGATGAACCTTTTTCTTCTACTTCAGTTCCATATACATACTAGTTGTCTTCGTGTCAGCCGGAGATTATGTCTTCAGGTTATTTTTGACTCGTTGACGATATCTCTGACTTGAACTTCCCTGAGGTGCTTGCTGAATTCATTATCAGTGAGTATTTCTTTACTTAATCTAATTAATGTTTACAGTGAATATTTCTTAGAGAAAACTTTACCTACCCAGTGATTAAAAACACAATTAATGCTTTACTTGTAATATGTGGCATGAAAAGAATAAAAACACAATTAATGTTTTTTTTCTTTTCTCCCAATGGCTGAATGACATCTCATCCGGGTAAACTACCCAGTGGGTAGGTGTATCCATCCCCTTATTTCTTTACTTAATCTAATTAATGTCTAAATCTAATAAGAAATCATTGGTCACTTGGTTGGTCCAATAAAAGTTTTCGCTTGATTTGTTGATTTCGTTTGTTTGTTTCGGTTTTTTTATAACCAACAAAAGAAGATAACAATTTTAAGCTTGAATAGGATTAGTAATCCTAACCATACGTGATTTGCCTTTTCAAGAATCCAAAAACGAGAATGAGTTTTGATTGCGTTTCTTAAAGTATCTTTGATATATAGGCGGTTTGATGTAGAAACAAATACAGTACTATTTTGCGGTATAAAATAAAATGAAAACAAAAGCGAGAGAATGGAAAGAAAGGTGTACCACACACCATTCAGTCTTGGTATGGAAATGTTTGGTCTAAAGTCAGATTTTGTATTTATTAGACAGTATTTGTTTTCTATATCTTTAAAGTAATTTAGTTTGTATTTGTGTCATCTAAGTGTCTGACTCTATCGAATGTGGTTAGGAAATATGCTCTAGCAATAGTCAACTCTTAAAACCCTCCAATTTTTTTTCGTCAACTCTTAAAACCCTCCAATTTTTTTCTTCTATAAATAACTTCATACATCCACATGTTTATAAGCACACCTACAGCTTTCTTTTTCTAAGTTTATCACATATTTCTTCTTTTCACGTTTCTTTATTCACCAACAAGTTTGGGGATCGAGAAATAACAATGGCATCCTCAGCCACTATCCCTACCACCACCACAAAAACCGTCAATCCCCAGAGGACATTCGCTCTGCCAGTAGATTCAGAGCACAAAGCCACAATGATGAAAATATTCTCAGTGGCACAACCTCACATGAGAGCTTTCCATCTCTCATGGCTCTCCTTTTGCACTTGTGTCATCTCCACATTTGCAGCTGCCCCTCTTGTTCCGATCATACGGGATAACCTTGATCTCACCCGACCTGATATAGCAAACGCTGGGATTGCCTCCGTCTCTGGAAGCATCCTCTCACGCCTTGTTATGGGAGTACTATGCGATCTCATAGGTCCAAGGTATGTAATCCTGGTTTAGGATTTATTTTGTTTCATAGAGTCACTAGTCTTCAACTTTGGATATCTCGATCTATGGGTATTTTACATGTAGATCCACTAATGCAGGTATGGTTGTGCGGTGATCAACCTGCTGACTGCCCCAGTCGTCTTCAGTTTTTCGTTTATTTCAGACGCTGGAGGTTATGTAGCAGTTAGATTCATGATCGGGTTTTCATTAGCAACATTTGTGTCATGCCAGTACTGGACGAGTGTGATGTTTAATGGAAAGATTATTGGGGTGGTGAACGGGTTATCTGCTGGATGGGGTGATCTAGGAGGTGGGGTTACTCAACTATTGATGCCAGTGCTCTTCCATTTCATAAACCAGATGCTGAAAATGACAACGTTTACAGCTTGGAGGATTGCTTTCTTTGTTCCTGGATGGTTTCATTTGATCGTTGGAGCTCTCGTTTTGGTTTACGGACAAGACTTGCCTGACGGCAACTTTGCAGAAATTCGTAAAGACGGACAAACTTCAAAGGATAAATTCTCTAAGGTAACCAATTTAATTGTAAGATCTTAATTATATGATGTCTATATGTACGTGAATGTAATATTGGTACTTGTCAAATAGATTTTCTGAGGAACGTATGTTAGTGGTCAAATAGCAAGATCTAATTTGATTACTAACATGACCCTCACATTTTGAGGTGCATATAAGCTAAACCTAATTCACATTGTATCATTTGATTTATCTAATTTATTTCAGGTTTACCGAAATGCTATCACAAACTATAGGACATGGGTCTTTGTGTTGATATATGGATATTCAATGGGCGTGCAATTGTGCTTGAACAATGTCATCTCCGAATACTTCTATGATAGGTAGATAAACAATCTTGGTATCCCATTAACTCTGTTGATAATTTTTTTTTCGCATGTTAATGGGTACAATTTATTTTTTCAACGTCCAACAGGTTTAGTTTAAAGCTTTACACAGCCGGAGTAGTTGCAGCCAGTTTTGGGGTGGCTAATTTCATAACCCGTCCATTCGGTGGCTATGCATCTGATCTATCAGCTCGGAAATTCGGAATGAGGGGAAGGTTATGGACTCTATGGATAGCACAAACCCTCGGAGGAGTTTTCTGCATATGTTTAGGCCTAGCCAATTCTCTACCCCTCGCGATATTGTCGATGATGCTAATGGCCGCAGGAGCTCAAGCAGCTTGTGGGGCGACTTATGGGATCATTCCCTTCGTTTCTAGACGCTCGCTAGGCATTGTATCCGGTTTAACCGGTGCTGGTGGCAATGTTGGTGGTGGTTTGACACAACTGCTATTTTTCTCTGGTACTAGGTTTTCCACGGCATCAGGTCTCATGTGGATGGGTGTGATGACAGTGGTTCTAACAATCCCAGTGGCTTTTATCCACTTCCCGCAGTGGGGGAGCATGTTGTTACCGGCATCAAAGAATGAAAAATACAATGAAGAATATTATTATAGTATGGAGTATAGTGAGGAGGAGAGAGAGATGGGTTTACACATAGGAAGTATGAAGTTTGCCGAGAACAGCCGTGCGGAGCGTGGGAGGAGATTGGTGGCTGCCGTGAGCGAAACGCCACCTAATGCTACACCAATTCTCCATGTTTAAGGAATACGAAAGTGATTTAAACACAACACAATATTGATTGAAAGTCAAAAATGACTTTCATATGGTAAATATACTCTCAAGCTATAAGAAAAAAGCATAAAAGTATTTTGTACTCTGAGGGTATATTATCGGAAAAAGAATGAATGTGTGGTGTAAATCAGTTTTGATTGTGTAAAAATGGCATATATAAATAAGGAAAAAAATATAGTTGTATAAGCTGTTTTAAATTATAAATAAGGTTTATAATTTATAGGTAAAATATAAGCTAGGTATATATACGCCTTTCACCATCACTGCTTAAGTGTTATTATGTTGAAACTAAGACCATATCTATGTTTCATGCAAGATTATCACGGATACCTGAAATAATTTTCACAGATACCTGAAATAGCGTTGTCAATTGTTGAAATATCTGTAGCATAACTATCACAAATTTCTTCATGAAGTTGTAAACCTGGCCTACAAAGCTCTCCTTTGCTAACTGCCATCATAAAGTACTTTGTCACTGTTGTTCAAACTACGATTTGGAAACTATGGCGGCTCCGAAATGATATGCTCTTTGCCACAAAGAAACCAAATAAGCACCTGATCCTAGACAATGTAAAACTTTCTTCCTTTACATGGTTTTCGAGTAGGAAACTTTTTTAGCTCCTTTCTATTTTCTATTTGTTATAGAGTAAATTAAATTGCATTTTTGGTCATTGTGTCTGGCTAAATGCATGTTTGTTCCCTTCTTTCGAAAGTGCAGCGAATGTTCATATTTTGAACTTTTGCCTGCTTATTCAGTGATTCAATCCCTAGTCAAAGTTAAATATAATGACTAAAATACATCTCGTTCATTCTCCCATGAATTTCTATTTAATTTATTAATTTATCTTAAAACAAAATTTATAATATTCAACCGTTTAACTAGATTCATTTATCACATAAAACACATCCTCTTTCACCTTTATTTCTTTCACACTACACAAATTCTTCATCTTCAACATATGTATATCTACAACCCTAGTGTCTATCTCAACACATAAACGCAGCCACGCACTCCTGTTTTATTTCCCAACCACCAACACTTTATCATTTCAAAAGAATATACCAATTTCCCCAAACGTCTTAAACAGTAACAAACTTATCTTGTTGAAATGGACATAAAATCACATCCCTTTCTTTTTATCTCTTACACAAAACACAAACACTAGTTTTAGGTTTTCTCAAATCAGAAACACCAAAAAAACCCTTTTTGGTTATTTTGATTTCAAAACACAAACTCTCTTGACAGGCGGGTGTCTGATATGAGTTTTAGGCGGCGACAGCAGCAAGTTGGTGACTTAGGGTTGGGTTTTCACCAACAACCTATACCACTCGGACCTGAAGGTGTTTGGATTGGTAGTTAGGGTTTAATTTGAAGTTGTTTGTTAGTTTTGAAAAAGTTAGTAAGTGTGAATATCATTGTTGGTTATAGAAACAGTAAGGTTTTAATTAAAGAAGGTGATTTTAAATAAAGTAAGTATAGAAACATTAAGGTTTTAATTTATAGATGTGTTTTGGTTTTTTATTTAAGAAAATGAATCTCATGCCTAAATTGCATGTCTAAAATATGCCTAAGAATAAGATGATGCCAAGTGTAAAAATTAAAAGTAAAGATTTAGAGTGAAAAAATGCATGAGTGATGTGTCAAATACTTAATGGATTAGACATGATTTTAGGCATCCATGTTAGGTCTCTCTATCATTGCCCGTTTGTTTATTATTGTGTGTTTAAAAGTCACTACAAAATTTATGACAAATACTTACTAAAACTTTTACCCACTAAAGATAGAAAAAGTCAATAATGTTATGTAGGCTAAAAATAAAAAGCAATAAGATAAAAACAAAAACAAAATATTAGAGTTACCCTTTGTCCATCTCTCACCCAAATACCAAAAAGCAAAATTACTGGCGATCCACTCACCTAATCGCTCTACCACAACCAATCGCTCCACCACAACCATCGTAATTTTGCCGATCAAACCCTAACTCCGTCACCAACCTAATCATATTCACCGTCGTTATCGACTACTGTCTTTATCTGGTCATCAATCCACCACCGAAACCCTAACTCCGGCACCGTCGTCACCACCTCTATCTTTATCTGGCCGTCGATCAAAACCCTAACTCCGGCGCCTTCGTCACCATTATAAAGTTAGGTATAATACAACTGATTATGTGTCGTTTACATATTATTTTAAATTTTTGTGCTCATTATATGCTTATTAATAGCTGAATTATTAATATTTATGTTGTTTACAGCTTATTATATGCTTATTAATAGTTGAATTAGCAAGAAATTAGATGTTAATTTGTATTAATATTGGCTGATTATCTGCTTATTTGTGGATGAATGCGAATGCAGCTTGTTATTCGTGTTTTTGCGTTCTTTTATGTTTAACTAAAGTAATGTAGTTGATTTTGGCTGTAACGAATTGAACAAGTTTGAATGCGGCTTTTTGTGTTCGTTTAAGCTTAACAATGAAAAAGAATGAACTAATGAAGTTTACGGATTAACTAAAACATGAATGCAGTTTGTTTGTGTCGGATCCGTTTAATATTTACAGCAAGAACGAATGGACACGAATACTTAAATGAACGAATTTTTGTGCTCATCTTCGTTTTGAAAATAATTCGTGCTAGTTTATGACAATGCTAGATAACTGAACATTAAATACCTTATTGTTGTTTCACGAAGCAACTGTTCTGTTGTTGCAGAGACAAATGCTCTGTTTTGCAAATAGAGCATGGTCAAATGACAAAGAGAGGGAAGCCAATGGTAGTGGGACTTAGTGACCCGAGGCTTGGGACAATGGATAGGACCCTATATATGCTCATGCAAATTGGATGATCCTGCAGGTCCATCCAATATCACCACCTCGAGTTAGACCATCTTTGTATTAGTTATTTCTGAACTCTTACTCTGCTCAGGCAACCATCTATGACTCTAAAATAGTAACCCGAGCTTAGTTTCACCATAAAACGAACTTTCAACTAGTAGTTAGATTAGTCATTATTAGTATACCTAAAGAGAAAAGACATAAGTGTGGTTAAAATGTCGTTGTTAGAGTTTATGTTCTGATCATGATTTTTACGTGGTTGAGTATGACACCTATTTTTTTTTTTTTTTTTTTTCTTTTGATATATGTAGAAGAGTTGCACAGGAGCTTGATGTCTGATTGGGTGATGAAGTTCACGAAAGGAGTCTAAACACGTAAGGCCTTATACGTTACCCGCAACTTAACCTTAAATATAAAGATAATGCATACATTTTAATCTATACTTAAGTACTTTATTTGTTACTTCTGGACTTCTCATGCCTATAAACTTTGCTGTAGATATACACGTTAATGAGCAAAAAGGGGACATTTTGACATTTATGACTCGGATAGGTAAATCTAAATTCATATATTGCAATATCCATTCTGTTGTCATAGTTGATAAACTCATTGTTGTACTTCACTATTTAAAAAAAAATAAAAAATAAAAATAAATAAATAAAAAAAATAAAAAACTGATAAAATTTTTAGGATGACATAGAGAAGTTGGTATCGAGATTGGAGGATAAAATTCAAATCGTTGAGGTTGGCTTGCGGTGTAATAGTTGATATATCTTGCTATGTCAAGTTGATGAGTGCTCAAACACTCATCATTTTTGTCGTATTTAAACTGCCAAAACATCTGAAAACGCTCAGAAATGCAACAAAATACTAAAAATATCCCAGGGATTGTATTTTATACGTTTCAGATGCAAAACGAGCAAAAACAATGAAAAACGAACAAAGTCTACACATTTGGCAGTTTTAGTCCTCCGACTTTCAAAAATTTACAAAACTAGTCCCTGAGCATTTGTTTTGAAAGGAAAGTCAACCTAAGGCATTTAAAAGTCAAAATTTATCAAATATTGTCCTTAGGTAAAAACTTTAGAAAATTTACACTTTTGGTCCCTGCAGTTTGGGAAATTGATGAAATCAGTCCCTGGGAATTTTAAAAGTGAAAAATATATTTTGTAGTCCTTTGGTAATTGAAATGTGGCAAGATTGGTCCCTGGATTAACTTTAAGCAAATGGCAACATTGGTCCTTCAAATTAGCATAAATTACAAAAGTGGTCCTTGTGATTAAAAGTTATACAACAAACGGACCCTTTGTGTTTTTTATACCAAAACCAAACAAACCAATCCAACACCCCAGCCCAACCATTTCCCCAGCCCAAAGACCCCAAAGCCCACCCAACCTATTTTATTAGTAAAAAAGAACCGGGTCAAAGATAGTCAACCCCCCACACCCTTTTCTTCCCCGCCTAAAACAAACAGCCCCCAAACCCTGCAACTCCCAACAATCTTGTCCCCCCTCCTCTCCTACCCAGCCAACCTATCCCACTAACCTCCCAAATGTCAACCCAAACAACATCATTACCCCCCCTCCAACTCAGCACTCCACTCCAAAGTATTAGGGCATAAAATTGATCCTAGGACTGAGATGAAGGAAGTAGAATTCTATGGATGGGATGTTTCCAAGGACAAGCAAAAAGCACACCAGACACAGACAAAGCATCAAAACCAGAAGACAAAAGTGGAAAAGAAGAAAAAGAGCCTGGTTCAATGTTTTTCTTTTTATATATTTTCTTAGTATTTATAGATGTATTGTAAGCCTTTATGGCGTGTCTTAATTTTTAGCTTAGTTTTAATATTGTAATATGTAATATATTTTAAAAGTTAAATGAAAATTCTCTGCTTTTGATTTCAATTCTTGTTTTCTTTCAGTTTCATTATCATCTAAGTTTCATAGTAAAAATCATGTCAAGTTAAATTATTATCACTGGTTCATATTGTTTCTGGAAACATAATAAAAAAATCAATAAGAAAGAAGAGATAGTATCAGTGGTTCATTACAATTTCACCTATGCATGAGACCTTGGAAATCTTTTAGGAAGTTGCTTGAAATGGATAAGCAAGAGGGACTTTACCTAGCTTGTTTCACAACAAGCTAGGAGCTTGTAGCTGCCCTAAGGGGAGCCTTTGTTCAGCTAAGGCCACAAGTGAGAAACATTTTCAATTTTTCTTATGCAGTTTCTAGTTCATTAGTATAGACTTCTAATTTTAGCTTAATCTTGTTTGTTTGTAGTTTATGTCCTGTTATAGCATAATTTTGTAGTTGTAGCCATAGTAGTTGCTATTTCACAATACCTCATTGTCTCATTTACATTTTCATACCAACTGCTTAAGTAGAGTAATTTTGATTCTAGTGTGTTGGTGTTATCAGTAGTTAACCCTTGTTGAAATAACCTTGTTTCATCTTTCAATAGCTGTAGGATTGGGATTTGAGTCTAAAATCAGTGAGTCATTTTAAAAAAAAAAAATCATTTGAAGTTATTTAGAGAGGTGTTTGGATCAGTTGTGATCAATGGATTTGGGAAGGTTTCTGAGGTTTCTTTTTTATTGAGCATAACACAATAGACCACAAGAGACCATTTCAAGTGTAAAAGTGAGGCCCTTTTCATAAAAAGTCAAAAACTCATCTCAATTGTTTCACACAGCAATCTGTGGTGAATTAGTGAACCCAAATCCTTATTTTTAGTTGCAAACTTGTTAAGTTTGTTTATTTTAGGTTCAATCAGTTACTATATATCATTTTTAGTTCATTAGGTGGGATTAAAACTCTGATTAGTCAACTCTTTCAAGGAAATAAAAAGTCAAAAATACTAGCAAAACAGATTTTTCTAAAACTTGGAGTATTTTTCTTGAATTTTCAAGTGAGAATTGGATTCTGAAAATTGTTGTGATTGGAGTCTACCACCCAGTCTGTTAAAACATGCAATCATTTCATTTTTTAGAATTTTTTTGTAGAGTATGCAAGCTTGTGTTTGGTCTTGCAGGGCATGAAACTCCCCTGTGCACCCAGTTTGGTTCAATTGTTTTTGGTCACAAATTGGTCATTAATTGACCACAGGGTTTAGTCTTTGGTGTTTTGGATACCTTGCTAGGTGCATTTGATAGATTCATAAGTAGTTTAGGTTAAAGATCTTGATAGCTTAGCTTATTTTGCCCTAAAAGCTCACCCATTCTCATTGTTCTGCTGTTTCAACTCAGTTAACTGAGTTGCTTTTTCTTTTGATTTTCTGAGTGTGGAGGTTTGTTTGAACATTGTGATTAGTTGTTTGTACCTCATTAGTGATTGTGTCTGTGTATGATTGCTTAGGAATATCTTAATCTTTGATCTTTAGCTTATTGTTGATTGCACTGCTTGTTCTTGTAACCTTTGCAATCTCAGTTTGAGACCCAACCTTCCAAAGGCCACCACAAGCTCATCTTTTGAGCTCAGCCCTTGTTCTTGGACATTTTAGAAAGGCCCCCTAGCACACTTTTGATTTCCACTCTTACCCTGACCTCCAAAGTACACCTGTGGGACCCACTAAGGGCTGAAGATTGCTTGTAAGGACTGTTTGGGGTCTGAAGTGAATCAGATTAGCTTATTTGCTTATTGTGATGATATCAGATTACTCCATTACATGATTCAGCTCATTTTCTATACATTTTAATGTTAGAAGCCTAAAATGTTCAAGGTTCTCAATTAGTTGTTTGTTTGAATAGCCTTTGCACTTTCAAAAAGCTCAAAAAGCTCATTGTTGAGCTTATTTTTGTATACTGAGCTCATTTTTAACTTCCATCAAAAGTCCCTATACAAAATTTGGCTAATATTCGTTGTAATATAGATTGGTAAAAGAAAAAATAGAAAAAGACAAAAAAAATTAGAAGTGATAGCTTCTAATTAAGCCACTTTGGCTTATTTTCTGCTTATTTATAAGCAACAACTATTGTTAAATTTTTCTTAGGCTTCTGTTATCATAATTGATTTTTAGTAATTTTTTCAAAATTTTCCTTAATCATTTAGTATTTTTTATAATTTAGTTTAATTTAAATCAATTGAATAATTAGTTTTTAATTATTAGTAATTAATTTAAAAGTAAGAAAAATAGTTTTTCTATTTCAAAATTAGTTTTATCATATTTTAGATTTTTCTAAATTTAATTTTCATTTTTCTAGTTGATTTTCATAATTATTTGTAATTTAGGATAATTTAGTTAATTAAAAAGTAATTAATATTTAGTAATTAATTAAATAGTGTAAAAATTATTTTTCTTTTTCTAAAAATTTTCTTAAGTCATTAGGATTGTAAAAATATAATTTTCACATTCGTAGGACTTTGTTTACTCCCGTTTCACTTTTTTATTTGCGCGTTCGCGTTTATTTTAAACTAAAACGCGCGTTTTTAAGTTAAATTACGTTTTTAGGTAATCTGATCATCAGTAATTGTTAGTTAAGTGTTTCTAAGTCATTTTCCATCCTTATCTCGTAGTGTAACCATAATAATCAAATTCCTGACCTTTCTGATTAATCACCCGATCCTTTAAAACGTTCACAAATACAATTGCACGCCTCGTCGGGACATAACGACCCGGGGATTCCCTGAACTCCTTGGTTAGTTGGTTTTTAACGTTTGACTTGGTTGACCATATCCTGGTTAATTAGGTTGACCGTTTGGAACTAATCAAAGGTTCCATAATTATCTTTGTTTTAATGCATTGTTGTCTACAAACTTTGTAGGATCTCTACAAACAGAGCATGCAGTCGGTGGGGATAGATGCCGAGAGTCTTCAGAAGCTACTTGAGGTAATTATTTGCAACCATACTAATTAGTTTACTTCAACAAATTCCTATTGGACCTCTTCTTGATCTTAACTAGTTGAACTAAGTTACAAAAATGAGTTCGAGAAATATGATATTTTGCATTATTATGACTTATTGTGTATGCTTCAAATGCTGTGTTTAGTCATTACTGAATAGTTTATACACTTGTAGGAAATCTGTGGGCATTCTACTCCAGATGATGAAATTGTTCTGGAAGAACTACACCTTCCAGGTTTATTCTGAGCTTAAAGATCGCTAGTGGATCTTTAGATGCCTGTGGTGGACGCAACGGTGACACAATGGTAAATTTCTAAACCAGACCTTCTGGGTACATTGTCCATAAGAACCGGTGGACTGAAAAATCGGTCCTTTATGATGATGCCTGTATTTTGGCTGCACATACCGTTGGGGTATTTGAGCATGCCAGATGCTTCGAATAGTGTGCAATATACTTCTGCAAGTACCTGTAATCATCAACAGATCCTTGCTACTTTTGACTTATCCGAACATTGTGCTTTGTCTCCAAGGGTTGATGACACGTGTCTAAATATGCTTGATGCGCGTTAATACTTAATCGTTATACAGAATTTGACAACTTGATTCTTTAAGAACCATTTGTAAGTGCACTAACTTTTTTCAACATGTCATAATTACAGATGTTCAGAAAAAAGCAGTGAACGAGTTAAAAACAGTTGCTGATGCTAATAGATCCAATCGTTCTATGAATTAAGGTATGCGAACTTATTTGTGTTTATGTTGTTTAGTTGAATGTAACATGTATGTAATTGTCTGAATTATACTAATCAATGATGATTTGCTGTTTTAGTATATGTTAGTGAGTCTTTTGAAAACGAATGTCATGTTTTGCATAAAAACAATTAGCACGGGCATTCAGTGAGTCAGAGTATGTTAGGTTATGAATTCCTATGTACATGGATTGTTGTTTTATAAATATACTATCTGTAAGCTGTATACAGTGTACAGTTGATAGCTTAAGCTACACCGATTGTTAACAATTTGTTGTAACAGGTCTTAATAGAGGCATACAAAACGTTAGTAGCAGCTCGCAAAGTTCCTGAATAGCCACGCTAGGAACAATGGGAACAGACCGCTTTGCTGAATTTTTAGTGTCTGTTGCTCTTGGGAATGCAATACTTTCTGCTGCTGAACTTGCTCCAAATTTTGGGCATGAAATTGAGTTCCTAGCGTTTTTGTACATTTGAGATTGAGATTGTTTTAGAGATTGATATGTTTGAACTTATTTTGTGAAATGCAATTCGTATTTGTGCAATAATTTTTTATTTGAGAAATGCAGACTGTATTTGTACATTGATATTGTAGTTTCTATTTGTATTTCTGCACCCTTTGCTGACTGAATTAACTAAATATATCTGTCATTTTTAGTGATTTGAACCCTTTGCTGACTGAATTAACTAAACATATCTGTCATTTGTAGTGATTTGATACAAAACGGGTGCACCCATTGGTGACTAAAATAGTTTAGTCACTGAATCTTTTGAGCTTTTGCTCACTAAAATTTTAGTAACAAAAGACTTTTAGTGATCCCTTTGTTACTTACTCTTTTTCTTTTTAGTGGTAGTTGAATAAATAGCTTTTAGTGACTATTTTGTATCTTTTGCTTTCATTTGATTTAGTGAGCAAATGTCTTTAATTTTGTAGTGAATGTATGATTTTGTGTTTGGTATTTTAAGTTTTGGTAGGGTGGCTGGAAAAGAGTGATGGTTGGTTTGAAGAGGCCGCTGAAAAAATAAAAAGGGATGACTAGTCATGTAATTTTTTCAAATTTGGATAACAATATTGAGATTGAATTGAAATAACTGATTGTTTATAACTAGGTTTTAGAGTTTTTGTAATGCTTCATTTAATTTTGAAAAAATGATTAAAGATGATGAACTAACAAGGGGTATTTTAGTTATTAAACTTTGGCCAGGACTAAGTATGCATGTCAAAATTCAAAATAGATACGCTCGCTGCACTATCAAAAGGAAAGGATGGAGACCAAACATACAATTTGGCAAACCAAAAAGACCAAACATGCAATTTCCTCTTATTTATACTTCGCTTTTTAAATTCTTTTCAATTTATTGGCCTTTTTTATAATATATCATTGGCATTAATAAAATGCTTGCTCCGACATTATTTGATATTTAATTAGAAAGAAAATGTGAATCAGAAATGGCATATAACAGGTTAGGGGCGGGGTGACCATCCCATCCTGAAATGCAATTATAAAAGTCATCCTTAAACCCTCTCCAATCCATATCGAGGATCTTATCAAGGCACACTGTTGGGGTAAGATGTGCCCCATACCTGCCCCATTCTCTATTGAGAATCTTATCGAGTTGTCTTATTGAGTGCGATTCTCCATCAAACTCGTGCCGTTCCCCATTAGTTATAATTTTTACACCATTAACAATATAATTTTATCAAATAACTTGAAGAATAAAAATTCTATTAATAATAAATTAAGCATTGGCCTTATAAAGTTTTCCAAAAATAGTTTTAAACATAAATAACGATATGCTACTCGCGTCATAATTGACAACTTAAAAATATTATGACACAAAACAATATACTATGATCACAAAACGAAATTTAGAGAATCATATGTTAGTACGTAAATAGTAACACAATATTCTTATGTATAAAGATATATGTGTTTCGGGGCGGGGCGGAGCAGGGACGTTGCCCCCGCTCCCGCTGCAAACCTGATAAGAATCCCCGTTAAGTCCCCAAAATTCACCCGTGACTAAATAAACATGCCCTGCGCTGCGCCTGCCCCAAAAAGATCGAGTTTCGGGTTTCCAGTCGAGTTAGGGTTTTTCCCCATCCTAGTGTGAATGGCCTCTCGGACATATGCAACATATGCAACAGAGGTATTGGCCCATCTTGCAATACATGAGCCTGGCGTAGGCCAGCTTGAGACCGGGCCTTGTAGAAATTCAATTTAAGCATCTTAAACACCTTTAAACCTAGCGATACTCCTCACTACTGAGAATGCAACCCCGATAGGTCTAGAACCTTTTGTGTCTCAGATCTTCGGAAGCTAATTGAGACGTCTATCTTGAATAATGCCCCAGAGAAGATTAGATGGAACTCCAATGTCCATCTTAAAATAAGCATTCCTTTGTCGCGTATTCTTCTTGAACAAATTCCTACTCGTTGAAACTTGGAAACGCGTGGGACCAAACTTGACTTTACCTTAAGAAACTTGGGGTTTGACATGCAAGTTCCCATGGATTGCTTGGATAAAAGTACGGTCTCCTACTACATGTGGACTACATTCATGTGAGGGTCTCTGAATTGGTAGTTATAATGTTTCCAATCTTGCTATGGTCTAAATGGTGATGGCGTTTACCATTAAACAAAAACTCTATTTGAAAAGATGTTACTTCTATTATGGGTCTCAGGTCAGATTTAATATGAAAGTCCAACATCATAACAATATTTCTTATAGCCCTTTTGAGAAAAAAAAATAAAAAATAAAAAAATAATAAAATAATAAAAAATAAAAAAACAGTTACTGTACTGAAGTGGGATTTCTCAAGAATCAGTGTTGATTTAGATAATATATATCTTTACTAGAGAGGTTGGTGATAGTTCATTATTTAACTTTTGGGAGGATCGATGGTTAGAGAATGCTAATCCAAAGACTGCCATTCCAAGATTATTCACCTTAGGAACTGTTAAGTCATGCAAGTTTTCTGAGGTATTTATAGGCCAGCCACATTCAATTGGGCATGGTGTCGAACTGTCAATCTGTGCGAGATGGGCCTGAAGCTTTACAATATTCTGCCTTTACCGGCATGCTTGCTTCTGTTTATCTAAAAGACCTGTTGATCAATGGACCTGGTTACTCGACAACAAAAAGACCTTAATGAGGAAGTTGGTTGAAAATTCTACCCTACTATTTGTTGCCAACAAGATAAGATGGAATAAATGGATAATTATAATCAAAATTTCAACTTCACGTCTCACCATAAATCGGTTGTGAACATAATGGAACTTACATCTTCGTGGCACAAATATTAATTCAATTAGATGTCCGGTGTGCAATGACGCAACTGAAATTACAAATTAAACCATCTTTTTATCGACTTTTACTGACATAAAGTGTAGTCGGTACCATCAACCTTTTTTGTGGAAACTAGTAATCGATTCATATATGTAGTTTAATAAATTGAACACCCAATAAGGACTGATTCTTTGCGTCAAAAAGCGTTTTAGTGATGTCTTTGTTGGATCATAAACTTGATTTAGCCCGAGAATGGTATGGAAGTTTCTAGAAAGTCGTAGAATGGTATGGAAGCTTCTAGAAACTCATAGAATACTCATAGAAAATATCTTTGTGAAATATCTAGAATGATACTAGAAATATCTAGTTAAACTTATCTAGTAGGAAGTATCTAGAACTAGATATGTTGATAAGGATAATGATGTATCAAGAATCATCTAGAATTAAGATTAGGATGATGATGTAAGTAATTATCCATGGAAAATATCTGGGTTCTAGAACCTTCCATGGAGAAGTATAAATAGGTGTAGTGATGCATTTGTATGTACCTAAGCAAAGTTAAAGAATAAAAGTTCCATTGTGAAAGCTCTCTAAGTATTCCTCTCTTCGTAAGCCTAAAAGGCCCTCGTGTTTTCCAACAAAGTGGTATCAGAGCTAGAAGATCGAGATGTCAGGTGCATTGAACCTGTTCCAATTTCCTCGTCTTACCAAAGATAACTATGGTAGTTGGTGCATTCGAATGAAGGTGTTACTCGGTTCACATGATGTGTGGGAGATAGTCGAAAAAGGTGTTGAGAAAGTTGATGATGAAAGTTCGTTGAATGCCGCCCAAAGGGTGGAGTTGCAAAAGGCAAGAAAGAAGGATCAAAGTGCTCTTACACTCATCTATCAATGTCTTGATGATGCGATGTTTGAGAAAGTTGCAAATGCAACCACTTCTAAGGAAGCATGGGAGATCCTTCAAAATGCTTTCAAAGGAATTGACAAGGTGAAAAAGGTACGTCTTCAAACTCTTAGAGGAGAGTTCGAAAAACTCCAAATGGAGGAATCTGAAACTATTTCAGATTATTTCACTCGTGTCTTGACCATTTCAAATGAAATGAAGAGAAATGGTGAAAGCTTGAGTGACACAAGGGTGATAGAAAAGGTTCTTCGCTCTTTGCCACCAAGCTTTGATTACATTGTCGTGACCATAGAGGAGTCAAAAGACATAGACTCTATGACCACTGATCAACTCATGGGATCTTTACAAGCCCATGAAGAAAAATTGAAGAAAAGAAGGGGGAAAGAACCCTTGGAGCAAGCTTTATACTCGAAGGTCTCTTTCAAAGAAAGAGAAAAGAGCTTTCTACATGGAAAGGAGCAAGGATGAGGACGCAGTACTTTTCGAGGTCGTGGTGGTTTCCAAGGCCGAGGACGAGGAAGAGGAAGAGAAGATGTCAACAAGGAAGATGAAAACCAATGGTTTTCATATCGAAGAGGTCGTGGGAGAGGCTTTCAATCTCAAAGAGGAGGTAAGCCACAAATACAATGTTATAATTGTCGCAAATATGGTCATTATGCCAGTGAGTGTAGTAACTCAAGACAAGTGGAAGAAAAAGCTAATCTTGTGGAGGTAGAAGACAAAGATGAGCTTACCTTGCTAATGGCAAGACGTGACGAACAAGAAGAGAGGATAGAACCATGGCATATAGATTCCGCTGCGAGTAACCATATGACGGGTGAAGAAGACTTGTTCGTGGATATGGAGGAAAGTAAAGGTAACGTCACCTTTGGAGATGAATCAAAGGCACCGGTGAAAGGAAAAGGTAAGATACTTATCCGAGCTAAAGATGGAAGTCACCAATATATTTCGGACGTATATAATGTGCCCAACCTTAAAAGTAACATTTTAAGTGTGGGACAACTTTTAGAGAAAAACTACGATATTCATTTCAAAGATCGTAGTGCTACAATAAGAAATCCCGAAGGAAAGCTCATAGCTAAAGTCCCTATGACTAAAAACCGAATGTTCCTTCTAAACATTCAGCATGATGAAGCTAAGTGCTTAAAGAGTTGTTTAAAGGATCATTCGTGGCTTTGGCATATGAGGTATGGGCACTTAAACTTTAGTGACTTAAAGTTATTATCCTCAAAGGGAATGGTGAAAGGGTTAGATCAAATTGATCATCCCAATCAAGTGTGTGAAGGATGCCTTCTTGGGAAGCATGCTAGGAGTTCGTTCCCGAAAGAAGCGACATCAAGAGCTAAGGAGCCTCTCCAACAAATTCACACGGATTTGTGCGGTCCCATTTCTCCTCCCTCTCATGGTAAGAATCTTTACTTCATGCTTTTTATTGATGATTTTTCAAGAAAAACTTTGGTATATTTTCTAAAAGAAAATCCCAAGCTTTTGAAGCTTTTAAGACATTTAAAGCTATAGTAGAAAAAGAGAAAGATTTAAAAATTAAATCCATGAGATCCGATAGAGGTGGAGAATTTTTATCAAAAGAATTTAACAAATTTTGTGAGGATAATGGGATCCGGAGATTTCTAACGGCTCCTTACTCCTGATTCGTTGTGTTTTGGTGTGTAAACAACAATTTATCAAAATATCAACAAACGTGAAGTTTAATTTGTCGTGAGACAAATAAACGTGAAGTAAAACGAGTAAACCGTGTAGGAAAACGATTACCCCGCAAAACTTGTGAGAGTGATATTCAAATTGTGAGACCGGGAAGTGATTTCCCGGGTCGTACCCCAACGAGGTGTGAATGGAAAGCTTCGAATGAGATTTTGATTAAAATCTTGTATGATTGGAAAAATTATTTGGTTTTGCGATACGTTAATTTAACGAAATTAAATATTAACGAACGAATGTAAAAACAAATTGACCTAAGGCAACTAATAATCTAAGAAATTCCTAAAAACTACGGGAAAACATACTTAGTTATCGGGAATCCTAAAAACATAAACTAAATTCAAATCGTGAAGTTTAATAAAAAGTTACGCAAGTGCGCAAAATAAAACGCGAGTTTTAAGTTCAAAATGTCCTACGGGGTTCTAATTAATTTTCTAACGCACTAAAAGACAAAAGAAAATTTTCAGAAAAAGAAAAATAATTTTTGAATAAAAATTCTATTTATTATGATTTAATTACTATTTAACACTAATTAAATTCTAATAAATATTAAAACTATCTAATTAAATCTGAGATTTTTTTTTAAAAATACTATAGGTTAATGTTGATCTAAGAAAAATATAAAAAGATGATGGCACAATACAAAAATAAGCAGAAAATAAGCAAACTAGAGCTGATTACCTTATTTAAACAAAACAGACATTAACTAGTTATATATTAAAAGATGCAAAGGATTATTGAAAAAGTCCCTAGGGCGAATGGTGTTTGTGTGTTATGTTAAGGTTGTGAACTGAGTGGGCTGGGTTCGAATCCCACCCACATCAGTTTTTGCACTTTGTTTTTTTTTTTTTTTCTTTTTCCAATCTCTAACTTAAACTGGGAAACAGATGCACATCGTTTACAACAACCCTTGATTTTTAAAACAGATCCTTCGAAAATCTTGTTCTATTTTTATCCCTTTTTACTTTCTCAATCTAGTAAAGAAACAGTTATTCGTAACCCTTTTTTTTTTTTTTTGAACTAAAATTACTTCGAACTTATATTAAACTGATTTCCAAGCGTTAAATTGGATATGAAAACTTTGTTCAACCTCTTCAATGGATTAAATAAACCAAAGCAGACTTGGCTTAAGCGAAAAGTGTGGACGACAAGATTCAATGATAACAACCAAGTCTAACTGAGCACAAAAAGCATTCCAATAACAATTACTAGGATAGTGACACTAGTAGAAACCAAGATAAACAGCCAAGCATACTTTCACAGCCAAAGAAACCAACATAGATGAGCACGGCTTATCAATGCCACAAGCCTAACCTAAAGCAATAAGTTCGAAGCAATAAATTAACAATCTCAGCTCGACAGCAGCCTAAGGAATCAATGAGCTTATGTAGGTTTAGTTAAGCAGCAAAAATAGCAACAACTTCAACAATGGACAATACTAGGTTCAACAAGACTCAGCCTAAGAACAAGGTGGACCAGCCTATAGTAGCAGTGTTCACAAGCTAACCCAAGTGAATGAACTTATGAAGGAAATTTCAATTACTAATTCCAAACAGTCCAAACTTAATTTTTTAAAGATTTCACCAAGGAGTGACTAAACCAACCTATGGGACTAACTAACTACCTCTAAAATATTGCATAGAAGCAGATTAACCAACAAGCAATAACTTTAAAACATGAATTTAAAACATTGCAACTTTACTGAAAATGTAAATCTACTTGAAGTTCGAGTGTGCAGTCAAGAACCAAGAACCACCTATGCATCTCCCAAGAGATTCTAACCCAAATCTCCCATCCATTCCTTTGCTACTCTTTTTTTGCTTTTTTTTTTCTTGCTGCTTCTTTTTTTTCTTTCTGCTCCTCTTTTTTTCATTTTTTTTTTTTTTTTTTTTTTTTTTGTTTCAACTTTCAATAATTTTAATACACCAAACACTAAAGTAACTTGATCTCAAAGAGATAACAATAAACAGATTACGAATTTTAAACTTTAAAAAAAATTAATCAAACTCATAACTTTCATTAAATTCAGAAACTTTTGAATTACAACTTTTTGAAATTAAAAACTAAAACTGAAAATACATGATATATTAAGATGATGATGCCCTCAGGCTTACATTTGCTTCCCTATTTATACTAATAAAAGTGGTAGGTACCAATTTAAGCTTCTCTTTGTCTTCTTCTCTGAAACTAGGGCAACATTGTCTTCTCATTAAATCCAAGCCATCCATTTGCTCTTATCTTCATCTCACCCTTCCATTGGTCTTTTGGTGCCCAAACGAGTTGTGGATTGCCACCATGGCGTCTCTTGAATGGTTGATGGTGTTAGGTACGAGTTATGTGGGATTAGAAGTGGGATTGGGGAATTGTTTTGAGGGTGATAGGAGGGGATAGTGATGGTTGGGTTGGCTGGAAGTGGTCACGGGGGGGGGGGGGGGGAGTGATGGAGATAGTGGTGGTATTTTTTGTCAGTATCTTTGAATGGAGAAGGAGATGGGAGGGTGGTGTACGTTTGTTGTAGGGTTAGGGTTTGGTGATGGGTATTAAACGTAAAAGGGAAAGGGCTTGGGTATTGGCTTTGGGCCTGGATAGATTAAAACGTGGGCTTGGTGACAAGGGCTTTGGGTAATCCGTTTGGTTTAGTTATAAACACAAGGACCACACTTGTTATTTTCTGAATTTGACGGACCGAATTTGCTAATCTTCCAAAGTTCAACCAAGGACCACACTTGCCATTTTATAATTCCTTAAGGACCTTGATTTATAATTTTTTTTCATTTAAAATGCCCAAGGACCAAAACTGCCAAGTTTGCAAAGTACAGGGACCAAACATGCCAATTGTGAAATTTCAAAGGTTTGGTTTGCAATCTTTTGAAAACATTTTACCCAAAGATCATTTGCGATTTATTTTTGACTTTTAAAAGCAAGGGTTGACTTTTCTTTGAAAATGATTGACCAGGGACTAGTTTTGTAAAACTTTGAAAGTTGGGGGACTGAAACTGCAAATTATGTAACTTTTGTTCGTTTTTCGTTTGTTTTCACTCGTTTTGCATTAGAAACATATAAAATACGATCTTTGGGATTTTCTTCGCATTTTGGTGCGTTTTTGAGTATTTTTGATCATTTTGCAGCTTAGATTTGACTCAAAATGATGAGTATTTACACACTCATCAATCCCCCACACTAAACTATTACTAGTCCCTAGCAATCTTTTTGAGAAAAATTAATGGATTTGAAGTCTCTTTACCAAAAGCCATCACTTCTGGAGTAGCCAGGCGTAAGAACTGTGACACACCTGATAGCCGTGTGATTTTGAGCAAACCACCAGCTGTCATCGGATTTGATTTGTCTTTACCAAGAGCCTGATAAGGCGAAAAATGATCCGTTTTTAGGGGGTCATTTAAGCCCGAATCCGAATTTATTTGATCAAATATTGCCCTAAATCGTTCCTTTTGTGATTTTAGGTACTTTGGGAGTGAAATCTGGAAAAGGAAGCAATTCGGACGTTTTTGGAGCATAAAAGTGAAGAAAACGCCAAAGTCTTAATTTTCCATGCTAGGAACAGTGCATGACGGTGTCAAGAGTAGTTTCCTGACGGCGTCAAGAGTAAAATTCCATAACGACCCAGAAGAGTTTTGACGGCGTCATGAAGGTAGGGCGTCAAGAGTTAAAGTCATGACGGCCTGGAAATGTATTGTTCTTGACGGCGTCAAATGTAGATCTAGGCAGTCCGAGGATTGTTTTGGCGGCGAGGTGACGGCGTCACCTATTTGGTCTTGACGCCGTCAGACCCCTTTTCCTATATATAGTTTTCTAATTTTTCACATTTAAAGAGAGAAGTTTTGGGGAGAAACCCTAAGTACGATTTTGGTGTAACTTTACAGGTTTTTCAAGGGTTCCAACCCCTTGATACCTTGCATGATTAATCATGATAAGTGTTCTTCTAATTCAATCAATATGTCTATGTGTTGGTTGTCTATATCATGTTCTTGTCTTAATTCCATCATGCTAGGCTAGATCTATCTTGTGTTTGCTTAGATCTAATGAAACCTAGATATTGACTATGTGTTGATTACTTGTCTATTCTTGTCTTGGATGAATGATTTATATGTTAGGCTTAAGAAAACTGGCAGATCTCCAATTGGTAACATGCTTGAACGTCTTAAGAAACATAAACCAACGCGCACTAGGTCTTTATTGGTTGTATTTAATGCATGAGCCACTGTTTACAATCCCTATAGTTGTGCTGGGCATGGTGTAGGAGGAGATAAGAGCTCATAGAATTGGGGAGTTATGTGTGCCACCCCATGAATGGTATTAAGGAATACGATCCGTCATCCATGCAATTATAACAAGTAATTAACGTGTAAAAGATATCTAGGGAGTAGTGAAGTCTAAGTAAACACATTTTCTCCAATTACTGCTCACAACTTTAGTATAAATTAGTTTATTTTCATTTCTAGTATTTTATTTTGATTGCATCTTAGTATTGGGTTAGTTGATTAGCAACTAATTCCGCCCAAATCCTTCAAACCCGAGATTTTAATTTGCTTTCCATAAAATATAAAAACACAAAAATAATCATCCCTCACCTTTAGAACTAGTATTTAGGCTTTCTAATCCTAGCGACACTATTCCTAAGCTGAACGATCAATCCCCCGGTACTTGTCACTATACTATACTACAACGATCAGGTACACTGCCTGGTGGGGGTTGTAAGCTTCTCGAGATCCCTCGAGAGGTAAAGCCTGTTGTGATTCCCACGCATCAAATTTTTGGCGCCGTAGCCCGGGGAATAGTTATTGTCTAGGTTAGAATTTCTTTTTATTAGGTCTACTTGCTAGATTCCTTTCTAGTAAGATTTTATTTTTATTTTTAGGTCTTCTTTAGTCTATCTCATTTCTTCGTGTCTTTGTTCGTAACTCTTCACCACCTGCCATCATGGCAAATGACGAATCCCTTAACCTTAGGATCACTAGGAGTCGTAGTTCCACTCGAAACCTTGTCTTGCCTTATGCGGAACCCGAAAGAGAACTGCATAGATTGAGACAATATCACTCAACTTCTGAAACATCCAGCGTTGCCATCGATTTTGATGCACCTCTCTCTGAAGAAAATTCAGAAAACCATGTCACAACCCCTAGCTCCCAACCCAACGACGACACTAGTACTCCCGCAACCCCCATTCCTAAGCGTCTTAAAGACTACTCCTCCCCAACCTCTCGTGGCTTCTCGAACGCCATTGTCTACCCAAACGAACACACCAATGAGGTCTTGCATGCAAACGATGTTTGGCTTGTCAAAAATGTGTGTAAGTTTCGCGGACTAGATGAGGAAAATCCAATCCAACACATCAAGGACTTCCTGAAAATAGTAGACACCTACCATACGGATGGGGCTACTAGAAACACATCCCGATTGCGATTCTTTCCTTTCACCTTATATGAAAAAGCCCAAGAATGGTATGACAAACTCCCGTCCGAATCTATTTTCACATGGGAGCAACTCATATCCAAGTTTTATGAGAAGTTCTTTCCACCTGGAAAAACCTCAGCATTTAGAGATAGGATCCTCCGTTTCCGGAAGGGGAAGGATGAACCCTTCCATAAATCGTGGACTAGATTCAAAGATTTAATAAGACAAGTTCCCCATCATGGCATTGAGCTTTGGCTCTTGGTCCAAATCTTCTATGATAATATCTCCTCTAAAGACCGAAACGGAATTAACCAATCTAGAAAAGGAAGATTGGCCAATCTTAGTGCCGAGGAAGGATGGGATAGGATTGAAGAATATGCTCAGGACCAGGATGACACTTGGGATGAAACTGAGTCGACTGTTAGCATTTCTGAAATTACCTCGGATCGGTTGAGAAAAATTCACAAGAGGGTGGAATTCCTCTCTGGATCGCAATTACCTAAACAGCTGTCAAATCCTTACTTGATCTGCGATTACTATGGGGGCCCGCATGAGGTGGAAGAATGTGAAGGAGCAACCACAACTGAACATGCATGCTTGTCAGGAGGGGACATTTATGCTGATCCCTCCCTTTTGCCTTTTTACCAAAATGACGATTACACCCTTTGGGGAAATCTGGTAAAGAAAAGAGAAGGGGAGGAAGGCCCTGAATTCAAAATCAGGAGCAATTTCGCAGATGACCTTGGTCACTTCACTCAAGAAAAAGACTTGTAAATGAAAGGCCTTAATGAGCTTTTCGACGAGCAGCAGGAGGGTATTGGAGAATTTTTCAACAAGCTTAACTCAGCCCTAGATAATCTTCAAACGCCATCAGTAAGTAAAAAAGACCCCATGCTCGCGATAACCACGCGAGCTGGAACGACAACCAAGGACCCTCCTTACCCAAACTCGTCCCCCATCACCCTCGATCCAGACAAACCTGGGGAGGAGGAGGAGGATGTCGGCGTTGGCGCCCCAGACCAACCGCCCGTGACGACCCCTTCCCCATCAGCCCTGCCTAACCAACCTGTGAGAATCCCATTCCCGTCCCGATTAAGGAACCAGAAAACTGAGAATGAAAACAAGAGGTTCTTGTCATACCTAAAAGACTCAGTTGTCACCATACCTCTCCTTGATGCTTGCTATCACATGCCAAAGTATAGCACATACTTCAAAAAGCTACTCGCTAACAGGAAGAAACTCGAGGGTCTTGTGACCCTGGGGGAAGAATGCTCAGTGGTGACCCATCGAGGGCTACCAAAGAAGGTAGACGATCTGGGTAGCTTCACCCTGCCCTGCTCCATAGGACCTCTATCAATCAAGAATGCTCTTGCTGATTTAGGAGCAAGTATAAATCTCATGCCTCACTCTATGTTCCGTAGACTAGGATACTCTGGATTGAAGCCTACCCGTATGAACATCCAACTAGCCGATAGATCGGTCAAGTACCCCGTAGGGATATGCGAGAATATGCTAGTCAAAGTTGGGAAATTCAAATTCCCGGTTGACTTCATAATCCTGGATATGGAGGAGGATGACTTGGTACCCATCATCTTAGGTAGACCGTTTCTTGCTACCGCTCGTGCTGTCATCGATGTCTACGATGGCAAATTAAGATTACGAGTGGGAGACGATAGCACAACCTTTGACATTAAGGATTCTATGGACCTCTCCCTCGAAGCAGCCAATCGGCTCTATTTTATCGGGGAAGTAGATGAACTCACAGATGTCATTGATAGTTGTGTCGATGAACGGATCGATGAAGGCTGGCTACGTGATGAAAGTTTTCTGCCTTTGCTAGAGGTGGAAAAGATGGAGGATGTTAATGCAGTCTCCTTCTACCCCAGACAGGAGGCAACGGAGCAGCTCGAGCTCCGAAAGCCCGAAAACAAGCTCAAACCTTCTATTATCAAGCCCCCTGATGTAGATCTTAAAGAGCTCCCTAACCATTTGGAGTATGCCTTTCTTCAGGGAGAGAGTCAACTCCCGGTAATCATAAACTCCTCCTTGGAACATGAACAAAAAGTTAAACTCTTAGAGGTCCTAAAAAAATACAAGGGGGTGCTTGCATGGAGTGTAGCCGACATTAAGGGAATTGACTCGACTTTTTGCACACATAAGATTCTCATGGAAGAAGATTATAAACCTACCGTGCAACCCCAGAGGCGCGTGAACCCTAACATTAAGGAAGTAGTGAAGAAAGAAGTCATAAAACTTTTAGATGCAAGATTGATTTACCCGATCTCGGATAGCCCATGAGTCAGTCCTGTACAGGTTGTACCTAAAAAGGGTGGAATGACTATAGTAAAGAATGACAAGGGTGAGATGGTGCCCCAGAGAACTGTCACTGGATGGCGGGTATGCATCGACTATCGAAAGCTCAATGATGCCACGAGGAAAGATCACTTTCCCTTACCATTCATTGATCAGATGTTGGAAAGATTATCTGGACACGAGTACTGTTGCTTCTTGGATGGATTCTCTGGATATTTTCAGATTCCCATAGCACCTGAGGACCAAGAAAAGACCACGTTTACCTGCCCTTATGGAACATTCGCCTACAAAAGGATGCCTTTTGGGCTATGTAATGCCCCCACCACTTTCCAGCGGTGCATGACCGCAATCTTTCACGAACTCATGGAAGACAGCATGGAAGTGTTCATGGATGACTTTTCAGTCTTCGGGAACTCCTTCGACCGCTGTCTTGCTAATCTAGAAAAGATGCTTAAACGGTGTGAGGAAACCAACTTGGTGCTAAACTGGGAAAAATGTCATTTCATGGTGAAGGAAGGGATTGTGTTAGGACATAAGATCTCAGGAAATGGAATAGAGGTAGACCAAGCTAAAGTTGAAGCTATATCTAAGTTACCATACCCCACGACTGTCAAAGCAATACGCAGCTTCTTGGGGCATGCTGGGTTTTACCGGAGATTCATCAAAGATTTCTCCAAAATCGCTCGGCCAATGACTCAATTACTTGTGAAGGATGCTCCGTTTGATTTTTCCCAGGAATGCAAGGATGCATTCGATCTCTTAAAAAGGGAACTCACTCAAGCTCCAATCATGATCACACCCAACTGGGAGTTACCATTCGAAATCATGTGTGACGCTAGCGTCTTCGCTGTCGGGGCTGTATTAGGTCAACGACGCGACAAGCTTTTCCAACCTATTTACTACGCTAGCAAAACCATGAATCCCGCTCAAGAGAACTACTCCACCACCGAGAAAGAACTATTGGCCGTAGTATTTGCATTCGACAAATTCCGACAATATCTTGTCCTTTCAAAAACAGTCGTCTTCACTGATCACTCGGCTCTTAGATATCTCTTCGCGAAGCAGGATGCTAAACCACGACTAATTTGGTGGATCTTGTTGCTACAAGAATTCGATGTTGAGATTCGTGATAAGAGGGGAGCAGAAAATCTGGCCGCAGATCATCTATCTCGTCTCGAGAACCCCTTGGATGAGCACGATAGAAGTGAGATTAGGGATTCATTTCCTGACGAACAACTCATGTTAGTGAGTGACTCGGAGCCATGGTACGCCGATTTTCCTAATTACCTCGCAAGTAGACTCGTTCCTGAACACCTGACTAAGTACGAAAGGAAGAGGTTCTTTTCCCAGCTAAAATAATACTTTTGGGATGAACCCTTTTTATTCCGAAGGTGTCCTGACCACATTATAAGGCGTTGTGTTTCAGAAAATGAGGCAGTAAAGATTATGAGGGAATGTCACTCTGGTCCCTCTGGCGGGCATCATGGGATAAACGTTACCGCTCGAAAGATTCTCGATGCGGGATTCTATTGGCCCACAATTTTCCGTGATGTAAAAGAAATGGTGCAGGCGTGCGATGCATGTCAACGAGCCAGAAATATATCACATAGGGATGAAGCACCTCAGAACTTTATACAAGTTTGTGAGGTATTCGATGTTTGGGGGATTAACTTCATGGGACCCTTTCCATCCTCAGGGGAAAACGAGTACATCTTAGTCGCCATTGACTATGTTTCAAAATGGGTTGAGGCACAAGCCCTTAGGACCAATGACGCAAGAGTAGTCATTCATTTCCTGAAAAAGCTTTTCGCAAGATTCGGGATTCCGAAAGCTCTCATCAGTGACAGGGGAACACATTTTTGCAATGCACAAATGGAAAAGGTCATGAAGAGGTATGGGGTACCCCATCGATTCTCCACCGCCTATCATCCACAGACCAATGGCCAAGTCGAAAACACCAATAGAGCTATTAAAAGAATACTTGAAAAAACGGTTAGTCAAAACAGAAAGGATTGGTCATTTAAACTCGACGAAGCCTTATGGGCATTCCGAACCGCCTACAAAACACCTATTGGAACGACCCCATTCCGCATGGTGTATGGTAAGGCATGTCACTTACCGGTAGAATTAGAACACAAGGCTTATTGGGCGCTTAAGGCATGCAACCTAGATTACACAACTGCTGGAAATAATAGGTTTTTGCAATTACACGAGCTTGATGAGCTTAGACTAGAAGCCTACGAATCCTCCATCACATATAAAGAAAGAGCTAAAAGATGGAATGACCAGAGAATTAAGAAACCCAAGGAATTTTCAGAGGGAGACAAGGTCCTATTATACAATTCTCGGTTGAGATTATTTCTGGGAAAACTTAAGTCTAGATGGTATGGACCATTTACGGTAAAGAATTCTTCTAAATTTGGAGCGATAGTGCTAATAGATGATGAAGGTAGGGAGTTCACGGTTAACATACAACGTGTAAAACAATACCAAGAAAATAACAATGAAATGATTAGTGAGGAGGATGTGACGTTTGATGATGAAGTAACGTAGTAACCCATGACCTTGAGTCTAGCTACAAGACTCGTAAATAAAGAAAAGCGCTTCTTGGGAGGCAACCCATGTTTTGTGTGATTTTATTTGTTTGATTGTTATTTGCTTCCGTATACATGTTTTATTTTTATTGTTGGTAGATCATGTTTCTAAACTAAAATGTGGAAATACTTTACTTTGTTGTTTTGGCCTAGTCTTAACTCCACCTAAAGGTATTTTTGCAAAAGATAAGTGTAAGGGGAAACCCCAAATATGTTTTTGAGAAACAAACCGATCATGATTCTCCACAATATTAAATGAACATGTATATTCGTATTTGTTAGAGTCAAATGCTTGTATTGAGTCATAATGAAGTTTTGCAGGATTTTCCAGGAAGTAGGACCAAATTTTTCCAGAAATTTTCCGGAAACTTAACATAAGAATTTCTGCAGGTCAATTCTGACGGCGTCAGGAGTTTACTCTTGACGGCGTCAAGAGTTAAAATCTGGAAATTTTACCGGTTTTGTTTTTCTAACGGAGTCTTATGGTTTTTGTGAATTATTAAGTTTTATAATCTCCAGGAGATCTGCAAACTTCATTCCACAAGCATTATATCTTATCTTGTTTTCTAGGATTTAGAAACTTATATAGGATGCCGCCGATTTTACGCGAGGTTGTCTTGTCTATTTTGTCAGGTTTTACAGGTTATGTATGACAAGAAGATGATTTATATTCTGGAAGGGAAGCTTTGATTGTTCATTTTCTTGGAGGAAGATTTAACCTGGCCATCCTTATTATCCATACCGAGCGAATCAGGGGAGTATTTGATTTCATTCTCTTTACTTTTTCACTTTTACATTCTTTACTTGAACATTGGGGACAATGTTCATCTTAAGTGTAAGGGGAGGGTAAAAAGATGATACCTTACATATGCACTATCGCTTGAGTTTGTTTTGTTTAATGGTAGATGTGTAATAAAACTATGAGAAATACTTGTTAGTGTAATTTTAGCACCAAATTTAAAATTTTTTTACAACATTTAGGAGTGAAACTTTAGCCATAGCAAGCGTCTCATGGATAGGAGATTGTATGACTAGCACATAAAAATTTTCCACCCAAATATGTGAGGTTCGCCTTTAGATTTGATAGGAAAAGCATTTATTATTAGTGCTTATGAGTGTACCGGTAGCATTTAGATTCTAGAACTTGCGTTAGTGATGCATCCCGAGACCGCTAGTGAGACTACATTCGTGTAGTAGGATTTACTACATGATAAGAGGCATTAGGATTACCCTTGTGTTAAACCCGTATCATAATTACTTGACCATTTAAGTCATATTACTTGGCTAGTTAAGTCAACTAATTTTTCCCACTCCCTTAGCGTTGTACTCATTTTTAGTACACGAAACCCCTAGTACACCCCTCCGAGCCTATCTTTTCGTTTCTAACTTTAAGCATTTTACTTAAAGGAAGAATTTGTTACACCCCACTTAAATGTACAACCAAATTGCCTTAGCCTTCCGTCTATGCACTCATTTTTAGTGCATTATTGTTATTTGTTAAACCCTAAGTTAACCTTCTAATTGATTACATGGTTGCTAAGTCGAGTCATATCCTTGTACATATTGTTTTGGGACGATTAGGACTCATGGGTAAGTACTTATTTTATGGAGTAATGGGGAAGAACATCATTTATTACCCCCATACGTACGTTAATCTTAAAAGTGCTCTAAGTGTTTTGATTTTCTTAATTCGAGTCATTAGATTAGTTAATTGTAAAGTATGTAAAGATTCAAGTGTAAGGGGAATGCTCAATTCCCTATGATGTATTATTTTGGATGGTAGGGTAAGAGTGTATGTCTAAAACAAATAAAATAAAAAAAATAAAAAATAAAAATAAAAATCGAAAAATCAAGAAAAAAAGAAAAAAAAATTAGAAAAAAGGAAATAGAAAAAAAAAAGAAAAAGAGAAAAAAACATACGGACTACCATCCCGTTTCATTCTATGTTCATTTTATATTTTTGTTATTTTTCATTTATTAGCTTAAGTCGAGTCTAGTCTTGGCTTAACAACGCCACATTGTACATGTAATTAACCAAGATTGTTAACTCGCCACCAGTAAAACTTCCTTTATCCAACAAAATCGTGTATTTCATATCCCTACACCTAACGTTACAACCCTTTAAAAGACATCTTTGATAGTTTATCCAAGGTGCTTACGCTATGTGGTGGAGGTTTGATCCTTTCCCAAGCCTATGGAAATCTATTTTGCTATGATAGGTAGTGAGAGATATCTTCCGTTTCCATATTGTAATTTACACTTTATTACACCCGAGAGATGTGAGTATCTAAACACTATTTGTGAGGTGCTTGTATATGACCTCCGTGCTTGTCTATTGGTCTTTAGTGGAACGATTATTTGTTATAATTACTTTTATATTAGTGTTAAATGACCCCTAACATGCCTTTTGAGTAGAATAAAAGCGCATTTGCTTGAGGACAAGCAAATCTCAAGTGTAAGGGTATATGATGAGGCGAAAAATGATCCGTTTTTAGGGGGTCATTTAAGCCCGAATCCGAATTTATTTGATCAAATATTGCCCTAAATCGTTCCTTTTGTGATTTTAGGTACTTTGGGAGTGAAATCTGGAAAAGGAAGCAATTCGGACGTTTTTTGAGCATAAAAGTAAAGAAAACGCCAAAGTCTTAATTTTCCATGCTAGGAACAGTGCATGACGGCGTCAAGAGTAGTTTCCTGACGGCGTCAAGAGTAAAATTCCATGACGACCCAGAAGAGTTTTGACGGCGTCATGAAGGTAGGGCGTCAAGAGTTAAAGTCATGACGGCCTGGAAATGTATTGTTCTTGACGGCGTCAAATGTAGATCTAGGCAGTCCGAGGATTGTTTTGGCGGCGAGGTGACGGCGTCACCTATTTGGTCTTGACGCCGTCAGACCCCTTTTCCTATATATAGTTTTCTAATTTTTCACATTTAAAGAAAGAAGTTTTGGGGAGAAACCCTAAGTACGATTTTGGTGTAACTTTACAGGTTTTTCAAGGGTTCCAACCCCTTGATACCTTGCATGATTAATCAAGATAAGTGTTCTTCTAATTCAATCAATATGTCTATGTGTTGGTTGTCTATATCATGTTCTTGTCTTAATTCCATCATGCTAGGCTAGATCTATCTTGTGTTTGCTTAGATCTAATGAAACCTAGATATTGATTATGTGTTGATTACTTGTCTATTCTTGTCTTGGATGAATGATTTATATGTTAGGCTTAAGAAAACTGGCAGATCTCCAATTGGTAACATGCTTGAACGTCTTAAGAAACATGAACCAACGCGCACTAGGTCTTTATTGGTTGTATTTAATGCATGAGCCACTGTTTACAATCCCTATAGTTGTGCTGGGCATGGTGTAGGAAGAGATAAGAGCTCATAGAATTGGGGAGTTATGTGTGCCACCCCATGAATGGTATTAAGGAATACGATCCGTCATCCATGCAATTATAACAAATAATTAACGTGTAAAAGATATCTAGGGAGTAGTGAAGTCTAAGTAAACACATTTTCTCCAATTACTGCTCACAACTTTAGTATAAATTAGTTTATTTTCATTTCTAGTATTTTATTTTGATTGCATCTTAGTATTGGGTTAGTTGATTAGCAACTAATTCCGCCCAAATCCTTCAAACCCGAGATTTTAATTTGCTTTCCATAAAATATAAAAACACAAAATTAATCATCCCTCACCTTTAGAACTAGTATTTAGGCTTTCTAATCCTAGCGACACTATTCCTAAGCTGAACGATCAATCCCCCGGTACTTGTCACTATACTATACTACAACGATCAGGTACACTGCCTGGTGGGGGTTGTAAGCTTATCGAGATCCCTCGAGAGGTAAAGCCTGTTGCGATTCCCACGCATCAGAGCCGTTTGCTCCTGGACTAGCCAACTCTTGATGGAACAGTCAACATCTTGGTGAGTTGATTACCAATTATGGTTTTTCCACAGCCTTTACCACAAGCCATAATCTTGCGGGCTAGCCAACTCATTAGCTTTTGAGGATGATGGGGAGTTGAGGAACCATACAATTTTTGGCAAATTGCAAGCCATCAACGGGTTTGAGTTATCTTTACCAAGAGCCGTTTACTCCTGGATTAGCCAATCCCTTTTGTCGTTTAGACAAGGCGGATTGATAACCACAAAAATTTGGAAATAAAGTGAAATTTTTTTTTTTTAATTTTTGGCCAAAAATGGGGGTACTAGACGGTATATTTTGATAAAATTCGCTAGAATTTTCCCCTCCCCCACACTTAGAGTTGAATATTGTCCTCAATATTCAAAGTCCCGGCGATTATGCCGAAATTTTGAATGAAAGACGAGAATATTAAAAGCTAACTGTGGGAATGTCATTTGTATTTTTCACTTTATTTATTCAAACACATTTTTTTTTTGGAAAGATATGTACATCTCAAGTAGCTGTGGGGGGTGGCCACTCCCCCACACTAGGGTGTTAGAAAATAGAAGGAAATCAGATACACGGGTGAAAACCCATGTTTGTTGTTACTTGTTTTTGTTTATCGAGTCGCTAGCTTGACTCGATCCCCGAATTCATTGGTTCTTGGGAAGCAAGATGTGGAAGAAACAATCTCCATCGCACTTTCATTCAAGATATTTGGATAAACATATGAAGCACGAGAAAGTTCCACTCCGATGAGATAACCGCCGGTATTCAAATAGTGAAAACTAGTAGAAAGAATACCAGGGTCAAAGATAGTGTTCTCACTCCCGAGGGAATGAGAAAGAAGAGAGATCACACAAAATGTGATGAGGGGAACAAAGATATTGGAATCTTTGTTCATGAACTTGAGCTTTCTTTGCGAGATTGGAATTTTAACATGTAAGCTCATAGAAATCCCGAGAGGGAGAGTTGTTGTAAATTCATCATTAAGATATTTTTCATGATAAAATACATCTTCCCCCGGGTCATGATCAACATAATCATGAGTGAGATCATTGTTGAGACAGAATAGAGGTGATTCACTTTTCTCCAGAATTGAAAGTTTCTCGGATGAGATTTGTAACTTGAAATTCTTATCGGGAGTCTTTTTCATTGTAAAAGGAGTTTTTACATCATCGAGTATTCCTGGATTGAATACTTTGTTTTCACAAAAAAAATGATGCTCAATGGAAGACTCGGAAGGGGAGAGTGAATCACCCTCTAAAAGGGAGAAATCATGAGAAACAATCGACGGTTCATCAGTTACATTTTCTATTTTTGGTTTCTTATCATCAAATGTTTCGTCATCACAAGATTCGCCATACAAAAGACCTTTCCATTCATTTTGATTGGCTTCAAAATCGAAGAGATCATCATCACTTTGAGAATCACTAAGGTCGGAGTTAGGATTAAGTGATGGATCATGATACAAAAGACTTTCAATTTCTTTGAGATCGGATTCAAAGTCAAAGAAATCATCGTCACTTCCCGATGGAAGTGGATCGATGTGAGCGAGTTCATCGGAGAACTCCTCAAGAAGAAAGTCAACATTAGAAGTGGTACTGCCACTACTAGGTTCTTTGGATTTGGGGAACACAGAAGAATGAACATTGGAGGAGAAATCAATGACATCGATGCTTTTAACCGAAGGTTTCTTATGCTTGGAAGCATAGGTGTGAAAAATCATTTTTTCATTATCAATCCTCAAGGTCAAAGTATTCTCATAATGATCAACTAGGGCTTTTGCTGTACGCAAAAATGGTCTCCCTAGGATAAGAGGAACTCTCGGGTCAGCTTCGTAATCAACCACCACAAAGTCGGCAGGGAAGATAAACGTATTCACACGAACAAATACATCTTCAGCTATACCGACTGGGTGAGTAATAGAGCGATTAGCTAACTCTAAGGTCATACGAGTCGGTTTTAGTGTTCCCATTCCAAGTTGTTCATAAATTGACAAAGGCATGAGGTTTATGCTGGCCCCTGAATCGGCTAGAGCATTAGAAACCTCTTGATCATCTTTCAAAGAACAAGGAATGAGAAATTTTCCAGAATCTTCAAGCTTCTCGGGAAGCTCTTTGAGAAGGACTGCTGAACATTGAGCGTTAATCAGTGTTTCAGCAAGTTCAAGCAGTTTTTCCTTATTGCTAATGAGATTCTTGAATGTGGAAGCAAATTTTGGCATGTAAAGAAGAGCATCCGCGAAACTAATGTCGAAGTGTAGTTTTTGAAAGATTTCAAGAAACATCTTCATTTGGACATCAGTTTTATCACGGAGTTTTTGATCATTAAGCCTCGAAGGATATGGAATTGAAGGCTTAGAAATGCTCTTTGGAAAATCAAACTCGGGAATTGATGAAGGTTGGACGTGTGCGGTACTTCGTGGGCTTGAGGATTGCACCTTGTCCTTTGTCGCCTTATGTTCACGTTCCACTACCTCAGGAGGAGAGGTAGATGAGGTAGTGGGAATCGCGGGTCTATCATAAGAAACACCACTACGGGTTGTGATCGCCTTTATTTCGCCCTTCGGGTTGGCGATCGTGTTGCTAGGTAGCGTTCCTGATCCCGAAGGTCGATCATTTAAAGACTTCTTTAGTTCAGAAATCTGACCGATCAACAACCTGTTTGTTTCTTCTTGAGCTTTCATAAATTGTTTCAATAACTCATCGGTGGGTGATGGAGTTTGAACAACGACATGATTTTGAGAAAAATTTTGAGCTCGGTTGTTTTGATTGAAACCTTGATTTTGAGAATTTCCATGGTTTTGATTACCATGAAAATTGTTTCCTTGATTGAAATTACCATAACCTTGGTTTCTATTCAAGTTTCCTTGATTTTGAGAACCTTGGTTGTAATTTCCCCCTTGATTATTGGTTCATAGGGGCTTGAAATTGGTTTTGAACATTCGGGTTTCTTTGTTGTTGATTTTGATTGAATCTATTTGGATTGTTGGGTTGAGAAAAACCGGGTGGACCACTTTGATTGTTAGTACGGTAATTTGGTTCCATTTGAGGACGGTATTGGTTACCTCCTTGATTAGGATTACCGACTATTGCATTTACTTCAAATGGATTGCCATCGGTGGCAGTACAATTGTAGTAAGCGTATGGACCACCACAAGTAACACAAGTGTCAACCTTTTTGACTTCAGCAGGTTGAGAAGAGACTTTCTTTGTTTTGGTGAGAACCAAAGCATGAATAGCTTCCGTGAGCTTGTCAAGTCTAGCATCGGTGCTAGATTGAGCCACGGGTGATGAGGAAGAAGGACCAACATTAATTTGTGAAACAACCGATTTGCTTCGTGGAATGCGGACCTTAGATTTGTTTTCAATGATCATCAAAGCATCTTTGGTGGTGTGATTCAAGAAGTTGCCTCCCGCGGAGGCATTAAGAGAGTCTTGATCGACTTGGCTCACACCATTATAGAAAGTGTCGAGTTGCATCAACTCGGAAAAACCATGATGAGGACATTTACGAAGCATGTCCTTGTAACGATCTCATGCCTCATCGAATGATTCATCAAACTTTTGAGTGAATTTCATGATCTCATTCTTGAGGGCGGTGGTTTTGGATGGAGGAAAGAATTCGTTCACAAACTTCTTGACCAAATCTTCCCACGTTTCAATCGATCGAGGGGGTTGTTTGTCTAGCCAATTTTTGGCAGCCCCATCGAGGGAAAATGGGAAGAGAAGAAGTTTAATAGCCTCCTCAGGGACATTTTTGCATTTGATGGTAGACGTGATTTTGTTGAACCATCGAATGTGATCTTGAGGATCGTCCCTCTCGAAACCATAGAGTTGACGCGACGTGACTAAGTTAATCAACTCCGTCTTAAGTTCGAAATTGTCAGCCACGATGGCTGGAATGATGATAGCATCTCCGTAACCCTCGATGGGTGCTTGGAGAAGCTCATTCATAGTGGGCTCGGCCGCCATGATGGGAATAGTATGAAGCTCGGGTTCAACTATTCGATTGGTACGTCGTCGATTACGCCTTCTCGGAATGTTATTAAGCGATTGCAAAGGATTCGTTGACGTAGACGAACGTGTGCGCATGCACCACAAAAAATATCAATTAAAACAATACCACTTTAAAGACAAGGGAACTTAAACCAATAATCAAGAACGCAAGGTTAACTTCTAAAGAAAAACGCACAAAGGAGCGGGAGAGAAGAATGGATCTCTCACTGGGCGAAGTTCGTTGGATCGCCACATACCGTTTCGACTCCTCTTAAAGTGTGTTTCTCGTTTAAAAGTTTTCCAATACGCACGTGATACAAAGGCAAGTTTTGATCTTTTGTTTGGGAACTTATTATGGTCACACCCCTAGTTGGTAGGTGTTCTGCCTTGGTTTGCGGTGGTAGGATTTTAACTTTGTATTTATTAAACAATGAAACGGGAAAATCTTTTTGTGTTTTTCTTTAACTTATATAGATATAATACATATACTAGAAACAAAAGAAAAATATTTTTGGTTTTTTTTTATACGTTTTATAAAAGCGTAACTTCTTGCGAAGGTTCTACAAGATTAATCGTCTAAACCTTATCGAGACTTTCGACACACAGCCTCCCCGGCAACGGCGCCATTTGATTCGTTGTGTTTTGGTGTGTAAACAACAATTTATCAAAATATCAACAAACGTGAAGTTTAATTTGTCGTGAGACAAATAAACGTGAAGTAAAACGAGTAAACCGTTTAGGAAAACGATTACCCTGCAAAACTTGTGAGAGTGATATTCAAATTGTGAGACCGGGAAGTGATTTCCCGGGTCGTACCCCAACGAGGTGTGAATGGAAAGCTTCGAATGAGATTTGGATTAAAATCTTGTATGATTGGAAAAGTTATTTGGTTTTGCGATACGTTAATTTAATGAAATTAAATATTAATGAACTAATGTAAAAACAAATTGACCTAAGGCAACTAATAATCTAAAAAATTCCTAAAAACTACGGGAAAACATACTTAGTTATCGGGAATCCTAAAAACAAAAACTAAATTCAAATCGTGAAGTATAATAAAAAGTTACGCAAGTGCGCAAAATAAAACGCGAGTTTTAAGTTCAAAACGTCCTACGGGGTTCTAATTAATTTTCTAACGCACTAAAAGACAAAAGAAAATTTTCAGAAGAAGAAAAATAATTTTTGAATAAAAATTCTATTTATTATGATTTAATTACTATTTAATACTAATTAAATTCTAATAAATATTAAAACTATCTAATTAAATCTGAGATTTTTTTTTTACAAATACTATAGGTTAATGTTGATCTAAGAAAAATATAAAAAGATGATGGCACAATACAAAAATAAGCAGAAAATAAGCAAACTAGAGCTGATTACCTTATTTAAACAAAACAGACATTAACTAGTTATATATTAAAAGATGCAAAGGATTATTGAAAAAGTCCCTAGGGTGAATGGTGTTTGTGTGTTGTGTTAAGGTTGTGAACTGAGTGGGCTAGGTTCGAATCCCACCCACATCAGTTTTTGCACTTTTTTTTTTTTTTTTTTTTTTTTCCAATCTCTAACTTAAACTGGGAAACAGATGCACATCGTTTACAACAACCCTTGATTTTTAAAACAGATCCTTCGAAAATCTTGTTCTATTTTTATCCCTTTTACTTTCTCAATCTAGTAAAGAAACAGTTATTCGTAACCCCCCTTTTTTTTTTTTTTTTTTTGAACTAAAATTACTTCGAACTTATATTAAACTGATTTCCAAGCGTTAAATTGGATATGAAAACTTTGTTCAACCACTTCAATGGAGTAAATAAACCAAAGTAGACTTGGCTTAAGCAAAAAGTGTGGACGACAAGATTCAATGATAACAACCAAGTCTAACTGAGCACAACAAGCATTCCAATAACAATTACTAGGATTAGTGACACTAGTAGAAACAAAGATAAACAGCCAAGCATACTTTCACAGCCAAAGAAACCAACATAGATGAACACGGCTTATCAATGCCACAAGCCTAACCTAAAGCAATAAGTTCGAAGCAATAAATTAACAATCTCAGCTCGACAGTAGCCTAAGGAATCAATGAGCTTATGTAGGTTTAGTTAAGCAGCCAAAATAGCAACAACTACAACAATGAACAATACTAGGTTCAACAAGACTCAGCCTAAGAACAAGGTGGACCAGCCTATAGCAGCAGTGTTCACAAGCTAACCCAAGTGAATGAACTTATGAAGGAAATTTCAATTACTAATTCCAAACAATCCAAACTTAATTTTTTAAAGATTTCACCAAGGAGTGACTAAACCAACCTATGGGACTAACTAACTACCTCTAAAATATTGCATAGAAGCAGATTAACCAACAAGCAATAACTTTAAAACATGAATTTAAAACATTGCAACTTTACTGAAAATGTAAACCTACTTGAAGTTCGAGTGTGCAGTCAAGAACCAAGAACCACCTATGCATCTCCCAAGAGATTCTAACCCAAATCTCCCATCCATTCCTTTGCTACTCTTTTTTTGATTTTTTTTTTCTTGCTGCTTCTTTTTTTTCTTTCTGCTCCTCTTTTTTTCTTTTTCTTTTTTTTTTCAACTTTCAATAATTTTAATACACCAAACACTAAAGTAACTTGATCTCAAAGAGATAACAATAAACAGATTACGAATTTTAAACTTTAAAAAAAATTAATCGAACTCATAACTTTCATTAAATTCAGAAACTTTTGAATTACAACTTTTTGAAATTAAAAACTAAAACTGAAAATACATGATATATTAAGATGATGATGCCCTCAGGCTTACATTTGCTTCCCTATTTATACTAATAAAAGTGGTAGGTACCAATTTAAGCTTCTCTTTGTCTTCTTCTCTGAAACTAGGGCAACACTGTCTTCTCATTAAATCCAAGCCATCTATTTGCTCTTATCTTCATCTCACCCTTCCATTGGTCTTTTGGCGCCCAAACGAGTTGTGGATTGCCACCATGGTGTCTCTTGAGTGGTTAATGGTGTTAGGTACGAGTTATGTGGGATTAGAAGTGGGATTGGGGAATGGGTTTGAGGGTGATGGGAGGGGATAGTGATGGTTGGGTTGGCTGGAAGTGGTCACGAGGGGGGGGGGAGGGGGGGAAGTGATGGAGATAGTGGTGGTATTTTTTATCAGTATCTTTGAATGGAGAAGGAGATGGGAGGGTGGTGTACGTTTGTTGTAGGGTTAGGGTTTGGTGATGGGTATTAAACGTAAAAGGGAAAGGGCTTGGGTATTGGCTTTGGGCCTGGATAGATTAAAACGTGGGCTTGGTGACAAGGGCTTTGGGTAATCTGTTTGGTTTAGTTATAAACACAAGGACTACACTTGTTATTTTCTGAATTTGACGGACCGAATTTGCTAATCTTCCAAAGTTCAACCAAGGACCACACTTGCCATTTTATAATTCCTTAAGGACCTTGATTTATAATTTTTTTCATTTAAAATTCCCAAGGACCAAAACTGCCAAGTTTGCAAAGTGCAGGGACCAAACATGCCAATTGTGAAATTTCAAAGGTTTGGTTTGCAATCTTTTGAAAACATTTTACCCAAAGATCATTTGCGATTTATTTTTGACTTTTAAAAGCAAGGGTTGACTTTTCTTTGAAAATGATTGACCAGGGACTAGTTTTGTAAAACTTTGAAAGTTGGGGGACTGAAACTGCAAATTATGTAACTTTTGTTCGTTTTTCGTTTGTTGTCACTTGTTTTGCATTAGAAACATATAAAATACGATCTTTGGGATTTTCTTTGCATTTTGGTGCGTTTTTGAGTATTTTTGATCATTTTGCAGCTTAGATTTGACTCAAAATGATGAGTATTTACACACTCATCACTCCCCACAACAAAATGGAGTGGTGGAGAGAAAGAATAGAACCATTCTCAATATGGTCCGAAGCATGTTGAAAAGTAAGAAGATGCCAAAGGAGTTTTGGGCCGAAGCGGTTGACTGTGCGGTATATCTATTGAACCGGTGTCCGTTAAAGAGTTTAGATAGCAAGACTCCACAAGAAGCATGGAATGGGATGAAGCCTACCGTCTCTCACCTAAGGGTATTCGGAAGCATAGCATATGTTCACGTTCCAAGCCAAAGGCGATCCAAGCTTGATGATAGAAGTGAGAAGCATGTGTTCGTTGGCAACGACAAGCAGTCAAAAGGCTACAAGCTCTATAATCCAATCACAAGGAAGGTGGTATTAAGTAGAGACGTAGAGTTCGATGAAGAAGAAGCATGGGATTGGAGCATTAAAGAAAATGAAAGGTATGACTTTCTTCCTATGATTGAAGAAGAGATGGGTGAATCAAGTGAAGAAGTCCAACAACCTCAAAGTCCAACTCCAACCCAAGACTTACCTTTAAGTTCAAGTGAAGGAGAACCAAAGACAAGAAGTTTGCAGGAGTTGTACGAGGTAACTGACGAGATACCCCTTCTTTGTTTATATGCTGATTGTGAACCTTTAGTTTTTGAGGAGGCTATGAAAAGTAAGAAATGGAGACAAGCCATGGACGAGGAGATAAAGTCAATAGTGAAGAATGATACATGGGAGTTGACGACCCTTCCGAAAGGCCAAAAGGCTATTGGAGTCAAGTGGGTATACAAGACCAAGAAAAACGCCAAAGGCGAAGTGGAGAAGTACAAGGCAAGACTTGTGGCAAAAGGTTACAAGCAGAAGCATGGGATCGACTACGAAGAGGTATTTGCTCCTGTTGCTCGTTTAGAAAGTATTAGAATGATTATTGCTATTGCAGCTCAACATAGGTGGAAAATCCACCAAATGGATGTGAAGTCTGCATTTCTAAATGGACTTCTCGAAGAAGAAGTTTATGTGGAGCAACCAGAGGGATATGTTGCCAAAGGGCATGAAGGTAAAGTGCTAAGGTTGAAAAAGGCCTTATACGGTCTAAAGCAGGCACCACGTGCTTGGAATACTAGAATTGACAAGTATTTCCAAGAACATGGTTTTACAAAATGCCTAAGTGAATATGCACTTTACGTAAAATTTGAAAGTGGAGGTATACTGCTCGTCTGCTTGTACGTGGATGATTTGATCTTTACAGGAAACTCTCAAAGTATGATGGATGAGCTCAAGAAGTCAATGACGAAAGAGTTCGAGATGACAGACATAGGACTTATGTCTTATTATCTTGGCATTGAGGTGAAGCAGATGGATGATGGAATTTTCATAAGTCAGGAAGGATATGCCAAGGAGGTATTAAAGAAATTCGGCATGGAGAAATGTAATCCCGTTGGCACCCCCATAGAACATAAGGCAAAGCCTTCTAAGCATGACGGAGGAGAAGCAGTAAACTCAACTCTATTCAAGAGTCTCATTGGAAGTTTGCGCTATTTGACATGTACAAGACCCGACATCCTCTTTGCGGTTGGATTGGTTAGTCGTTTCATGGAAGAGCCTACAACAAAACATTTGGAGATTGCAAAGAGGATCCTCTGTTATATCAAAGGTACCGTAGATTATGGTATGTTTTACTCAACAAATGAAGACTTCAAGCTGGTTGGATATAGTGATAGTGACTGGGCTGGAAATAAAGATGATGGAAGAAGTACAACAGGATTCCTGTTCTTCCTGGGTAACAATGCCTTTACATGGTCTTCAAAGAAGCAACCTATTGTTACCTTATCCAGTTGTGAAGCGGAGTACGTAGCTGCAACATCGTGTGTATGTCACGCAATTTGGCTAAGAAGTATGCTAAAGGAGCTACACATGGAGCAAGAAGATGCGACTGAGATCTACGTGGATAACAAGTCAGCAATCGACTTAGCAAAAAATCCAGTCTACCATGATCGAAGTAAGCATATCAACACTCGTTATCACTTTATTAGAGAGTGCATTGCAAGAAAGGATGTCCGAGTGATACATACGAGGTCTGAAGATCAAGTTGCAGATATCTTCACCAAACCGCTCAACGAGAAAGATTTCTCAAGACAACGAATGATGCTTGGAGTCGGTAAATCAAGTTTAAAGGGGGGTGTTGGATCATAAACTTGATTTAGCCCGAGAATGGTATGGAAGTTTCTAGAAAGTCGTAGAATGGTATGGAAGCTTCTAGAAACTCGTAGAATACTCATAGAAAATATCTTTGTGAAATATCTAGAATGATACTAGAAATATCTAGTTAAACTTATCTAGTAGGAAGTATCTAGAACTAGATATGTTGATAAGGATAATGATGTATCAAGAATCATCTAGAATTAAGATTAGGATGATGATGTAAGTAATTATCCATGGAAAATATCTGGGTTCTAGAACCTTCCATGGAGAAGTATAAATAGGTGTAGTGATGTGTAACACCCCCAAAAGTCGTTATTAACAGCGGAAGACTTAACATGTCAGCGGAAGACTTTCGGGGTATTACTTCGAGGATCTTTGTCACAATCATAGTAGATATCACAAAGTGAAGTATTAAAGATTTATTTTATTTCAAAATACCAAATATCAGGAATACAAAACATTATTAAGTTAAGAACGTGTTTTATTCTGAAGGAAAATAAGTAGTTTATTATAGTCCTTGTCATGCTTTTGCCCACTCCGTGCCATCCAGATCCATCTTGTTTAGTTACCTGAGATAAACATGCTAAAGTCAACATAAAGTTGAGTGATATTCATAGGTTTGAGTTTAAGAGTTTAATCACAAGTTACGAATGTATTGTAATCACATACAATCAATATGTTAAAAATCAATGTTCCTGTTATTGCCTTAAGCTCATGATACTCAACGATTAACAGCCGATCATAAATATGAATTATGATGGTAAGTAATAGGCCCCCAAAGATAGGTATTTGTCAATAACCTATTTGTAAGAACAATAAAGTGCGCCTGGTGTTTTCTCCAACAACCAAACGAGGATTGTTAATCACTAATAGTACTATCCACAATTATTTACGTTCACCCTTCAGGTGATTAAGGTTCATGATAGAGGGACTTCTGACAATAGTAACTTAAGCAAATAACATTGGCCTGACGGTATTTCAATACCCGGTATAAAAGACTTGTGATCGAGTTTTAAGCATGTATCTCCCCACGGGAAAATAGTTAAAGAGTGGGCTATGAAATCACCTTAGTAGTACAGTGGTATCGTAGTCTCAACAAAGCAAGGAAACGGCTTCACACAACACAACCTAAAAGATAATGCAAGTTTCAGTTTGATAGTCTAAATCTGGTTCTATCGCGATTACTTGTTATTTAGTTACGAGTAAATCTCGTGTTTGTTTAAGTGCTTAAAAACAACGTTATATATAATTATATCTCGTAAGTAAAAATATCGATGATTGATATAAGGTTAGTTTTTATAACAGAAATAAACGTATCGTTTTACAAGAATAATTAACGTATTTATATCGTTTAAATTTGATTATCGTTATATAAGTTTTATTCGTATTATATAATAAGTTACGTTTTATTATTTATCGTTTTTAATATATAATCAAATTTATATAATAAATATAGATTTATTTATCAAAATTAAATATTTCAATTCGATCCTTAAGGTTTTATCAATCTTACACTTTTTACCCTTAACGGAAAATATTTACGCCGTTAGTCCAAAAGTTATATATATTTACATTTTTAGTCCAAATATCAAATATATACATTTATTGTCCTTTAGTTTCAATATTTACAGTTTATACCCCTTATGAAACAGTTTTTATACCTTTCACTAAAGTTTACCAATTTGGCAAATTTAGTCCCTATCTCTCGTACATTTGCAAAAATGGTCCATATTTTACCAATTTCAAAACTTAACCATTTTATTATTTCCTTAAGCTCAAAACATTTAGAAAAACTTATTTTCGCAGCTTATAAGCTTATTAGTAGCTTATTTTGTTTAAAAAGCTTATTTTTCATCTAATGGGCTTTAACGTGTAAATTTAAGGGTCCGTTAACGTTTTGTGATCCAATGGGCTTACGAAAGGTTTGGGCCTGACCTTGGACTCATTTTAGGATACTAAAAACACTGGTGTTGGGCTCCCAGGCCCAGTGTATCACATAAGCTTAGTGGGCTTAACATAAGCCCACGTAGCTTATAAAAGTTTTCTAAAAATCTGGTTTTTGTCGAGACAAAAGGGGTCGAGTAAAGTGGTTATACGAGCTAGTTAGGTCGAATAAAAAGCGTTCTCTAATTGTTTACCAAGGTGACAATGGGGTCGAGCAATAAAATGGACATGTCATGTGTCGAATTTTTAAATGACGCGACCAAAGTAAACGTTCCAACTTTATTTCACAAAACAGTTTCATATCTAAAATATTCTAAGTGTTGAAAATATTTCGAATGTTCCCAAATGACTTCTAAACGTGTCAAGTTAAATGTCAAATCGTTATTATCACTATTAAAACTTTATGGCTCTCAATTGTTAGCTTATTGAACATAGGGAAGGTCGAATAAAACATATAGGTTACGTTTGTATATTTCAAAATAAAGGGTCAAAGTAAATGATAGTTTCGAAATTGAAAATGGTTAAAGACTTAGAAAAATGCTAAGTCTTTTGTCATGGTCAAGTGACTTAAGGAACGTGTCATATTTTACGTGTGCATGTTAAGTCTAGTTCGAAGTCTTTGTTTTATACGTTTATTAGCATGGTGAATAAAGAGTATAACGAATAAAATGTATGTGTTACGTTTTTGTTTCACGTTTTAATTAGGTAAAGTGTTCGTGCAAATCAAGAAATACGTATATATATAAAGTGAAAAATAACGATTAGAAGGTCTCACCTCACCCTAAATGGTGGAGTAAAACAAGACGTATGGATCGAGTTTGGTTCAAGGAGGATTGTAGCGTGGTTCACGGTACACCAAGGTTCAAGTAGACTCCAAGCTTGCTTCCTAGGTTCTCTTCTAAGCGTGGCTCTCCTAGCAATCCTTTCGTCCCTCCATAGCTCCTTTTCGTTATTTATTTTAGTGGTATGGTACGTATGAGTGTATGAAGTGATGTGGTTTGCATGTAAAGCTTATATAGGCTGAATTTGGAAGTGTAGAAACAAGATAGGTTCACATGAGTGAAGATTTGCATGTTAAGCGAATAGTATCACCATCCACAATGCCCAATCGAATGTTTACATAGCCAAGATCTCGTGTGATTGTTCCTGCTCACTCCTGACGCATACTTACATTTACATTGTTCATTTAGATGGGATTGGAGAGCAATGGGTGGTGCTAAGGGATGTATTGACACGTTTTGAGTTATCTTGTAACATGGCTTTTGAGTTTTACTTTGGGCAAAAATTAGGTAGTAAACGAGCGACTCATATTGTAAACTTGGTCATTCTTAATTCCTTGTTAGCTCGTAATTTAAGTTATGTAAAAATATGTGTGTGTTATGTGTCGAATTTAAAGGGTAATGGGGGTGTTCCTTGGCTCGCTCGCAAAACAAACAAAGAAAGAAAAAAAAAATTTATAAGGGTGGGTTTTGGGTTTTTAAGCCCTTTGGGCTTGTGTTTGTTTTCGGCCCAGTAGAAGAAAGAAAAAGAAATGATAAAGGGGTCCGTTTGGTATTAGTGCTAGAAAGTGGGGCCCATTTAAGACGTGGGGTCCACATAGAAATTTTAGGGAGTCGGGATAAGTTCAAGTAACGATAGTGAGCAATCTCGGGAATTTTCGTAGGTTCCGGAATATATAAATATTGTACGTTATAGATTAACGAAACGTATATTATAAAATACAAATGTTTTTAATATAAATATATACGCGATAATTTAGACTATCTAGGTTTGTGTGCAAGCAACGTTTCTAAGCAAAAGATAATTCACAATTTACTGTTGTGAATTATATATCAAGTCTTAAAAAAAAAAATTTGTCATACGTAAAAGTGGGTATTTAAATAACGTAACAACTAGTAAGTATTTACTAACCGTTGGGAAAATTACGAGAGGCTACAGTACATACATCTTACAGTGAATTCCGTCCCGGAATTCGAGTTTAGGAGGGTTGCCAAGGGTGTCTATGAGAAGAGGTGCGGGTACTTGGTGTGAAACTGGTCCTCGCGTTCCCAAGTATACTCTGGTCCTCGTTTAGAGTCCCATCGAACTTTTATGATAGGGATACGGTTTTGTTTTAGTTGTTTGACTTCTCTATCCATGATTTCTACTGGTTCCTCGGTAAAAACGAGTTTGTCATCAAGTTGTAATTCTTTCAATGGAATGACCAAAGATTCATCGGATAAACACTTCTTGAGATTTGACACATGGAAAGTGTTGTGAATTCTACTAAGTTCCTCGGGTAGTTCAAGTTTATATGCCATGGGTCCAATTCTTTCTAAGATTTTGAATGGACCGATGTATCTTGGGTTTAACTTTCCTCTCTTTCCGAATCGTATCATTCCTCTCCATGGTGATACTTTTAACATAACTTTATCTCCAATCTGAAATTCCATGGGTTTTCTTTTTAGGTCGGCGTAACTTTTCTGTCGGTCTCTAGCGGTTTGTAAACGTTGTTTGATTTTTATGATTTTCTCGGTTGTCTCATGAACTAGATCCGGTCTTGTGAGTTGTATTTCTCCGACTTCTGCCCAGCAAACGGGTGATCTACACTTTCTACCGTAAAGTGCTTCGAATGGTGCTGCCTTGATACTGGTATGATAACTGTTGTTGTATGAGAATTCTGCCAATGGTAAGTGTTTGTCCCAACCTTTTCCGAAGTCTATAACACAAGCGCGTAGCATATCTTCTAAGGTTTGTATTGTTCTCTCACTTTGACCATCGGTTTGTGGGTGATAGGCTGTACTCATATCCAGCTTTGTTCCTAAAGCTTTTTGCAATGATTTCCAAAAATGAGACGTGAAACGACTGTCACGATCTGATATAATAGAAATCGGCACTCCATGTCGTGACACAATTTCTTTCAGATATATCTGAGCAAGCGTGTTCATTTCATCAGTTTCTTTGATTGGTAGGAAATGAGCTGACTTGGTGAGACGATCAACGATAACCCATATCGTATCGTAGCCAGTAGAGGTTTTGGGAAGTTTGGTGATGAAGTCCATGGTGATACGTTCCCATTTCCACATGGGGAGTTCAGGTTGAGTGAGTAATCCGGAGGGTTTCTGGTATTCTGCTTTTACTCTTGAACATGTTAGACATTTACTGACGTACTCAGCGATGTCGGCTTTCATATTCGGCCACCAATATAGTTTCTTAAGATCCTGGTACATCTTGTCGGAACCTGGGTGAATGGAGTATTTTGATTTGTGAGACTCATGCATGATGAGGTCACGAATACCTCCGAAGAGAGGAATCCAGCTTCTTTCCTTGAAACAAAGCATTCCATCTGATCTTTTCACAAATCCGTTTTCGTTTTCCGGCATACCAAAAATCTTTTCAATTGGTCGATTTTCTTTCTTGAGAGCTTCGCTCTGGGCGATAATGATTTGTGTTGGGAGGGGTGAACAAATAGTCATGCCTAACGATCTAACCCTGAGAGGTTTTTGTCTTTCTTTCCGGCTTAGTGCATCTGCTACTACATTAGCCTTTCCTGGGTGATAACGGATTTCACAATCATAATCACTAAGCAATTCTAACCAACGGCGTTGTCTCATGTTTAAATCCTTTTGATCTAGGATGTGTTGGAGACTTTTGTGATCTGTAAACACGATACACTTAGTACCGTATAGATAGTGTCTCCATAACTTGAGAGCGAATACTATTGCTCCTAGTTCTAGATCATGGGTTGTGTAATTTTCCTCATGTTTCTTCAGTTGACGTGAGGCATAAGCTATTACCTTATCTCGTTGTATCAAAACTGCACCTAAACCATGGTACGAAGCGTCACAATATAGCACGAAATCTTTGCTTCCTTCTGGCAATGCTAGTATTGGAGCTTCACAAAGCTTTTGTTTTAATAGTTGGAAGGCTGATTCTGCTTCTTGTCCCCAGACGTACTTTTCGTTCTTTTGGGTCAACTTGGTCAATGGTTTTGAGATTTTAGAGAAACCTTCAATAAATCTCCGGTAGTAACCTGCAAGACCTAAAAATTGACGTACTTCTGTGGGAGTTGTAGGTGATGACCATTCTTTAACTGCCTCTATTTTTGCAGGATCCACGTGTATTCCTTGACTATTGATTACATGTCCCAAAAATTGTACCGTGGGAATCCAAAAGTCACATTTTGAGAATTTTGCGTACAACTTTTCCTTCCTAAGTAACTCTAGGATTGTTCTCAAATGATTGGCGTGTTCCTCTTTGTTACGAGAGTAGATCAGAATGTCGTCAATGAATACTATCACGAATTTGTCCAAATATGGCTTGCATACTCGGTTCATTAGGTCCATAAACACGGCGGGTGCGTTTGTTAGACCAAATGGCATTACCTGAAATTCATAGTGTCCATAACGGGTTCTGAAGGCTGTCTTGGGAATATCTTCTTCCCGAACTCTCAATTGATGGTATCCTGACCTTAGATCAATCTTCGAGTATACACTCGATCCTTGTAATTGATCAAACAAATCGTCTATTCTAGGTAAAGGATATCGGTTCTTTATGGTGAGCTTGTTTAATTCTCGGTAATCTATGCACATCCGAAATGATCCGTCTTTCTTTTTAACAAACAACACTGGGGCTCCCCAGGGTGATGAACTTGGTCTAATGAAACCTTTATCGGATAATTCCTTTAATTGTTCCGATAGTTCCTCCATTTCGGAAGGTGCTAACCTGTAAGGTGCTTTCGCTACTGGTGCCGCTCCAGGCACTAGTTCAATTTGGAACTCTACTTGGCGAGTCGGTGGAAGACCGGGTAGATCTTCAGGAAATACTTCGGGGAATTCCTTAACAATAGGTACATCTTTAAGTTGTTTCTTGGTTAACTTACTTTCCGTCACCTGAACCATGAATACATGACATCCTTCGTTCATGTATTTTATCATTCTGAGGCATGAGATGATTCCGTATCGGTTTTTATTCTTGTCGCCATGGATAACGAGGGTTCCATTCTTAAAAGGAATGTGTATGGCTTTCTCGTCACAATGAATCTTAGCATGATGTTTGGATAACCAATCCATTCCGATGATAGCATCAAAACTACCGAGTTGGACAGGCATTAGGTCAATAGGAAAAGATTCTCCTACGAGGGTTATGGTACAATTCTTTAAAACAGAGTTGGTGCTAATTAAGTTCCCATTGGCCATTTCTATCTCGTATGTGGTGTTTAGCTTAGAAGGGTTAGAGTTAATGAAAGGGGCAAACGTGTCCGACACGAAGCTCTTATCTGCTCCAGAATCAAATAATACTCTAGCATTATGATGATTTAATAAGAACGTACCCGTGACAACGTCGGGGTGTTGTGGTTCATTTTCATTTCCCATCACGTATGCTCTTGCTCGTGCAGTGTTCTGACCATTTCCTTTTGGACAGCGGTTCTTGAAGTGTCCGGTTTCTCCGCATGAGTAACATGTTGGTGCTATTGGTTGTAGGTTGCTGCCGGTAGCAGGGGTCCTACAATCTTTTGTGGCATGACCTATCCTTTGGCATTTATGGCATTTTACTGTACAAGCACCATTGTGATGAAGCTTGCATCGGTTGCACTGTGGCTTAATACCTTGATATCCATTGCCATTGGTTGCCGTAAATATCTTAGGAGGTTCTTGTCGTTGGTTCTGTTGTTGACGATGTGGGTTCTTGTTCTGGTGTTGTTGTTGGTTGATCCTGTTGTAGTTGTTGTTGTGGTGATGGTTGTTGTTGCGATGGCCGTTGTGGTAGTGATTGTGGTTTTGGTGGTGGGTGGTGCTCCTGTCATCGAGTTTTCTTTTGAGTTCGTTGCACTTGATTTCGCGGTCTAGGAGTTTTTGTGCTAACTCCATTGCGACTTCTAGTGATGGTGGGTTGGATGCTGTGACGTTTCCTTCAATATTCCGGGGAAGACCTTCAATATACTTCTCCAGAGTTTTCTCTAAATCTGGTACGATAGAAGGACATAATGCCATTAGCTCGTGGAATCTCCTGTTGTAAGCCCTAAGATCGATTCCTTTGACTGCAAGGACATGGAATTCGTCTTCCAGTTTTCTTATTTCGGATCGAGGACAGTACTTCTTTAGGATCTTGGCTTTGAATTCCGTCCAGGAGAGTTGGTATGCTGCTTCTGTACCTAAAGTTTGAGTTGTAGCGGTCCACCATGACAAAGCGTCATCCATTAAGGTTCCGGTGGCAAATGTGACCCTGTTGTTTTCTGAGCATCCACTCCTTTGGAATACCGTTTTGCATCTCTCGAACCAATGGGCAAGTTTAGTTATCCCTTCAGTACCCATGAAGTAAGTTGGCTGACAAGCCATAAAGTCTTTATAGGTACATTGGCGAGGTGCGGGAGCAACATTTCTTGCCGGTTGTGCGTTAGCATTTGCTTGTTCGGCTAAGGCTGCATTGATTCCATTGGTGATTGCTTGTTGGATCTCTTCCGGGGTCATGGTTGCTGCTGAGGTAGTGGTCACGGTTCTCTTAGGTGCCATATTCCTAAAAATGAGAATATATTTTCAGAATTTTCATAATAACCATCTTGTGTTAGACTATTTAGTAACATCAATAGGTTCAAAGTTATAATAGTGTCACATATATCACGATGCAATATACGATATCATAACACTTATGAAAATAAAGCAAACATAACATCATTGATTAGATTGTCGTTTTGAGTTTACATCACTTATTCATTCTTGTTGACATATCTCTAGGACATTCAAATACAAGTTATTACTGTGATGTGGGTGAGGCTACGTCGACAATCTATGGCATTCTAGGGTTTTCCTTGGTTATCATCAAGACGACGTTCTAGTTCCTGAATTTTGGCGGCCATGGTTTCTATGATTTGGTCTCGGTCTCTCTCCCTAGCTTGCGTTTCTTGTTGTGCACGTCGCAGAGACATGACTTGGGCTCTTGTGGTGTCGAGGGCTTGATCGATGTCACACATGATGTCCTTGTTTATGGTGTTAGCGGAGCAAAGTAATCCGATGAATTCCATAGCTTCACCGAATTGGGTACTTAGTTGTTCGATCATGGTTCCCATCTCTAGGTGTCCCATCACAAGTTGTTCTATCTCAGCTGACATGACTTCTATTAGTTCATTAGGGATGTTGTTCACCAAGGTGGCTATGGCGTCTAACCTGTCTTCATGTCTTACTAACCTAGCTGCCAAGAGTGGTATGGTATGGTGAATGGGTTCTCCAGTGACTGGAAGGACCTTGGATGCAGCAAATGATGATCTTTCACCAAGTTCTCTGTTGGTGGGAGTACCTTCTTGAGATCTCCAATACTTAAGGATTGGTAGTAGAAATGACCATTTGCGAGCATTGACCCGCTTACGAGCCTTATGGTTGGTTCTTGCATAATAGTAAGGATCTGAGGAGGTAGGACGAATCTGGTAATTCCTTGGTTGATAAGTCAGAGGAGCACTGGAAGTTTTCACAGGTGGTGAACTGTTGATTGTCACTGGTACAGTAGTAGTCTGCTGATAAAATATACTAGGTAGTATCACTGGTTCTGCAGTTGGAGCAATTTCCTTTTTCCATTTAGTATCATTCCAGATGTCTTTTTCTTCAGCATATGAAAGAGCTTTTCCAGCTGTGGCTGGTTCATAAGGCTGGAATGGAGAAGTTTGCTTACTGCGTCTGATTGGACCAGATGATGCTTGAGGTGAAGTAGAGGATTGCTGACTTTCCTTATTCTTATCTGTTGTAGGTGACACAGTCATTGGAGCAAGAGTTGGTACAATAGGTGTAGAGCTCTCAGTTTCCGAATCCGATAACAAAACAATGAAGTTGGGTTTGGAAGACATGGTACTGTAATAATCCCGATTAGTAAACATAGTTATTAGCAAAATCATAGCATGTAAGCATATATCAAGTTATATAAGTAAGAAATAATGAGAAGTAACTTTTCTACCAGATGTTGGAATGTAGGCACGGAGGGCATGAAGTGGTATTTTGTAAAAATGGTCCAGTTAAAGTGTAGTTATAGTCCAATGTTTAAAAACATCTGGTTCTCTATAACCGTGGCTCTGAATACCAATCTGTAACACCCCCAAAAGTCGTTATTAACAGCGGAAGACTTAACATGTCAGCGGAAGACTTTCGGGGTATTACTTCGAGGATCTTTGTCACAATCATAGTAGATATCACAAAGTGAAGTATTAAAGATTTATTTTATTTCAAAATACCAAATATCAGGAATACAAAACATTATTAAGTTAAGAACGTGTTTTATTCTGAAGGAAAATAAGTAGTTTATTATAGTCCTTGTCATGCTTTTGCCCACTCCGTGCCATCCAGATCCATCTTGTTTAGTTACCTGAGATAAACATGCTAAAGTCAACATAAAGTTGAGTGATATTCATAGGTTTGAGTTTAAGAGTTTAATCACAAGTTACGAATGTATTGTAATCACATACAATCAATATGTTAAAAATCAATGTTCCTGTTATTGCCTTAAGCTCATGATACTCAACGATTAACAGCCGATCATAAATATGAATTATGATGGTAAGTAATAGGCCCCCAAAGATAGGTATTTGTCAATAACCTATTTGTAAGAACAATAAAGTGCGCCTGGTGTTTTCTCCAACAACCAAACGAGGATTGTTAATCACTAATAGTACTATCCACAATTATTTACGTTCACCCTTCAGGTGATTAAGGTTCATGATAGAGGGACTTCTGACAATAGTAACTTAAACAAATAACATTGGCCTGACGGTATTTCAATACCCGGTATAAAAGACTTGTGATCGAGTTTTAAGCATGTATCTCCCCACGGGAAAATAGTTAAAGAGTGGGCTATGAAATCACCTTAGTAGTACAGTGGTATCGTAGTCTCAACAAAGCAAGGAAACGGCTTCACACAACACAACCTAAAAGATAATGCAAGTTTCAGTTTGATAGTCTAAATCTGGTTCTATCGCGATTACTTGTTATTTAGTTACGAGTAAATCTCGTGTTTGTTTAAGTGCTTAAAAACAACGTTATATATAATTATATCTCGTAAGTAAAAATATCGATGATTGATATAAGGTTAGTTTTTATAACAGAAATAAACGTATCGTTTTACAAGAATAATTAACGTATTTATATCGTTTAAATTTGATTATCGTTATATAAGTTTTATTCGTATTATATAATAAGTTACGTTTTATTATTTATCGTTTTTAATATATAATCAAATTTATATAATAAATATAGATTTATTTATCAAAATTAAATATTTCAATTCGATCCTTAAGGTTTTATCAATCTTACACTTTTTACCCTTAACGGAAAATATTTACGCCGTTAGTCCAAAAGTTATATATATTTACATTTTTAGTCCAAATATCAAATATATACATTTATTATCCTTTAGTTTCAATATTTACAGTTTATACCCCTTATGAAACAGTTTTTATACCTTTCACTAAAGTTTACCAATTTGGCAAATTTAGTCCCTATCTCTCGTACATTTGCAAAAATGGTCCATATTTTACCAAATTCAAAACTTAACCATTTTATTATTTCCTTAAGCTCAAAACATTTAGAAAAACTTATTTTCGCAGCTTATAAGCTTATTAGTAGCTTATTTTGTTTAAAAAGCTTATTTTTCATCTAATGGGCTTTAACGTGTAAATTTAAGGGTCCGTTAACGTTTTGTGATCCAATGGGCTTACGAAAGGTTTGGGCCTGACCTTGGACTCATTTTAGGATACTAAAAACACTGGTGTTGGGCTCCCAGGCCCAGTGTATCACATAAGCTTAGTGGGCTTAACATAAGCCCACGTAGCTTATAAAAGTTTTCTAAAAATCTGGTTTTTGTCGAGACAAAAGGGGTCGAGTAAAGTGGTTATACGAGCTAGTTAGGTCGAATAAAAAGCGTTCTCTAATTGTTTACCAAGGTGACAATGGGGTCGAGCAATAAAATGGACATGTCATGTGTCGAATTTTTAAATGACGCGACCAAAGTAAACGTTCCAACTTTATTTCACAAAACAGTTTCATATCTAAAATATTCTAAGTGTTGAAAATATTTCGAATGTTCCCAAATGACTTCTAAACGTGTCAAGTTAAATGTCAAATCGTTATTATCACTATTAAAACTTTATGGCTCTCAATTGTTAGCTTATTGAACATAGGGAAGGTCGAATAAAACATATAGGTTACGTTTGTATATTTCAAAATAAAGGGTCAAAGTAAATGATAGTTTCGAAATTGAAAATGGTTAAAGACTTAGAAAAATGCTAAGTCTTTTGTCATGGTCAAGTGACTTAAGGAACGTGTCATATTTTACGTGTGCATGTTAAGTCTAGTTCGAAGTCTTTGTTTTATACGTTTATTAGCATGGTGAATAAAGAGTATAACGAATAAAATGTATGTGTTACGTTTTTGTTTCACGTTTTAATTAGGTAAAGTGTTCGTGCAAATCAAGAAATACGTATATATATAAAGTGAAAAATAACGATTAGAAGGTCTCACCTCACCCTAAATGGTGGAGTAAAACAAGACGTATGGATCGAGTTTGGTTCAAGGAGGATTGTAGCATGGTTCACGGCACACCAAGGTTCAAGTAGACTCCAAGCTTGCTTCCTAGGTTCTCTTCTAAGCGTGGCTCTCCTAGCAATCCTTTCGTCCCTCCATAGCTCCTTTTCGTTATTTATTTTAGTGGTATGGTACGTATGAGTGTATGAAGTGATGTGGTTTGCATGTAAAGCTTATATAGGCTGAATTTGGAAGTGTAGAAACAAGATAGGTTCACATGAGTGAAGATTTGCATGTTAAGCGAATAGTATCACCATCCACAATGCCCAATCGAATGTTTACATAGCCAAGATCTCGTGTGATTGTTCCTGCTCACTCCTGACGCATACTTACATTTACATTGTTCATTTAGATGGGATTGGAGAGCAATGGGTGGTGCTAAGGGATGTATTGACACGTTTTGAGTTATCTTGTAACATGGCTTTTGAGTTTTACTTTGGGCAAAAATTAGGTAATAAACGAGCGACTCATATTGTAAACTTGGTCATTCTTAATTCCTTGTTAGCTCGTAATTTAAGTTATGTAAAAATATGTGTGTGTTATGTGTCGAATTTAAAGGGTAATGGGGGTGTTCCTTGGCTCGCTCGCAAAACAAACAAAGAAAGAAAAAAAATTTTTTATAAGGGTGGGTTTTGGGTTTTTAAGCCCTTTGGGCTTGTGTTTGTTTTCGGCCCAGTAGAAGAAAGAAAAAGAAATGATAAAGGGGTCCGTTTGGTATTAGTGCTAGAAAGTGGGGCCCATTTAAGACGTGGGGTCCACATAGAAATTTTAGGGAGTCGGGATAAGTTCAAGTAATGATAGTGAGCAATCTCGGGAATTTTCGTAGGTTCCGGAATATATAAATATTGTACGTTATAGATTAACGAAACGTATATTATAAAATACAAATGTTTTTAATATAAATATATACGCGATAATTTAGACTATCTAGGTTTGTGTGCAAGCAACGTTTCTAAGCAAAAGATAATTCACAATTTACTGTTGTGAATTATATATCAAGTCTTAAAAAAAAAAATTTTTGTCATACGTAAAAGTGGGTATTTAAATAACGTAACAACTAGTAAGTATTTACTAACCGTTGGGAAAATTACGAGAGGCTACATGATGCATTTGTATGTACCTAAGCAAAGTTAAGGAATAAAAGTTCCATTGTGAAAGCTCTCTAAGTATTCCTCTCTTCGTAAGCCTAAAAGGCCCTCGTGTTTTCCAACAGTCTTGAGTCTTGACTTCTGAGTGACCAAAAAGCATTACTAGTACATATTTTATCAGTTACATAAACCATTGTAGTGTCACAACAATGGTTCCCCATACTTTTGAAATTGAGATTGACACTATTCGGATGGATGACGTGTATGTTGAAGTAAATTTTCTCAACAAATAAACATGAGAACATATCTGCAAATGATGGGGGCCGGGCTTGAACGCTTTTATGCAGACCGTGCACCAGATGTTTCGTACTTGTGTTTTAAACCTAAAAATCTGTTTGATGTGGACTCCGTGAAACAAATGGTGAATACCTTTCAATTCCACTGCTCGACTTGAAGTACTTGCATGCAATCACGCATATCATGCTAAAGCCTAGGTAAGTTTGTTTCAATTGTTTTCTTACAGGTGCAAAATTTCAAATGCTATGGAATAATGTACTAATCCAATTCAAGGAACATTTTTCATTAGAGAAATATTGACCCCTTCGAGGTTCAGTTGGCTCAAGGTTTTGGTATTATAATCACGAGTTCAAGTATCGTCATATTATTATGTCAATGGTCATTTTTGAGGTTCTCTATAATATGTTGCCTTTCTAAAAAAATAAAAATAAAAAATTATTATGTCAATGGTTTGAGAAGCTGTTTAGGTGATGTTTGGCATTATCTTTGTTCAGGACATCTGGTGCCAGATAACCGAGTATCTTTAATATTTCAGTATTGTTTCAACGGCTTTGTCCTCTAAACACTACTTCATGCAGGGCCGAAGCTAGTGGGGGCTGGAAGGTGCTCGGCTTCTCCCGATAGGCCCAACTAAATTAAATTTGTAAGCCCATTCATTTTCATGCCCTCAGAATTAGATAATTCCATTCATCTCATCTCTACAATTTTTAATTCCCTTTCTAATTGCATAATTGGATAATCTTTCAACTCTAGCGCTAGAAGTAATATATTTTGAATACTAGTCTTTACTCATTGTTTAATTTTAGGGATAATTACCAAAATAGATTATTGACTTTTTGACTAGTCACTTTGTAGACTTTCAAATTTCACTTTTCAAAATTAGATCATGGCAACTTAAAAAATGGGCAACTCAATTATAAACGCGACACGTGTCCTTAAAAGATTCTAGATTCTGTACTATACATTCTTAAATATTCTAGATTCTGTACTTTATTAATAAAATATTCGACACGTGTCGCACATATATCAAGGTTGCTCAGTCGCCAAGTTGCCCTGATCCGCCGGAAGAAAGTGATTTAAAAACATCTATTCAAGGAATGTGATTTGGGCGACTGATCTATTTTGGTAATTTTCCCTTAATTTTAAGTTAGCAATTCGTCTTAGTTTGAACAATAACATATCTTTTATGTTGCGAGTCATATAATTGTATGTTACCGATTCCGGTTTGTGATCCATACGATCTAGTAAATTCAGTTGAGGTAATCAAGGTGTAAAATGTTGATAATTAAGAGTGCTCGATCAACCTGTTGTATCCCTATTGAATAGTAAGTTTATACAGAATCCTATATTTGTTCATTTGTTACAACTCAGGTTCATTAGTTGGTTGTCTCACAACTATATATATATATATATATATATATATATATATATATATATATATATATATATATATATTCGAAACAATTATATAGTTGATTGGTTTTCTTGTATGTGATCTTTGCTCATTTCAATTTGTTTGATTGAACTGTTACGGTTTATTAACATGATGAAGTTTGTGTGGTCGAGGTTCAATCACAGGTAATAAAAGAACATTCGATTAATTTTTCAAGCGTGCGATGGTTGTTGTTCTGAACTAGTTTTTATCTTCACTCTTTTTGTTAACAAAGTGAGCCTCCCGTATCTCGGATCTCCGCCTCTAGTTTTATCTACTGTAGCTTTCTCTGTTAGAGCATGTGCAATGGTAAAAGTCTTTAAGACTTGATGCATTTAATGCATAAAGCATTTAATGGCTAAAGCTTGGAGCAAAGACTTGAGCTTTACCAAGTCTTTGTTAAAAAGCTTTTCCAAAAGCCTTGGTTGCAATGGCAAAAACTCATTAAAAAGGCTTCTTAGAATAGTAAAAAGATTTTCATCACTTGAGCCATTGTAGATGCTCTTATGTAGGCATAGATGACCTAATCTAGTTCTGTAAGCTACTTTTTTCAATATGTAACTTGCAGATTTTTCAGGATGATACTTGTAATTCTTGTCCAGTTACATAAAATTTGTGGTCCAATATACTGAAGCTGACACAAACTATGCTTCTTTTGATTATTTAATAATTAATAGTATATTCTAATACTACCTCCGTCCCAAAATTATTGTCCCCTATTTATTTTTTCGGTATTTCTTTCTCAACTTTGACTATAAATATTTTTGTTTGTGTTATACAATTTTTGATAAAAATTATATCAAATGAAAATACATTTAAAACTCAATCCGTTCATATATTTTGTGTCAAGTATTATGTAATATAAACAAAAATACTTAATGTCAAAGTTGAAAAGTAAAAATCGAAAATGTGGGGACAATAATTTTGAGACGGAGGATTACATATTTCTATTCTCTTATAAAAGTAACTTTATTAGTAATTCATTAACAACTAGTGGCTATTTTTAATGTGACGCATGTGAATTTGTGGGCTCGCATGTGATATGGTCGTATAAGCAGCCGTACCTATTGTGCCAATGTTCGCGGAGCTTTTGTCTTTTGTTTGAATACCTTTTTGTCATTGTATTTCTTTATAAACATATATCTTATCTTCTTAACGTCCACTCTGGTTTATACTTATCCGCCAAGTCTGAGCTGTTTGGATTTGTACGTGCTTAAAAGGTAGCCAGTTATAACTTATAAGTTTGTTACATTTAGTTAAACTGCTAAACGTTTCCTCAGTTCTAAATAAAAAGCAAAAAGCTTCTGATCATCTCATTTTAAGGCTTCAACAAGGTTGAAATATGCTAATTCCGCAACAAGACGTTTCCGCTACACAATCACAAACACTCCGTAGTCATGATCACACATGTGACTTCTAAACTTTTTAAAGATAACACACATACATACTACATGCACATTATCACTGCATGTGCATAGAAAATAAAAAGTAAAAACTGTTAATTTCATTCAGATCATTTTAATTCCTTTGGTCTTTTAGTAAAATTTGCAATATTTGGCTATTAAATAAGTTACGTGATGACACAGCTTGACGAGCCTGCGTAGTATTAGGTGGTTGATCATCCTTGCAAGTTGCTTATCACGTTGTAAGGTGATAAGATCTCCATTAATAAAATCTTTTAAATAATATTAAAATGTTTTGTTTATGCATTTAATCTAAAGAGATGATTTACGCACTCCAAGTTTTGATTATCACACTACATTTCATGCTATAAAGGGTCGTATATACTACCTCCGTCCCATAAAAACTGTCATGTTTGACTTTTCAAAGTCAAACTGGTTGAACTTTGACCTTATTTATTTTTGTGGTTATTATATAATACTTGATGCAAAATATATGAATAGATTGAGTTTTAAGTGTATTTTTCATTGGTATAATTTTTCATCAAGTATTATATAACACATAAAAAATATTTAAGGTCAAAGTTGAGCCAGTTTGACTCTGAAAAGTCAAACTGGAAAGTTTTTATGGGACGGAGGGAGTATATCACAACATGTTTTATGTACTTTTATTTTTAAGTGTGCTAATCAAAAATTAGTATTTGAAAATCACATCCTTTTAATTTAGGGAAAATTACCAAATGGCCCGTTGCCCTGCGGTCTAAGCATATTTAGCCCGTTTTTGAAAAATCCCCGTTTTAGCCCAGGTTGCACTGGGCAACTTTCGTATAGCCAACCGAAAGATGACAAGTGTCCTCAAGTTGCTCAAAATACAAAAAAGTTGCCCCGACGAGGCACTCTGTAGTTGACTATGCACTAGTTGCCCAGGGCAACACGAGCTAAAACGGGAATTTTTAAAAAATGGGCTAAATATACAAGCCAAATGTGCAAAGAATCGTGGGGTCGTAGTAGTTTTGCTAGATGCATGATAGAAGTAAAGTCGGATGAGGTGCTTCGGGACAGCCTCACTGTTGAGATACCATTACTTGATGGTTCGGGTTCGACTATTGAGAAGATACGGGTTGAATACGAATGGAAACCACCTCATTGTGACAACTGTAAGATCTTTGGTCATACGCTGGTTGATTGTCTTAAAGTTGTTGCACCTCCAGTTCAGCCTACTAAACCTGTTAATGATGGTTTCACGACTGTCAATAATAAAAAGAAGGGTAAGCAAATTTATGATCTTCCAGGGGAATTGGATGCTCTTCCAGGGGAATTGGATGATTACTCGAAGCAAATTTATGATCTTCCAGGGGAATTGGATGCTCTTAATGCCATTTATGGCTTTAATCTCCAAGGTCGTAGGAAGTAGTTTATATTTTTGTCCGAGTTTTTCTATATTATGTGGTAGTGGTTTTATTTTCTTGTCTAGAAAATAGGAAGTATCTTGTTATGTAAGCTTTTCGCCTATGTAACGGGCTGAGATATGGGATTCACTCATATCCGTTGTACTTAAATGTTTTTTGGAGTAATATATTTACCGGGTCGTTGACCTTTTACCCAAAAAAAAGAAGGGTAAGAAAGGTGGTTTTACTACTCAGGGTAAAGGAGGGTTTAATAAACCTGTTGTGGGTAAGCAGTTTCAGTATCAACCCAAAAATAATCCTCCTGAACTTAAGAAGGTGGATGGCAATAAGAAGAAGGCCTCTGATGTACCAAGTGTGAGTGGAACGAAGATTTCTACATCTAATTAGTTTGTTGCTCTTAATATGGATAATACGGATGCTTTTGGTATACCGTCTAATGTAAACAACAAGGATGTAGATGCTGGTCTTACAAAGGAAGTTACTGCGGATGAGTTTACTAAGACAGGTAATACAATGGAAGGTAATGTGGAAGAGTATGCTGGTCTTACAAGGGAAGGTACTGCGGATGGTTCTACCCCTATAGGTGAGAAAATTAGTAAGCTTGAAAAGCTAATTATTGATGAGAAAATTACTAAGAGGGCTAACCCATTCTCAAAAGTGGGTGATGTTGTTGTTTCTGATAGTGATGAAGATGAGGTTCTTAACACGTTCGACGAATCAGCAAATCTTTTTTGTGGGGGTCATGAGCGTGAAGATGAGTATGACTATGATGATTATTCGAAACATATTTATGATCTTCCAGGGGAATTGGATGCTCTTAATGCTATTTATGGTTTTAATCTCCAAGGTCGTAGGAAGTAGTTTATCTTTTGTCAGAGTCACTACTATCATGTGATTAATGGTTTGTTTTCTTGTTTTGAAAATAGAAAGTATCTTGTTATGTAAGCTTTTCGCCTATGTAACGGGCTGAATTATGGGATTCACCCATATCGATTGTACTTAAACGTTTTTTGGAGTAATATATTTACCGGGTCGTTAACCTTTTACAAAAAAAAAAAAAATAAATAAATAATAAAAAAAAAAAAAAAAAAAAAAAAAAAAAAAAAAAAACGGGCTATTTTACTAATTATCCCTTTAATTTACGTGATTTTCATAATCTTTTTGAAACATCATCTATCTGAACAATATTGTGAAAGTATAATGATTTACAATTTAGCTTTTTACCTTTAATATCGCAATGAAATTTTGAAGTGAATGGAAATTGTGTTGTGAGGGTCAAATGGTCTTTCCACAATTACAATTTTTTATTTATTAACATTTTCAACTATCTTCATAAACTAATTTAGACTTTTACGTTTTTAAACGTATGAATTACTTCATCGATGTAATAGTCCTTTTACGTTAAATTATATTTTAATGTTTTTAAGCAAGTTCAGTCTGAGAATTAATTTTTCGAATGGCAAAGAAATTTTATAAACAAAAAACTAGCAAGAAATTAGAATAACAACTTACAAACAAAGCAGCCTACACCAAATTATCTGAAAGAAAAGGTTGCCCGAACCATACCTTCAAGCCATAAGCAAACTTAAACACCGCCTCGTGCAACAGAACATAAACCCAAGCTAACCTAACAAACAAAATAAATACAAATAAATTTTTAACAAGAGTTATAAAACACTATTTGAAAATTAAATTCATTACTTAATACAAACAAGTAGTAGACCTTTAATTCTCAACCAGTCATATTTTAATGTATGTTTTAGTTACATACATTCATATATAAATCTAACGAGCATGGCGAAAGACATAAATAGCGATTATTTATTTATTTATTTATTTATATAAGGTGTTAGACAAGTGCAACGCACGGGAAAACACACCTGAACCTCATTTTGTTTACTAAAAATATGTTTACGTAACTTCTAAGAACTCCGTGCCAATATATGACAAGTATGGAAAGACTATTATTAGAATATTTTCATCAAATTAACATCGACTTTCGTATTTTATATTTTCTATTATTGCAGTACGCGTTTTTTCAGTGTATGCTTTGGTTTGCTTAATTAAAATATATGCAAAAAAAACGTGTGTGTTTTTTGATAGACATTCAACTCTATTATTTAACTCTTATATAATCTATCTAGTTACAAGTCTAGTGCACGTACGGGGTTTGCAAATAAATCAAATTTATTTTAAAATTTTAGGTTAATATACGGACATATAAAAATTTATCTGTGTGATTCGTTCTCCATGCATTGCGGCAGAGCTATTTTGAATTTGATATTTATATTTTTCAAAAGTCGAAATTTTGTGTAATTATTTCTTTTGTGTTTGTGTCTTAAGTTTTTTTGTAACATGACTTTTTTTAGAGTACGGGTTATTAGTCCATATTTACTCTTCGTTGCTGGCACCGTATAACTTTTTTTAGTACATTTATTTGTCAACTTTTTAATTTTAGTTCTCTAAATTAAGAAATTCACGGGAAAAAAAAATACAAAAGAATCTGCAAATATAAGAAAAAAAGTTGCTACAAATTTCAAAGTTTCATAATTTCTTTTTAGTAAAAAGTAAAAGTTTAAGGTTTCTTTTGTAATTTGTTACATAATTTAAGGGTGTGCATTGAATTTTTTGTATTAAATTTATTTTATACAAACTTTAGGGTAGATTTTAAATGTATTAATTAGGTCAAGGGTGTTTTCTAAAAGGTTATTATTATTATTATTATTATTATTATTATTATTATTATTATTATTATTATTATTATTATTATTATTATTATTATTATTAGTTTTTGTTTAAAGCAAAAAACATATATTAAAGTTAAACGTTTTTTATAAAATTGTAAGTAAAAATCCTTACAATATTGAGCTCGTTTGTTCATAATTTCAACACCTTTTCAATGGTATAATTTTTTTTTATTAGGAAATCGCAGCTTAAAATTTATTAAATATTTGATAAATAAAGTTTATAATAAAAAAAAAACGTAAATAGCTAAAAGTACATGATAATTATCGTAATTGTTTTTATTTAATTATTTTTGAAAAAATTCAGGGTAGTTTTTAAAGTTATTAGATATATACAGGTGTGTTTTGAAAGTCTTTTTTTGGGCAAAAACATATATTAAACTTCAACATTTTTTATAAAATCGTACGTAAGTCAAAAGCCTTCAATATTGGGATTATTTTATTCGTAATTTGAAGATCTTTTCAACAGTATATTTATTAATAAAGAAATCATTAAATATTTGTTAGATATTTGATAAATAAAGTTTGTTTTATATGTAGATAACTAAAAGTACAATGGAGTTATCGCAACTTTTCTATTAAATCTATTTTTAAACAAACTTTAAGGTAGTTTTTAAGGATATTCGGTAGGTAAAGAGTGCGTTTTAAAGGGTTTTTTTTTCGAAGATATATATTAAAAGTCAACAATTTTTATAATTTCGTACGTATGTCAAAAAACATATTAATACTGGGCTCGTTTTGTTCGTAATCTACAGGCCTTTTCATTGTTATACTTTTTATTAAGAAAATCGCTAGATATTTGATAAATAAAGTTTTATATATATATAAAAAATCGTAAATAGCAAGTAGTTCAGGATAGTTTTCATAAGCCATTGCATAGTTTTGTGGGTTGTTTTGTAAAATGGCATTATTGTATTGGAAATATAGTTATTAGGTGTAATTTCTTGTAATCATATGAATTTTTAATAAAGAGATTTTTAAATAATAATAATAATAATAATAATAATAATAATAATAATAATAAGGGTTTTTCTAACATGTGCCCTTAGACACATGTTAAGAAGTGGGGCCATGTGTCCTTTTTGTTCAGGGATCCACGAAAAGGACACACTAAAATATTTTTTTATTTAAAAAATGACAAAAAGTACAATAAAAAAACACAATGGCCCACTTCTTAACATGTGCCTGAGGGCACATGTTAGAAAAACCCTAATAATAATAATAATAATAATAGAATATTTAATATTAATAATAATAATAATAATAATAATAATAATAATAATAATAATAATAATAATAATAAACATCGGCACAATGTTGTGCGTGATGTTCTTGTTGATATATGTTCTCGGTCTGGAGTTTCAGTTCGCAAGGAGGTGGATATTTGGCTTCGTGGAGAGAAGGACAAAACCTTACGTCCAGCCGATATGTTACTTTACTCTTGGGATGGTGGCCTTGATGTTTGTGTTGATCTTATAGGATCGTCACCTTTGACGCGTTCGTGTATGGTTGATTTTATGTCCGGTCGGGCGGTTATTGAGCCGCACAACGTAAACGTGTCAAGTACGCAGCTAAATGCGCTGATATCGGATATGGTTTCCTCCCCTTTTCATTCTCTGATTTTGCAGAACTTGAAAAGGATGCAGTGTCCTTATTAAAGCGCATTAGACGATTCTCTATGACCCAAGACATTGGAGCGCGTGCTGCTCCACATATTTTTAGTAGGATTGGTTTTGCTATAGCTAGAGGTGTGAGAGCTCAGTTAGTATCTCGGCTCCCCACTAATTTCTTGTATAATCCTATTTGTTTTTCAATAAAGTTATGTAATAATAATAATAATAATAATAATAATAATAAGAGTAGTTAATAATAATAATAATAATAATAAATGAGAATAATAAGAGTAGTTACAATTACAACTGAAATCAAATAGTTTACGTAATCTAATTTGATTACAATTCACTCAAATTGCAAATCAAACAGGCTACATAATAAAATCAGATTATGATTACATCAAAATACACCATATTTCAACGAACCAAGCGCCTCTAAGAATGATTCTGTCAAAATTAAGACGTTTGCTCAACTAATTGCAAATTGGCCTTAAATTTAATAAAGAATCCATGGACAGTTTGTTCTAGAAAAAAGGTCACATAGATGAGATGTACGGTCACTGGTGTGCGTTTAGTTGACTTTAGATTTTAATACTAGCAAGTAGTTGTGTGACGGTTTTATTTAATGTTTTGTTTTATAGTTTTCTTTAAATAAAAGGGACATGTGTTGAATATTTGGTTCTTGTTTCGCTAAGACTTTGTCCCTTTTACTATTATTTTTCCTTTAACATCATATGAAATTATTTCCTGTCCAACCCGGAAATCATGGATCTGTACCTTTTCAAGGTATATGACGTTGGACAATGATAATTGTATTCAAACAGAAAGCAACAACTAGAAAAAGAACACAATTCCGATCCATCTAAAGCTATGCACAGTCGACCCAGGTCATTCCTTGCCACATCAGCATTCTCTCTCTAATAACCAAACATGAACAAATTGTCACAGTCGATGACCGACTTATTATTATTTTTTTTTTATCTTTTTAATTCAAATATTTTAAACAACAAATTTAAAATTCATTAAAAATAAAAACATTATATATATTAAACATTAAATTGAAAACACAAATTATAAACTACGATACGGTAATGAAAAGTCTGAGTTCCAACCCTCTTCACTTGAAGAATCCCTAAACTCGCTATCATAATACTTTCTTTCCATGATATCAAACCAGCTCTTCCTACGATATTTTACATTGCTGGCTTCCTGCTCCATACGAGCAGCTCCTCTTGTAGTTCTCTTTGTTCTGTTTTTCTCCTGATTTCCTCATCCTGCTCAAGAAGTTGGTGTTCATCCTCAGTGAGTCAAAACGGATTGGGTTGGTATTCCACAACCGGTGGATTGGGTTGTTCCACAACCGGTGGAGTGTTTACCGGTTCATTTTTCGGTGTGAATACCGGAAACATATTTTCCGGTGGAGTGTTCAGTGGTTCATCTGGAGTCAGGTTGGAGCTTGGGAATTGCTGGGAGAAGTCGTGTTCATTTGGGAATTGCTGGGAGAAGTCAAGGTGACTTGGGAATTGTTGGGAGAAGTCTTTGCGAGACATTTTTGAGAATATGTGTGTAAGATGTGTGTATGAGAAACAAAAGAGTGTGGGTATGTACAGGGAAATTTTTGAATTTGAAGTAGAATTTTAAATCCCACTCGAACTGTAGCCTTTAATTTGAATTTGAAATAGAGTTTGGGTAACATTTTGTGTTGTTTGTATTTTATTTTATGTAAGAAAATAAAGTGTAAAAAAATTAAGTCAAAACTAGACTGATTTGGAGAGTTTGAGCACATCGATTGATTTTTTTTTTGGTCCTACATTGGGCTCGAGCGATATTAATATCGGTCGACCACTTAACTTGACCGACTTTTTACGACCCACTGCTACAAGCCTAAGAGCTTCACTAGCAAAAAAGTGACGGGTTATGTTATATATACTCTCATATCTCACGTGTTTTGTACTTTTAAACAACCCCTACCCTTTTTGTCCATTTATTTACAGTACAACACAATTTTTTTATCAGTTTTGCTCCGTACTTTTAAACAGTTTGATACTTTTAACTTATTAAAACTTTATATATTTTTTTTGTACTTTTCGTTTCACAGTTTAATAACATAAACAAAATTATAAAAATAAAATAAATAAATAAATAAATAAACCAAAAAAATAAGGGGGTGGGGTGTGTTAGGGGTTGCCACTTGTAATTTAGGGGTGAGGATAACCTCTTATAAACGCATAATTTGCACACTAAACAAATTTATCGAGGTTATTAATTTATCGAGTATTAATTTATACATGTTTTACTGTATAAGTTTTTTTAACTTCCAATAGGTGTTCGGGTAATGGATAAGGTAATCTGGTAAAACACAATTTCATCCTCATCCATGACGGGCATATCCTCATCAGAGTTCATTTCTAGTTAAACATGAATTTTTTCTTTTTGAGTTTCATCACCTAAATTTGAAAATAAAGGATGAAATTCATGCTTATTATTTCACTATCATTTTCAACACTACATTAGGCTACTCACAGAAAGGCGACCCAATCTCCCTGTTTTTCTCTACCACGTCAGTTTTCTTTCTCCAGCGACCTGCAGGCGATTGAATGTTCCAGTAAGGGCGACCAAGTTCAATTAAAAATAAATAAATAAATAAATAAATAAATAAATAAATAAACAAACAAACAAAAAAAAAAACATTTTTAACACAAACTCAAATTTCATTCATAATTAAAACGTTACATATTAATTCAAATAAATAAAACCATTATAATAAAATTCAAATAACATTAAAACATTACGATAATAAAACGACTAAACTAGTTTGGATTATGATACTGCCAAATGTCTTCCACCAAATCGGCTTTGAGGTTAAGATGAGTTGTTTTGTCGCATATCTCTTTGGTAATTTTCAACGATTCCTTATGCGTTCTTAAGGGATCATAAAAACGGGGCTGCTCCGCTGGAAAGAATTTGGGAGATATCGCCCGCCCTTCGTCTTGAATTATCATATTATGTAATATGATGCATGTGTGCATAATAAGTCCAAGACGCTCTTTGTTAAATCCTTTAGCCGGATATTTAATCATTATGAACTTCTTCTTTAGTACACCAAAAGCACGTTCCACATCTTTTCTTGTTGCTTCGTGCACCCTCTTATACAATTGACGCTTGTGATCATGCGTCCCTGGATGTTTAGTGGACTTCACAATAACAGAGTATTCCGGATATATCCCATCAGTAAGATAATATCCCCGTTTATAAGGCACGTCGTTAGCAAATAATTCCACATCCGGTGCTCTCCCCGTTTTGAGATCATTGAAAAGAGGCGATGCACGTAAAACATTTACGTCATTATTCATCTCGGAGAAACCAAAGAACGCATGTCAAATCCGTAAATCTTGGGAGGCGATCGCTTCCAATAAAATAAAATGAGTTTTCCCGTGATCACCCCTACAAAATTGAGCTTTTAAAGCATGTGGGCAATTCTCCCATGGTCAATATGTACAATCAATGCCTCCTATCAGCCCAGGAAACCCATGAACTCGATAGTGATGCTCATAGAGTTTGTCAATGTCAGTAACCGTCGGCTTTCGCAAATACTCTGGACCATATAACTCCATGATAACTGTAACCCCCGGTACTTTTTCTAAAACCTATTACTAGCCAATTATTTATTTTCGTACCTGAGACACATTAAAACTTTTATTTTGTGATTATTTGAGCTTGAGAAACGTGAGATATATTGGAACCGAGAACTTTATTCCTTGATTGACTCAGCACAACCTAGAACACTCGAATTGTATTACATTTGCCAAATTAGTTGAATTATTTTGAGTTTGGGAAAAACTCTGAAGTTTATGCTTAATTTTATTGGAAAAATTATTTCGTGAACAATGGCGCAAGTTTCGTAAATTTTCGAGTCCGTTTGCTATGTCGTTTGGACCACGGAGCGTTTATCGTTAGAAGTTTACTACGTTGGCAACTTTGGCCCCTAAACTACCCATTTTACTTTACTTTATACTTTTCTTTATTACAAAAACTACCCTATACTTTTATTTCCATATATATACCCCCATTACCCCACTTTTTCTCATTTTACTACTAATAAAACACACACACACCTCACATTCTCTCTCTCCCTCTCTTGCATTATCCAGCCGCCGCCCCCCCGCCGGAGCAGCAGCAGAATCCGGTGACCACCACCGGAAAATTTTCCAGCCACCCACTTTCTTTACACCAATCAATAGATCGGGTTTCCCCCGACACCACTGTACCAACCCCGCACCCCCAATCACTCCCTATGCGCTCTCACGCACCACCACAGCTGACACCGCTACCACCGAAGGTCACTACCACACCCCGCCACCATCCTACCACCGGTAAAACACACCCCCACCGCCCTTTTTCTTTAATTTCTTTTTATTTTTAAAAACCCTAGCTTTGATTTTTTATTTAAATCCGATTTTTATATGAAAAACTTTTATAAAATTGTTTTTAATATTGTTTTGACATGAAAACTTGTGTGGGATTCTTTCTTGCTTCTCGTTTGGTCTCGACCCGTCGCGACTTGGTTGACTCACCGAGTCAACTCGCTTGACTCGGTGAGGGTTTGGTATTATGGTTTTCTTTTGATGTTTTGGAGATATAAGGGAGTGTAGTTTGGTGTTTGGGATTACTATCGAGGGTCCGTTTGGTTGTTTGTGACTCGACAGCCGAGAACCACCAACACCGAGGCATGGGTAGTGGTGGGGGAGGGTTATAATATTATTGTTGCTTTTATTTTGGATGTTTGGATTAGTTTAGGTTGTGTTTGAATTGGTTTTGGATCGGATTTGGTTAAGCCGAGACGGGTATGGCTCGTTTTGGTTTTGATTTGGTTTTGGATTTGACTTGGTTTTGACTTGGGTTGATTTGATTTATTGTTATTATTGTTGGGATTATTTTGAGTATGGGTTATTAGTCTCGGGACATATTGTTTATATAGAAACGGTAAATAATAAAACAACTAATAATAATATGAAATCTAAAAATGAAATTGTTATAGTTAAGTGGATTGATATCGGACATATTTTCGTTTTTATTGCATTGTGAGCTTGAATTGGACGTATTGGATTTACGGCCTTGGTTCTTTGGATATTATGGACCCTTTGGTACACGAGACAGTAGGGTACGTTAGGCCCGTAAAGATCTTAACGTACCTGGAACCCGAACAATACAAAATGGTCTATAAAACCTAAACAACTAATGGACTACGCGAATGATATATCCAATCATATTTATATATATAATAATATTGTTTAAAATAAAAGAGTCGTTGACTCGGGAAAACGTTATATAAACGGGCAGGTCATGCCGAATTTTTATAAAATTCTTTATAAACTTTAAATCATTTTAAAACGTTATATAAACGGGCAAGTCATGCCGAATTTTTATAAAATTCTTTATAAACTTTAAATCATTTTACCAAACGTTATTATTTCAAAACCCTTTTTATTTCAACGTTATTTTGGGGAAAACGGGTAAAATTCGAGACTTGTTGTTTACGTGTTGTTATTTATTATTTGAGTGTGTCTTCCATTTTTATTTCTTTTCTTTTCGACGAATTTCTTCGAGGACTTATTTATTTTCTAACTTTCTTGTCTCCCACACGAGGCTTTTCGAAATCTATTTCTTTTCAAATGCCATTGTATTTACAAAACTTTTATTCAAGCATTGTTTACTGAGATATTCGAGTATAGTTCTGAGTTATGTCATTTATATTGACTAGGTTGTGCTGAGGTTCATTTGCTGTGACGCATTATTGATTGGTTACTATATCTCGTTTCCTGCTACTGCTATTGTTAAGGTATGATTCATAGCCCCGCTTTTATATTTTAATTGTTTATAAACCCATGGGGTGAGACACATGCTTTAAATGTTTTCTGAGCACAAGTATTTTTGGTATGCTTTTCCTGAATGATATATTTTCTGACGACGTGCTAAGTAGCTTGTCTTGCCGGAAAGACCCTCAGATCATGAGTCATTAGTCACTTGCGAGTGAAAGCGAACTTAGTTTATAGGCCTATAGGATTGACCATCCCGCCCGGTTGACCAAGGGCTTGGCAACGCGGGTGTACTACTTTTGATTTTGCTGGGTATTGGCAAGTACCCGGCCTTGGGGGCACTTTATATTATAAAATTCCGCGGTTATTGTTTATGCCAGTACAGAGTTACTGATGATTGGTTTGGTTAATGTTTTGTGTGTAATGAGCTTAGTACCATCAACCGTATGTATGCACGTGTTGCCTTTACATATTGGGTGTTACCTTGATTTCCCCGGGTATTTGCATTTGTTGCTTATATCATATGATTAAAACCTTGTGCTCAACTTTATTATTTTAAACCTATAGATTACACTCAAGTACTCAACCTTTGTGTTGACCTTTAAGCATGTGTTTCTCAGGTACTGCTACTAATTAGTTTTGGAGCTTTGTGACATGGGCGTGGTGGAGTGGCAAGGTCGATGGAGTCTTTCTGTCAAGGCAGCTTTATTATCTTTACTATCTTTATTTTCATATCATTCATAAAACCTTGGTGTGTCTTAATTATTTTCCCCTGCTAAACTTTGTTAAATGTTTTTCGCTGCTAAACTTTGTTAACTTTCCGCTGCAAACTCTATTTTACTTTTTTCCGCTGCTACTTTGATTTAAGAGTCCTTGTACTCTAAACGGTTTATAATTCGAATGATATGTTTTGAAATATTTATAAACGTCCCGTGTTGTGGTCGTTAACTATAAATGTGCTTGGTTTCTATTTGCGTAGTGCCCCCAGCATGCCAGCTGTCGTATTTTGAGTTGGGGGTGCTACAATAACCTCACAAAATTTATAGAGACACTCACGAATTGTTGACGCACCCATTTGCACATATTCGTTAAGCATATAAGGATTGACTCCGTATGCCAATTGACGAATTGATGAGGTAACTTTCATCAATGGAGAAATACCAAGTAAACCCGCACAACTAGGAGTTTGTTGGAAATAAGGTGAATGATCGGTTACCTCTCGAACAATTCGTGTGAATAGTCTTCGGCTCATTCGGAAACGATCATGGAATGCTTAATCGCCTAATGTTGGTTGAGCGCAGAAGTAAGCAGTCACTAAATGGTCATGAGCACCCAAACGACCCCTAGTAATTTGGTTTCGTGTTTCTTTAGGTTGTGACGATTGATAAGCCTCCCAACAATCTTCCGCAAACATAAAAAACTCGGTACTAACTTAATTTTCGTCATCCGAAGACGAATCGGCAAAAAATATCTCGAAAGAATTCATGGTGTGAAAAAATATAGAGAATGTTTGAAATGAGATTTGTGAATTGGAGTGTGTTGATATTGTGTATTTATAGGGTAGTTTAAAAGGTTTTTTTTTTTTTTTTTTTTTTTTTTTTTTTTTTTTTTGTTCCAAACGGCTAGTACCCGACTTTTGCATTTAATATGGATAAAAAAGTAAAAAAAAATGGAAATATCATTCGGTCGAGCATGCAACCTATTTAGTATGTTTTCGTCACACGGCCGAATCCCCACATAAGGGACGATCGAGTACAATCGATCCTCAAAGTCGGTTGAGCCTCCTATCTGTCAATAGCCTTACTTTTATCATATGCTTCTTCGTTAACATTTTTCTTTTTCTCTGTCTTTTTGTTTTTTATTCTAGCTTGCCTCAACTCTTCTTCACCCTCTTATAAATGATCAAGTGATGCAACGTCACTATGTTCATCATCTGGGTCATCTAAATCACAACCACGTTTAGTTTTTAAGTCACCTAAACTACAACCCTCTTCATTTTCCCTTTCTAGCTTAACACCAATATAATCACCTAAATCTTCTTTTTTATGACCAACATATAACTCGCTTCTACTTTTATTACTTTGCTAGTTTTCATCAAATACACCAAAACCGGCATCACACTTGATAATGTTAAACATTCACTTACCTTATTTTGTGATAAATAGTAATACAACTCAATCACTACATAATGTATTTTGGTTTCAACATAATCTTTAATGTCCTTATGTTTGGAACAAGTAAAATCATCATTCAATGTGAGCATCTAGCAGTTAATATAGGTTAAAGGTTTAAGCTAGTAATTCCAATTTTAAAAAAGGTCCAACAAAAATTAAATTGTTGAGGATGAAGAAACCATCCTTCTAAACAACAAAATTTACACATATTAGTCGTTAAATTAACTGTTAATAAGAAGAAATAAACAACAATATACGTTTAATGTACTTAAACGAAGAAGAAAGGGGGTTTAACTTTGTGAATTGATTAGGTTTTGATCTAGTTAGGGTTTTTAATGAAATTTTGTAAAGAAAGGTTTTAGGTATTTTAGTTTTCGTTTGGTTTTGGATATATATATATATATATATATATATATATATATATATATATATATATATATATATATATATATATATATATGTGTGTGTGTGTGTGTGTGTGTGTGTGTGTGTGTGTGTGTGTGGATGTATTTACGAGAGTGAATTAAATAGTAAGTTAGGGAATGTGAGATGATTTACACACTTCATCAAATGATTGAGATATTTCAATTAATCATGTTTAGACATTTATACCCTCACATGGGTGAAAGTGTAAGAACACTCGGTATCATTTTAAAACACACACCATTTGCTCATTTGGAAACCAATAACACGCCAAAGATGGTACCATGCAATACGCCATCTACATGCTAAATGGTTTTGAGTTACTAGAGTGGCTCACGCCAATGGTCTTTTGTGTTGTTATTATTATTATTATTATTATTATTATTATTATTATTATTATTATTATTTTGTGTATTTTGAGTGTGTGGGTAATTTTAGTAGGGTATTTTGTGAGACCCAATAATATGTTAGTGTTAGGTTATGAGGGAGGGTGTTTGAGTGATTGGTGTGTTATTGGGAGGGGTGTGATGTGGCGCTGAAGTGGCGTACCAATAACGTGTTATTTGATCACATGATATCCAGTGCTCTAAGGGTAACTGTGAGGGTATGCATATCCAAATACAATTAATTGAAGTGTTACAATTATTTTTTAGAGTGTGTAAATCACATCTCTTAGAGAATACCCCTAATTATATGATATATCATTTTATGAAAAATGTGTGTGGTTATATCAATCCTCTTTTAATCATATATATCCTGTAATTCTATTACATGAGGTTAAACACAAGTTAACATATAAATTAAAAAGTACGGATCAAACAAGAAACAAATGTAAAATGAAAATAATGAAAAATAACTATAATCGCACATTTCAGATGCATTTAAAAAAAAGAGATATATCTCTTGGGAGGTGTTAACCGGACCCTCTGGCTCACATGTCCCCCTCTTGTCTCTCATTTTATTTCAGTACAACACAGTTTTTTGTCAGTTTCTGTTCCGTATTTCTGACAGTTTTAAGCGTTTGACTTATTAAATTTTATATTTTCTGTTCCACACTTTCAGGTTTATAGCTTTTTTATATAAACAAAATTATAAAATAAATAAAAAAAAATAAAATAAAAACTGAGGAGGGTCTGGATAAAATTTTGGAGAGAGTTGGGATAACTGCCCCCATATCTCTTATGAAAATCTCCTTCATTTGAAATGTATGTCTCTTATTTTTATTTTTCTTTTAGTGGATCGATTCACATAAATTAAAAAGTCACGGTTTATAAAAAATTGAATATTAGAATCATATCAATTTTTATGAACCAAATTTCTGTGCCGATGATATCAGCTTATTACTGGCTAATGCATTATTTTTTTTACCCGTGTGAGTGAGTGACGAACGAATGCATGAATCCTATTTTAACGTAGCCGGTCTATTCGACGTCCGTATTTAAGTATCCTTACGACTCTGTACGGGCGTAAATGACAAAACTGATAATGATATAAAATTAACCGACAGCGAGTGAATTGAAGTAATATTATTTATCTAATAGAGATTTTGGTTTTAATAAATTACAGGTTAATTGAATGGTGATCCATTGGAGACGTATGAGAATTTGTCTACTTATAAACATGATATGATCGATAGTAAAGAAATTTAGCGCATATCTTTTATATAATAAAAGAATTACATCATTTCGAAGTGTTTTTGCAAATCCATTCTTATTGAAAAAAAATTAGACCAATAGGAGAGCTCGATTTTGCCATGTAGGCGAAATCGAGCAATATGATTGGTCAATAAAAAGTCAGAATTAAATAGATTTTAGTCAAACTTAATCAATTTGGTGGAGAAATTTGGTTAAGAAAAAGAAATGCATAAACATATAGGTGTCAAATTTATGAAAACAAAAACTTAAAAAAAAAAAAGAGAAAGTAATTAATAAAAGTTTGGTGTTCGAATTTTAAATAAATTATATAGAGCTAAGTGTAAAATTACAAGTTTTCATATTTTTTAATAACTTTAGAAAAAATACAAATAACCCCTTACACTTCGTACCCCCTATACTTTATAATATTAACTTTGTTTAAAATTATATGATTATTAGTATTAGTTTTTAGACTTTCATTATTAAAATTACAAAATTTGGTAAATATGCGAATTAGTTTTAATACAAGTTAAATAATTTTTAAACTAATGTTAGTTTTAGACTTTTCAAAAATATATATATATTTTTTTTTAAATAAGGACTCATGTTATTTTATTTAAAAGTTTAATTTATGCATACACGAGTTTGAATATTAAATACGGCTAAATTATTAGTAATGGAAATATAAATATCAAATGGTAAGCACGAGTTAGTGTGATATGAAATAAATATACACGATTCAACTTATAACAACGACTCATGAAATTGCTATTTGAAATTTATATATGAATATCCATAAAAACATTTTAAAAACTTTATGGAGCATAATTTAACTTTATCAATGCTCATTATGTGCTACTAAACTCGCACATTTTGTATAACATGATATCAATAGTTAAAGTTAAACAACAACATCAACCTCAACTTCAACATGTCTGTCAGTTAAAAACGTTATACAAAGCTAATTATTAAAAAATAAACAAACACACGGGTTAGATAGTCATTGTTTAATGAAGGTGTTCTCCTTAAATTAAAAATAATAATAATAATAATAATAATGCACGCATCACAATCCTTATTTGATAACAATAACCCCCAAAATCAAAAAAAGGAAAACTACGTGGGGTGATAACTTAACTTTATTCATTGACGTGACGTTTCATAAAAAAAAACACTTAATAGTTTATTGTTGTAGAGGAATTAAAAGTATGTACATGAGACTTATAAGCAAGTATATTAATCATTACGTTACTATACTGCGATAATGTTATTGAGTTGGTAATCACGGATGTGAGATACAACCATTCTTCTATACGTATGATTTATGTGTTAACCTCTTTTTGCTTCTGAATAGAATCCGAAAGAGACCTCAACAGAACTTTGACTTATGCCTTATCTAGCTGATAGTTTTTAGTAACCTTTTTTGTGGTTTAACTTTTTTTTTTATACACACCAACTTTTAGTAACTTTTTTTTAATGTTTTATTGAAAACTTCTACACCTAATATTTATGTTTTTACTATAAACATATTAAGCTATGATAGAATTAGTTGTGAGTTCAGGGGTTTTTTATTAAGCTTCTTAAAAAAGCTTAAAGCTTTATTATAAACTTATTGTGTTATAGTAATTGAATAAGCCAATAAGCACCTTCAATAAGCATATCCAAACACCCCTTTAGTTCTAATCTGAAGTTTTCTTATTTGATGTTAGGACTAACTTTGTTGTTATCCTCACTATAATGCAACATGTTAGTGGTGTTTGCAGTTTTATGATCTTATCGCTCACACTAAAATGCAAAGCAATTTGTTATGTGCGTTTTTTAGAGGAGGATTAAGTATCACCACATGATTATCGTAGAAGGATTATCTACGCCTGCTCAAGGTATGAATGTATAATTAAGTTGAGTTGCTAATTTAGATCATACATGAATGTATTTTAATGTACCAAAGATGTGTTTTAGTGCTTATATGAGAAACTTTTTGGTAGGAATTCTTAGCAGTTGTCTTTGAATGAGTTAATAAAACTTAGTAGGTGTTTGTTGTCATTGATAAGGGTGTCAACCAACGGGCTAAAATATGGGTGTCTTTTACATTGATGATTTAAGCTAATTGTGAAGAAAGTTGCACTAAAGTGAAAGGTCGGTAAGGATTCAAACAATCCTAAAAGACTTGCGAATGTACTCTTTGCCGTTTTTTCATGCATTTATAATTTACTTATGCAAGTAATAATAATTTCCTTATATAGTTCGGTCTCACAGAAAAATTATTCTTATACCTTATAAATAAACGTATTCTACCATTACATCTTTTTTGTTTCTCTTTATGTAATAAAAAAACTATAGTATAAGCATCGATGTTAATTTGGTAATTTTGTGATCAAACATGAGAAGTAAATAACACAAACTTATAAAAATATAATTTTTTAAACAAAAAGGTACAGAGGTAAACATAATATGATAGTTATTCATAATCAAGGAAATGAATCAATCTTTAAAGCTATCTAAATATGCTACATATTTTAACGAAAATATAAGTAAAAGAAATACCACAATTACAAAACACATCGTAAATTGATATCACGGGTTAGCAAAACTAAAAGCATATATCACTAACATCTTATGCAAGTTAAGTATCGTCATGTGATTTTGCTTGAATAATAAAATATTATTTTTAATCTAAAAGCATTATGCTAAAATAATAAGTAGATAATAACATATATGCATGTAGTTTTTTTTTTTTTTTTTTTTTTTTTTTTTTTTCCACAAAGTAAAACCATTTGAAATATGTTAACTGATTCATTTCTTAATCGATAATAATTTATAATCAAAAAAAAAAATTTAAAAACCCTGTGCGTGCACAGGTATTATAACTAGTTAGTTTTACAAGATTTTAAATATATAAAATTCAAATGCGTATGTACGTTTAGCAATCACCATTTTGATCTAAAACAGTAGTAGATCGCCGCTGACCAACTTTTTTGATTTCTAAAGAGTAGGCAAAACCTTTGTGGTCTCTGATAATTAGTGACACCTTTTTGCCACCAACAATCGATAAAGCAGGCGACTATATTTCGGTCACTAAAAGATGTTATATGAGCCGTTACATAACATGAACCTAGTTTATGATGTGAGGTAAACGTTAAATTAGCGACTATTCCTATTTAGTTACAAACCTAGGGACGAATGGCTGTCACTAGATTTCTGACAACTATAGTTTGCTTTCTCGCACTAGTCTCTAATTGAATAGTGACGCATGATAGTGACAAAAAGGGAACACTAACTTTAGTAGCTAAGAATCTTTAGTGCAGTGACAAATTTCTTTCATTAATAAGAAGGATCCTTGTAGTTTTTCTGTCTTGTTTTTCTGAAAAAAAAAAAGAAAAAGAAAAAGAATGATGCATTGCTCGAGTATTGACCTTCAATAATGTTGGAGTGAAGTGGACGGGTACAACATCATGATGAACTAATTAGACTTATACATTACTTGAATACGGACTAAGTCGAAACAAAAACTAACCAAAGGTAAAGTACCTACACATTACTACTACAACCCAATTGAGATTGGCTTGTTGTTCGGTGTAAGGATTTCATCATGTACTGCTTCAATTTCCAAAAAGGTTAAATACTACCTCTAAACAAAGGTGGTTTAGGAATTGGTAGTCTTTTGGCAAGTAACCAATCTTTACTTGCTAAATGGTGGTGGAGATTTCGCAATGAAGACTCGTCCCTTTGGTGTAAAGTCATCCATTCTATTCATGGGCCATCGGGTGGTGTTCTTAATCCTAATACTCATAAGAAAGCTACTGGTACATGGTCTCAAATAATAAATCTTAAAGGTGATCTTTCCAAGGTCGGTATTAACCTTCCCATTCTCTTCAAGAGAAAGATTGGTGATGGTCAAACAACAAGTTTTTGGCATGATAACTGGTTAGGCGGTCCAAACCTACAAGAAACTTTCCCACATTTGTACCGCCTAGAGTTAAACCTGAATAGTCGTGTTTGTGAAAGAACAATCTCTATTCCTCAAAACTCCAATGCTACTGCTAATTTTTCCCACCCTCACCTTATTGTTGTCACAAACTCCACAAGTACAGCCAACACACCCATTAACCTACCTTCTTCCTCAATAACCTTACGTGGGCTCCTTCCGTCTTGGGCATGGCGTAGGAGGATTAGAAGCCAAGCTGAAACAACAGAGCTAAATGACCTAACCAACCTGCTTCTTAACCTTCATCTCACAAACAATATGGACACTTGGGAATTCATTCCTGATGCTTCAAGACAGTTCACGGTTAACAGCATGCGAAAATTGATCTCTGCATCTACGAATACCAGTAACTATCATCACACTAAATGGAACAAGCTTCTCCCTTCGAAGGTAAACATTCTTTCTTGGCATGTTTCAAATAAAAGACTCCCAACTAGGTCTAATCTCGACAGCCGCGGGATAGATCTTGATTCAACTAGATGCCCTTTGTGTGACAACGATATTGAAACAGAGGACCATGTGTTTGTATATTGTCCCATTGCTACAGATACCTGGAAGGCGGTTTTTTCGTGGTGGAAGATTATAGGTTTTTCCCTCACTAATCTCGAGGAAGTCTTATCAATGGCTGATCATGTTTCTATTTTACAAAACCAAAGGAAGTTCTTCGATGCAGTGGTCCACACAACCCTATAGGCATTATGGAATTACCGAAACAAAGTCCTCTTCAACCTCAAACGACCGCAAAAGGAGTTAATTTTCAACGATATTCAATCAATGTCGTTAAATTGGATTACTAGTAGAAGTAGAAAAGTCTCATTCAGTTGGATAGAATGGGTTAGCAATCCTTGTACCACTCTATCCCAATTCTTGTAAATCTCTCATGTAGTTTCTTTCTTTTTTAATAAATTTGCTGTTCAAAAAAAAAAAAAAAAAAAAAAAAAAAAAAAAAAAATCTTAACTATTTTGTACGCAACTAGCTAGACTTTTATATATCGCCTGTTTGATCATGCATGTCTATGCATCGGAAGAGAGCATTTCGTAAAGGAATGAAAAACGAAAAATGCAAGCTTAAAAGAATAAATTGGGAACTATTTCACGATAAAAACGTACCAAAAAAAGAACATAAGATAGGAAACTCATATGTCCATTGTTAATGCATATACAAATCGACAACAGACTATTTAGGGGTGATAGAGTTGGTAAAAGGTTCGTGACTATCATTAGCAAAAGTGTTAGGATATCTCAATTCAGTGGCGGAGCTAGAATTTTTTTTTTAGAGGGCCGAAACAATTTTTTACACAGTTTATCTGTTTCGAAAAAATTAATTATGTTGAGATTTTGTAAATCTTTCCTCTCTTCGTTGGATAGTAGAGAGCACAATTGTTTCAAATTTTCTCTTTAGCCCTCTCATTTTATTTTCTCCAAATTAAAACTCCACAATAAAATCTTTTATATAATAAAACAAAACCATTATTGAGAATTTTTCATTTAAAAAAAATGCATTCATACCTTATTTAGTAATAATTGTATTTAAAAAAAAGATTATTTTCTTATTAAGTAACATTTTATATTTATCCATAACACAAGTAGAAGATAAATACAAAAAATATAGATAAGATGCAATTAACACAAGTAGAAGATAAATACAAAAAATATAGATAAGATGCAAATAATAATAAGATTAAAATTTTTAAATAATTATATTTAATAATAAAAAAAACTATAATTAAACATCATAAATCAAACAAACAAATATTAAATTATTTGTTTTTTAATAAAAAAAAATATATAGTTCAAAAAATTAAAAAAAAACTCTCGTGCGCTGGCATTATAACTAGTATAAACGACAAATAAATTGGTTGAGCAAACATACGAGCAGGGACAGAAATGGGTTTACTAGAAACTGAGCTACGTAAGATTCCTTGGATTATTTGATCGACTTAGGGGCCTACTAAAATTTTAAGCCGTACGTACGGTGTTGAGTTGAAGTACAACCATTGACATTCATACCATGAGTTACGTAAGATTCCTTGGATTATTCGATCGATTTCTAAAATTCATGACACCCGTCCCTAATACTTTAAATATAAATAATTATAACCCTACATTATAAATTATAGCAACTTCTAGTCCATTTAAAGACCGAACAATGATTATAATAACTCAGAAGGAAATTGCCATGTCTTTTCCCTCTAGCTTTAAGAAAAAAGAAAAAAAAAAAAAAAAAAAAAAGAAAAAAAGAAGAAGAGAGTTTTAGTTGCGCATCTACAAAGTATCACAGCAAACCGTAATATTATTAGACTATGTAAGTCGGCTATTAGACTATGTATGTCGGCTCAAGCTTGAGTGTAGGTTTAGAAAGCATTAGGGTTTATATGCGTGTATCCTTATATATATATATATATATATATATATATATATATATATATATATATATATATATATATATATATATATATATATATATATATATATATATCGGATTAATAAAACGTATCATCGATGGAGAGAATTCAATCATCTAACATTTGATCGGAGCTTTACATTTGATCTTCGGAGTTGGTCGGTTACTTGAGCCGTCACCTCTAAACCAACCCGTCAAACCCTAGTCGCTGCCTTATCCCTAATCTTGAAAAGGAAAATAGAGAAAACACAGCCTACTATTCTGACCAGAACTCCTAAACCGTAAGTAGTTAACTGATGCCTTTAGTGCCATTGATTCATAATTAAATTCCGAAGAAAAGCATACTGGAATCGCAGCCGTAGCCTCGGCGATGCGCCATCACACGCCGTAACAAGCCACTGGTTGCAAATTTTGCAATTGCCTCACCTTTTTTTTTTTTTTTTTTTTTTTTTTTAAGCATTAGTTGACACTGTTAGCGGCTGTGGACTCTTAACTAAATTTCAACCAAAATAAAAAAACCCCCGAATTGCCGCCTTTGTCGCTCGCATGCGCCGTCAAGTGTTGTTATAAGTTTTAACAATCGTAAGAAAAAAATATCACTCATTTATAGTTTATCCACCTACTGTGACGTTATGGTATAAAAGTCTTTATCTAAATAACCATCTTTAGCTTTATCATTTTTATTTATTTATTATTATTATTATTATTATTATTATTATTATTATTATTATTATTTTAGTTTTCGATTAAAACTTTCGCGATTACGTCGCTCGAATTATAAGGGAACACTAAGGATTCTATGCATGTCTCATGAATATATCATATTAATATACATATCATCGACGGAGAAGAATTCAATCATCTAACATATTAGACTATGTAAGTTGTTTTTCGTTTTTGAACAATATTATAAGAATAAATTAACCTTAACGAGCTCAAACTCCACAAATCGGCTAATGCCATCTAATCCATTGTTTAACAAATATAACAACTCCCTTAGCTTGTAGAAGTTGATATAAACTTCCAAGGTTCGAGGTAGCTTATTGTCTTATCATCACAATCAATTTAAAAGAATAATGAAACTTTCGCATAGATCATATTAAGCGTTAAGTAGTTCACCTATCATTTAGTATTGAAAATCCTGGATCTAAACTAAAAATTTGGATGTATTAAACAAAATTTTCAAAACCAGTTAATTACTAATAAATTCAATTTAATTTGTATTTCGTATCATCTAAGTATATGATTCTAACCAAATGTGGTTAGGGATCGAATATGCTTTTACAATAGTCAACTCTGAAAACCTTCCATTTTGTCTATAAATAACATCAAACATCCCAAGTTTATAAGCACATCTACAGCTTACTTTTTATTAGCTTATCACTTTTCTTCTTTTCATTCGCCAATAAATTTGGAGACCAAAAGCAACCATGGCTTCCTCAGCCACCATCCCCACTACCACCACCACAACCGTCTCTCCCCAGCGGACATTCGCGCTGCCAGTAGATTCAGAGCACAAAGCCACAGAGATGAAAATATTCTCTGTGGCACAACCTCACATGAGAGCTTTCCATCTCTCATGGCTCTCCTTTTGCACTTGTGTCATCTCCACATTTGCAGCTGCCCCTCTTGTTCCGATCATACGGGATAACCTTGATCTCACCCGCCCCGACATCTCCAACGCTGGGATTGCCTCCGTCTCTGGAAGCATCCTCTCACGCCTCGTTATGGGAGTACTCTGTGATCTCATAGGTCCAAGGTATGTAATGACTGGTCTAGGTTTCTTTTGTTTCATAGAGTCACCAGTTTTGAACTTTGGATATATATCTCTATAGGTATTTTACATGTAGATCCACTAATGCAGGTATGGTTGTGCGGTGATCAACATGCTGACTGCCCCGGTCGTCTTCAGTTTTTCGTTTGTTGCAGACGCTGGCGGTTACGTAGCAGTTAGATTCATGATCGGGTTTTCTTTAGCAACATTTGTGTCATGCCAGTACTGGACGAGTGTGATGTTTAATGGAAAGATTATTGGAGTGGTGAACGGGTTATCTGCTGGATGGGGTGATCTAGGAGGTGGGGTTACTCAACTACTGATGCCAGTGCTCTTCCATTTCATAAGCCAGACGCTGAAAGCGACAACTTTTACGGCTTGGAGGATTGCTTTCTTTATTCCTGGATGGTTTCATTTGATCGTTGGAGCTCTTGTTTTGGTTTACGGACAAGACTTGCCTGACGGCAACTTTGCTGAAATCCGTAAGGACGGACAAACTTCTAAGGATAAATTCTCTAAGGTAAGCAGTTAAATCTTAGGATCTTAGTCACTATAAATTCTATATGTGTGCGTCATACCGGTACAAGTCGAATAAAACCTGTGAGAACACTAACATAAATTTATCCGATCATATAGATAAAATGATAATAAAATTTTTTACCTAGATATAATAATTGATTGAACGTATATTAGTGGTGAAATAAAAAAAATCTACAGTAATTTGAGTACTAACATGACCTTCCACATTTTAAAGTGCATAAAACGTAAACCTAATTTGTATAACATTTATTCGACAAGCATGTTCTCAGTGTCGTATTTATCTAATTTATTGCAGGTTTACAGAAATGCTGTCACAAACTATAGGACATGGGTCTTTGTGTTGATCTATGGATATTCAATGGGCGTGCAATTGTGCTTGAACAATGTCATATCTGAATATTTCTATGATAGGTAGGAAAGCAATCTTAGTCTTCCATTAAAATTTGCCGGTAACGCTTCCTGAAATGCTAACTATTTATTTTTGTGGCATTCAATAGGTTTAGTTTAAATCTTCACACTGCCGGAGTAGTTGCAGCCAGTTTTGGGGTAGCTAACTTTATAACCCGTCCATTTGGTGGCTATGCATCTGATCTATCAGCTCGTAAATTTGGAATGAGGGGAAGGTTATGGACTCTATGGATAACACAAACCCTAGGTGGAGTTTTCTGTATATGGTTAGGCCTAGCCAATTCTCTACCCCTCGCGATATTGTCGATGATGCTAATGGCAGCAGGAGCACAAGCCGCTTGTGGGGCAACTTATGGGATCATTCCCTTTGTTTCTCGGCGCTCTCTAGGTATTGTATCCGGTTTAACCGGTGCTGGTGGTAATGTTGGTGGCGGTTTGACACAACTACTATTTTTCTCGGGTACTAGGTTTTCCACGGCATCGGGTCTAATGTGGATGGGTGTGATGACAGTGGTTCTAACTATCCCAGTGGCTTTTATTCACTTTCCGCAATGGGGGAGCATGTTGTTACCGGCATCAAAGAATGAAAAATACAATGAAGAATATTACTATAGCTTGGAGTACAGTGAGGAGGAGAGAGAGATGGGTTTACACATAGGAAGTATGAAATTTGCTGAGAACAGTCGGGCGGAACGCGGGAAGAGATTGGTGGCTGCCATCTCTGAAACATCACCAAATACCACGCCAGTCCACCAAGTTTAAGGGGATTATTGCTGATATATATATGGAAAGATATATTGAATACTAAAATAAAAATTAAAATAAAAATTAAAAAAATGTTGAATTAGTGAGGATACATGCGGTGCTATAAGCAGCCGCATAGTGGAGCTTTTTCATTAAGGTGTACGAGTTTAAGGTGTTAAAATTTTGTATTTTGTATGATGTTAAAAGCAAGCACAACCTTGGAGCATTCAAAAAGTTCAAAATTTTGACATGTCATAACATATCATAGCGTATAAAGCTTTCAATTTTACAAATTATATTTTATTGTATATAAACATTACAAATTAATAATATGATCCTCAATTTTATATCCATTGAATTAGAGTAAATTGCATAAATTGTCCCTAAAGTTTGGCCAAATTGCATGTTTCATCTAAAACGTTACGAAAGTGCAACGATCGTCTTTGCGAGAAAACCTTTAGTGCAAGTATCGTCTCCACAGGGACGATACTTGCACCAAAGTTTTCTCCAAAGTGTTTCTCACAGGAAAGATACTTGCACAAAAGGTTTTCCTACATGGCCGATCCTTGCACTTTCGTAATGTTTAGGACGAAACATGCAATTTGGCCAAACTTTAAGGATGATTTATGCAATTTACTCATTAAATTATAAATAGTTTCAAGATCTTAAACCACTTCATAGCACATGTGCATAAACCATAAATTTGTTGTGGTTAAAACAAAAGACAAACTTTTAATGCATTTTAGACTTTTCTTAAACCTCTTATCGAGGATACCCTAATCGTAGCTTGCCAAACGTGTATTCAACGATCGATTAATGATCTTACATTTTTGTTAGCAACCTTTAGACTTAAAAAAAGATACCACTAATGAGCAAGAAATTGATTAGTTGCAAAGGAGGTTTTAATGTCAGGGGTACTCTAGTACCCCTGCCTCATCCTCATCAAGAATCACGTAGTAAGTGAATTATTCCACATTGATCCTGAGTGGAGGTCAATGTCCATTTCCTCCATTCTACATTCGAGCTCTTGATGGATTTGAGGCAAAAGTTCCTCAGAGGGTTGCCCCCGGAATATGTCTGAATCAAATGGGAGACTAGACAGGAATATATAGAAATCGGAGGTGGCAGATGTAAGGTTGAGTGTCCAATTAAATTTTAGTTATATGAAACAAAATTGGGCGTCCATTAGTAATCAAGAGAAATGAAAGTAGATTTACATCATTATATGAATAGCTTTGGTTTTCTCTATTCAGGTTATTCGAGAATGGCGCGACTTTGAAACAAAATTGAGATGGTTTTCGACCCTTCCCAGGTTACCCCAAATGCACACACCTTGCCACACTTGAACCATTGACATCTTATTTGAAAGCAAAGGACCTTACCACTAGGTAGAAACATTTTAATTATAAGTAGAAACATAATAATTGTAAGATGTCATTTCACTACCGAAAAAGGAAACATCTTCGCAACCGATATTTTTGATTAAAAACGATACTTGGGAGGGTTTTAATCTAGTGTAACTGAAATATTGGGTTTTATATGTACTTAGCTTGATATTACTCATAGTATATTTAGGAAACTACTTTTCATGCCCTGCAAGGCAAGCTTTGCCCAATCTAGCACCTTATAAGGATCGACCTTTCCCTCTTATCTTTATAAATATAGGTGAAGGGAAGACCTTATTATATACTTAATCTACTCTTTTTCTCTTACATTATAGATGCAAGCGTTTGAGATACTTATGTGCGCTTTCATCTTATTATTCATTTTGCTAGTCTAGTATCTAGGTTTTCTTTCAACATTTGCTATCATAGCTCATTTTATCGGCGTTTAACATAATAGTGTGATTAGCGGTCATGTAGTTTTAAACGTGGATGCCATGTACAAAGACACCCTGAAGTATAATGATTTAGTAATTTACAAATTATTTGTCGTGTAACATATACATTTTTCGTATAAACTCAAACTTTTCCAATTATTCTAAGGTAGAAATCGATGCATCATTTAAAAATATAAAATGAGATATATTTAGGATATCAAATGTCAAAGATTGAATTGCTCACCAAATTTAAATTAATTAATAATTTCTAGATTTGATGGTCAAATAATTTTAAAATTTATTTTGTAGATTTTTTATTTAAAAATATCAAAGTCTTTCGGTGGGTCACAACTACACCATCATTAAGCTTGATATTAAAATCACATAAATTCAATATGTAGCTTACTATATCAAGCATACATATAACTAATAACCATGAGAAGAAAAAAATAAATACACGCATTGAATGTATAAAAGATTCAGAAATATCTAGATAAACTACCTAAAATTTAGGAGATATTTCATATATATCCTTTCAAACAATCATAATTACAACAACCATAATTACATATGTATCCATCTTAAACTTATTATTACAAATATATCCTTCTAAAACTTAAAACACATTATTGTATTTTCACACCAAACTACAGGGACCTTATTGTATTTTCTTTCATTCTTTAAGGGCGGTTTTGTATATTCTCAGCCTACCCTCCCTCCTCCCCCAGATTTTTTTCCGCAAAAAAAAAAAAAAAAAAAAAAAAAGGCCAATTTTTTTTCTTTTTCGAGCAAAACATTTCCCCGTCAAAAATTTATAACTATGATGCAAAAAAAAAAAAAAAAAAAAAAAAAAAAGCATCACAGTTATAAATTTTGATGGGAAAATTTTTGGCCCGGAAAAAGAAATTAAATTGGCACTCAAAAACTTTTTTTTTTGTGGGAAATTTTTTATGGGGGAGGGGGTGGGTTGGTGGTGTTATAATTCAAACTTATCTCTAAAGTTTGAGATATTTGAAAATATTAATTTTATATATATCTTAAATCCAAAAGTACATGGTAAATATAATCAAAATATAAAATGTCCATTATGTATATGGTAAATGACTTATGATCTAATAAGAAATATAATTAAGATGAAAAAAATGAGAAGAAACTACAACCACAAATATTAGATGTATTCACAAAAATAGATGCATCTCACTATTTTTTCTCTTATCTTATTTAGAATATGTTGTTATAATTTCTTTTCACTCTTCTCATTTCAATAATTCTTCTCACTAGATCCATACTCTATGGTAAATATGTATTTTTGGATTTTATTAACCTTAAGCATCATGATTTATGTGAAAATAGTATTTAATAAACTCATTATTTTCATATTTATTCATATTTAATGATTATAATTATGAAAATTGTTGTTATACATAAAATGCTTGAAGTTAATTAAACGTTGGATTCACATTTATGGTAAGCTTAATCACAACATATTGGGTTGTGGTTAGCAAAACCTTTTTCTAAATATGTAAAACTTATTTCAATCATGACTAAAAATGACAACAACCCTACGGGTTGTGATTAAGGTTACAGTAATTAGAAATTAAATAATTAATTAACGTGAAACATTTCATGTTTAGTAAAATATTCTATAATTATAATTATGACATATGCACAAATATAATAAGTTTATCACATGCTATTTGAAAACAATTAATTAAGCTTAACCACAACCTCATTGGTTGTTGTTAATAAAACCCGAACTTCAACTGTGTAAGGTTAATGATAAGTAGATAAGCAATCGCATTTGTAAGTCTTTTATATAATAAAACAAAACCCATGTGGGGACTTTCGTATTTCGAAAAAAAAAATATTTTCATATTAGGTAATAATTGAATTATTATTTTTTAATTTATAAATTTATAAATTCGTTTTGTTGATATACTACACAAGTAAAAGATAAATACAAAAAATATAGATAAGAAGCAACTAACAATAAAATTAAACTTTTTAAATGATTATCTTTAATAATAAAAAAAATATAATTAAAAATCATAAATTAAACAAAACAAAACAAAACAAAGATTAAATTATTTATTTTTTAATAAATAAAAATATATCGTTTAATTTTTTTATAAAAAAAACCCGCGCGTGCGCGAGTATTATAACTAGTATTTGATATCCTATTGCCATAGTTACTGTTAACTCTATTTCTATAACTATAACTATAACTAATTAGTCAATGGTTTTCAGTTTTGTTCTAGAGTCCTTGATCTCAATTACATGAATAAATGTTACAGAGGTAGCAAGTATTTATCTTATTGTAGAACAAGGTTATAATAGGTATTTTATATTTGAATTATATTGTTAAGTATTTATTTTTGGTTTAAGATTTGAGAAAATAACTATTTGAATATATATGACATTTACAAAGTTTATTTTTGGCGACGAGCAAAGTCATTTGAGCAAGACGCCGTCCCAAGTTTCACCAGACGCAACCTCGAGTTAAAGCCCTTCTCATTTATTAAAAACTAGATTATATGATACCCGATAGACATTGTTTTCGTTTATTTCAGCCAACTTATTGGCAAAAGTGTATGAAACAACCAAACTAATGTTAACTATAAAATAATAAGACAACAATTCAAATAGAAGTTGAATAATCACATGGTATAGTCAAATAGTTATGGTGACAGAGTAACAACTTGATATATAAAAACAACTAAATAGTAAAAGATAAATAATACTACGAACAATGGATCATATTCGGGCTAGATACATTTTATAAGTAGTAAAGACACTAAAGAGTAGCACATCGAATGACTGCAATATAGCTCAAGCCTAATACTTTTAGGAACTTGAGTGCTTGGAACTGAAGTTCTAAAAAGCGAGAAGAAAACAAGATAATTCGTGTGAGAGATGTCTCAAAACTCCATAAGACTCTATTTTGGGGTTTTGTTGGTGCTCAGCATATAGCAATACCGTCAGCTTCTAGAGTATGATTCCATTGAATATTTGGATAAGCGCGTTATCTAATTAGAACGTGATTTCATAAAAATTAATAAATCTTTGTTGATATCAGTGGCGAAGATTGAATTTTGTAAGTGGGGGGTCGGGATCTAAATTTTTTTTTTTCTAAGGCTATATTTCAGGTATACCAAAATTTTTGGGGGGTCGAAACCGAATATACCGAAATTTTTCTACACGAAAACTATATACCCCCTACATCGCAAAAAAAATTTCGGGGGGTCGGGCGCCCCCCGGCCCCTATGAAGCTTCGCCCCTGGTTGATATAACAATTAGATCTTGACTCTTCGAGCAGACCAAGCCTGTGTTCACCATGTGACATATCAGAGATACACTTGTGATCTAATCTTATCTAGTAACTTCTTCATTAAGATTCATATGTTTTGCTCGCTGAGTTTAGAATGTGATGTGACTTATTT